>JARQOD010000006.1:312440268-312497227 GCA_033576555.1 Oophaga sylvatica
TTCCTTGTACTCCAAGTGGGTTTTACACAGAGCTAGAAGTTCATCCGTATTATTTCCCAGCGATCGTACATTACCCATGATAATGGATGGGACTGCAGGTTTAAACCTTCTTCTCCTGGACTTCACCTTTTTTCCTGCTCTGCAGCCTCTGAAAGGTCTCCACACTTCACAGGGAATAAGTGGTATGTCCGCAGCTGTAGTAGCCTTCATCCTGCTCAGCTCCAGAAGTCGATCCCTTGAATATACAACACGTTTAGTGACAGACTTAGGGGCAACCAGCACATCAGTGTCCCTGTCCTTTGCTCCAGTCCGCGCCATATCTGACTGTTTCCAGTGATCTCGTCTGTACACGGATGGCTGCATCAGTAACCAACAAGGTTGAAGCTGTGTGTATTGTGGAACTGTAGCTGGTAGTGGTTGCATTAAATTCATGTCCATGGGTGAGTCGCATTACTGGTATCCATTTAGGAGTTGCATGTACCTGTAGGGGAATGTACGTAGTAGTGGCAGATCCAGGTGCTGATCCAGAGCTGCGTGTCCAGAGGCAGTTGGTTGTATGGGTAAATATTTTTCCACCTTCCCACAATGGTCGGTCAAACAGGAACAGTGCGATCCAGAGTATAAACCATCCATCAATCCGCGGTTGCAAATTAGGAGTCCATAAAGGTACCAAAGCCAGTAGAAAGTCCAAAAGAATGTCCAAAAGGACAGACAACATACAGAGACAAAAGAAACAAAAGAGTAGCTGCTGCTGCAATGGGCTGCCAGTAGCACGGCGCCTTGTTATATCCTCTGACTTGCAGAGAGCAGACAGACACGTCTGCTCACTTCGAAGTCTAGAGAGTAAAAATATATGGAGCATTATTTTGGCCCATAAGACACTGGAGCATCATCCATGGGGCCCATCATATACTGGAGAATCATATGGGGTTCATTATTTATGGGGCATCATATAGGGTATGGAGCATCATATGGGGCACATATGGGGCCTATTCTGTATGGAGCATTATATGGAGCCCATTCAGTATGGAGCAATATATGGGGCCCATCATATACTGTATGGAGCTTTATATGCGACTCATTATACTGTATGGAGCAATATGTGGGGCTCATTCTACTCTATGGGGACCGTCCTAAACTTTATGGTACATTATATGGGGACTATCATATACTGGAGCAGTATGTGGAGCTCATCATATACTATATGGAACATTATATGGGATCAATTATGTTAGGAGCAATATATGGGGCTCATTATTCTGTATGGCGCACTATGTTGTGGCCATAATACTGTATGGAGGAATATACTGTCTGGTTTTTGAGCTATTGTATATTTTAACATAGATATCAGTCATGTCATGTAAGAAGTGAAGTATTTTTCATTGTACTATACCTATATTTCTGTGCCGTATCGGAGCATCATGAATTGTGGTATGTGTTAAAGGGGCCCACTGACACTCTTTGGCACACGAAAACCGGGAGCCAGCCCTACCCCCCCACAAGTTTAGCCAAATAACCCCCAGTTTTCAATGCGTAACTATTATTATAAAGTTAATTAGGGTTGCCAAGCTTAAGTAATAAGAATTGATGTCGTTGCCATTCAAATGGGCACTGTAGGTGTGTTTACTGTCCTCCACTCCCTGCCGACTTTGCTTCCCCATTGACTTGCATTGGGTTTCGTGTTTCAGTCAGACCACCGACTTTTCCCGATAGACGATTTCGTTCGACTCGACTTTTGAGAAAGTCGGGTTTCATGAAACCCGACTCGACCCTAAAAAAGGCAAAGTCGCTCATCTCTAGTGGACAGGTTTGGGGGAATGATGGAATCCCCGTGTTGCTCATCACGCCTCTCCTGAATTCGGCTATCCAACCGAATAGCCTGGGTCATGGCCTCCTCCAAGGAACAAGGTGGCGTATATAGAGCCAGAATGTCCTTGAGTGTATTTGAGAGGCGTCCTGTGTCAGTGTCATGATCTTAGCCTCTGCAATCTGGACCCTGTCTGGTTTGTCATAAATTAACCCTATCGAGTCAAAATAGGTGTTAACCGAGGACCGTACTGGAGCAAGTGGGGGCAAAGAGTATTCCGAAGTCTGAGGGCCTCCCCTCAGTAGGGACATGACTATTCCCAACCACTGAGACTTATTCCTGAAGACTGTTGTCATAGTGTATAAAATAACCTACAGCTCTCCCTAAGCACCCTGCACTGATCTTTCTCCCTAGAAAAGTTATCGTTATTAGGGAGTTCTACTACTGGTTTGGGAGAGATACAGCCATCATAGTTACTGCTGGTAGTGGAGGGTTCTGGGTAGCATCAGTCATGCTAGTAAACTGACCCTGCAGCTGACTCTGACACTTCTAATCTCTGGTGCTCCCTGGTCAGATCCTTAACCACCTGAGTCAGATTCGTCACTTTATCGCAAAGTGTGCAAATTGGTTCCATATTAGCAGGAGGAGAGAGTAAGAAAAAAAGGTATACTGCCAATTGTAAAGTGACGCTAGTCACTACTCACCGACAAGCAGAGCTGCAGGGTAATCAAAAGGCCCGAGGTCAGAAGCCAGTAGGTTGTGTCAAAGACAGAGGGATGAAACAAAAGAATAGTCAGGTCACGGTCCATGGGTCATAATACCAGGAAGACAGCAGATCAAGCAAAGGGCGAAAGCAAACAGATGGTCAGAATGAGGTCCAAGGTCAGGCAGCAGTAGATCAGGGCACAAGGCAAACACACACCAGTGAGCAAAAAGCTACAATTGGTACTAGTCTGAGGCAGGGATCTTTCTAAATAGACAGGTTATTATCTGAACAGGAGACACATTGATGAAGCTCCAGCAACATCCTAACTCAGATTGGATTGCAAAACTGTCAATCAAGACACTGACAGTTCAGCATGCCCCAGCATTTAATTAGGCATCAGAGAAGTCCATGAAATACTGACAGCTCAGCATTCCCTGCTCTAGATTGGACAGCAGACAGTAATTCACTGCATACAGACACACAGAAATGTGGAATCGTGACCGCCTCTTAATGAATCAGACACCTTGCACTCCAACCTCTTGTTCTGGCCATTTGAGTACAGGGAAGTATGTTTTGTATTGTGCTGGTTTGTTTGTTATAGCACCATCCAGTGGTGGCTGAATTTATAGCCTGTGCCTTTAACAAGCAGATATAGTATTGCATTGTGGGATTGAAGCAAGGTATGCTGGGAAGAAGAATCTCCATTTTCTTCCATGTACTTCAGGGAATACACGTGTTCATGTGCTCTCCTGTAACCTCTTCAACTTGAGTTTGCTATCCTGGTAAAGCATATCTGGTAAGATCAATATCTTCTGTAGCCATGCAATGTTTAGGAGGTTATTAACTATATAGCAACCAGTGCATAGGAGATGTTATTAGAATCCTGTGTAAAGTTTGCATCATACTGTATACTTTCCTGTTAATTGTAAAGTGTCAGCTGTGTGCCCAATACTTATCTATGTCATATGTATTTTTATAGTTTTACCGCAAATGTTCTATACTGTTCACCAATAAACAAGTTAGACTATAGAGGACAGTCTGCTTATTTGGAGTACGCAATCGTGGTTTAGGCTGTATGCTAGATTGCACACCATGTCAATGTGTATGAAGGCAGAACACCCCTCATCAAGAGTAGCATGAAAAATGCTGATCTTGATGAGTCAGGGGCCTATACAGAGGAGTATCTTAGGTTTTCTGCACCCTGGGCATGAATTAAATTTGCCACCCTCACCCCACAAGCACATATGCAATTTTCACACTTAGTCACGTGCTGACGAGCTACTCTTCCTAATTCTCTCGAAGTTTAGTGAAAGACTGAGAGAAGCAGGAAGACAAGCTAGCTGTCACGACTGTAAGATTGAAAATCACGTGATTGAAGTGGCCATGTGACGACTGATGAAACCTGCAAGCAGAGCTGAATCCTGACAGTGAGCATATTACGTGCTGTTAGGATTGGCATGCCTACAGGGCTTAATTTTATAATTAAAGGGCTTTTCCAGGTTTGAGATGAAAGTCTGCAGTCACTCTATGTGACTGCATGTTTCTGAATTCTCACAGAGCATGCACTGCACACTTTTAGGATTCTCCCTTGCACTAGTATGTGATTTGTATATCTCCTGCAACATTCCGACTAGACATATCGGCACATTACCGCGTGTATGGAAGTCGCCGGCACAAGAGAATCCTGACTGCGTGCAGTGCGCTCTGTGAGAATTCAGAAGTCTGCAGTTACATAGAATGACTGTAGACTCATCACAAACTTGGATAACCCCTTTAATACTCCTAACATAAATAAAAATATGACAATTAGTCAATATCACAAAAACAATTTACATCCAGGTACCTTATATATGACATTCTCTCTGGAGCAACCACTTTCTTTTCTTCTTTATCTTGTCCAGACCCCATGATGAGTTTTCTCAACCACAACTCGTCTCTGCAGACTTCCATCTTCTTCGATCTTCTGCAGCACATCCCCACATGATGCCCTTAAAGGTAACAGTGTCATTATAATGCTCCTGAATAAAAATATCTGCCTTACGCTGAGCCCCTGAATAAATAATGGTCCCTCACTATATTTCCTGCACAAAATATGACCCCCACACCGTCTGTCTTGTGGTACATGTCCTCTACACTGCCATCTCCTTTCCATACCAGCCCCCTCTTCACACTATCCTCTCACACTTTGTCCCCCCTATGTGGCCCAGTCTCTATACTGTGCCCCCTCATCACACTCTCCTTCCTTGGCTTACTGTCCCCTCCTGACTGTGCCCTTATACTGTACCTCCATGCTACCCCCATACTTCTCAGTCTTAATTCTGTGCCACTCCCCCATTCTGTCTCCTCACACTATTATCCTCAATAATCTCCTTACATGTTTCCTCCTCATACAATTACTCTCTCTCTCCATACTGCCTCCTCATACATCCCCCGACTCCCATACTGTGTCCACACCCATTCCATCACCCTGTGTGTTAAGGGGACGGTTGCAACAACTTTATTAAATGATAGGGAGCAACCGAACCCTGGGGTCCACGGTGCAGCTAGAGATGCTGTGGCTGAACACCCCCTTTGGGTATGAGGGTGAAAACTGACAAAAGAATTTAGTCAGACGAACGGGTTTAAGGAGCGACACATGAAAAGTGTCGTGAATCTTCATGTTCTGGGGCATTTGTAAACGGTACACTACGGGATTTACTTGGGCCAAGATTTTGAAAGGACCAATAAAACGGGGGGCAAACTTAGCAGATTCCCCGCGTCCTCTGACATTGCGAGCCGCGAGCCAGACCTTTTCACCTGGGGAGAACACGGGAGCTGGACGGCGATGAGTGTCAGCCGACTGTCTCATCCGGTTCTTGGAGGCCAATAACGCATCTTGTGTATGATCCCAGATGTCCCACACTTCCATAGCCCAATCTCTGACTCCAGGCTCCCCATAGCTAACTGGCATGGGGACTGAAACACGCGAGTGCTGACCATTATTCAGAAGAAACGGAGTCTGACATGTGGAATCCGCCACTGCATTATTTAGTGCGAACTCTGCCCAAGGAAGCAATGTCGCCCAATCATTATGGTTGGTACAAACGAAATGGCGCAAGTATGTCACAAGCGTCTGGTTAGTGCGTTCCACCAGACCATTGGTCTTCGGGTGATAGGCAGTGGAAAGATTCAGTTCAATACTGAGCAAGTTACACAATTCTCTCCAGAACCGAAAGGTGAACTGTGGACCTCGATCGCAGACAATCGTATCAGGCATTCCGTGAAGACGAAAAACGTGGCGAATAAACAGTGATGCCAGAACCCGGGAAGAAGGAACCCTAGGCAAAGGTACCAGATGAACCATTTTAGAAAAGTGGTCAGAGACCACCCATATAGTGGTATTACCCCGGAACTTAGGTAACTCAACCACGAAATCCATCCCAATGAGCTCCCAAGGCTTATCCGCCACAGGTAACGGATGGAGAAGACCAGCAGGTCTCTGATGGGACGCATTATTTCTCGCACAGGAGATACACACCTGGACATACTCCTTAACATCCTGGAGTAACCGAGGCTACCAATATGACAGTTGGAGAAACTCAGTGGTACTTTTGACTCCAAAATTACCTCCAATCTTAGAGGCATGTGCCCAAGAGAGCACCTCATTTTGTAAATTAGGAGGAACGAACGTCTTCCCGGGTGGAACCTGATCCAAGGTCACCGTTGCTACCGTTCGCATACTCCCAGGAGGAACGATAAGTCTGGACTCGTCATCATCCTCCGTCGTATCCATAGAGCTAGATAAAGAGTCCGCCCGAGGATTCTTTTCCCCTTTTAAAAAGTGGATGGAAAAATTGAATCTGGAAAAGAAGAGGGACCACCGAGCCTGCCTCGGGTTAAGACGCTGCGCCGTCTGTGATACGAGAGGTTCTTGTGATCGGAATATACCTCGAAAGGGTGTTTAGCTCCCTCCAAGAGATATCTCCACTCAGAAAAAGCCAATTTTAATTCTTTATCCCCAATCGTGTAATTCCTCTCTGCTGGAGAAAAGGTCTTGGAGAAGAAAAAACATGGTCTTCTCCGACCCTGCCCATTCTTTTGGGAAAGAACCGCTACTGCTCCCACTGAGGAGGCATCGACCTCCAGAAAAAATGGCTTGTCGACATCCGGATGATGGAGGACGGGAGCTTTAGAGAAATGAGATTTAATCTCCCGAAACGCCTCCGATGTCTCCTCAGACCAATTCTTAGGGTTGGCACCTTTCTTTGTTAAAGCAGCCAAAGGAGCCACCAGTGTGGAAAAATGAGGTATAAATTGCCGATAATAATTGATAAACCCCATGAAGCGCTGTACCGCCTTCAGAGAATGGGGCTCCTGCCAATTCTGTACGGCTAAAAACTTTTGTGGATCCATGGCCAAGCCCTTACTGGATACGATGTATCCTAGGAACGGTAAAGACTCCAGTTCGAACTGGCATTTCTCCAGTTTGGAACACAGAGAATTTTGCGCGTAAGCGTTCAAAGACTCTGCGAACATCCTCTCTGTGTGTGGAGAGGTCCGTGGAAAATATCAGGATATCGTCAAGATATACTACCACAGAGGATAGCAATAGATCCCGAAAGATATCGTTGACGAAATCCTGAAAAACCGCGGGAGCATTACATAATCCGAAGGGCATGACGAGGTACTCGTAGTGGCCATCACGGGTGTTAAAAGCCGTCTTACACTCGTCGCCCTCACGGATTCGTATGAGGTTATATGCCCCTCGCAGGTCCAGTTTAGTGAAAATTTTAGCCCCTCGCAATCTGTCAAATAATTCAGAGATCAGGGGTAGAGGATATTTATTTTTTATGGTGATTGCGTTTAATCCCCTGTAATCGATGCAGGGACGCAAATCACCCCCCTTCTTCTGAACAAAGAAAAACCCCACTCCAGCAGGAGAGACTTATTTTCTGATAAACCCCTGGGCCAGGTTCTCCTTGATACAATCTGACATGACCTGGGTCTCGGGGATAAACCCTACTGCGAGGAGGCTCGGACCCGGGGATCAAATCTATAGCACAGTCATGCGGTCGATGGGAAGGCAAAGTCTCTGCAGCTTTCTTAGAAAAAACATCCGCAAAGCTCCAATATTGCTCTGGAAGCGCAGCCAGACCGGCCGGCGGTTCTAGGGCCAGCTTCCGGGTTGATGCCACCATACACTGAGAAGCACACTTCTCACCCCAGGAATGAACTGCCCCCGTGTTCCAGTTCATATGTGGATTGTGACAACGTAGCCATGGAAGGCCCAGTTGCACCTCATCTGATCCACCGGGAATAATAAGAAAAGAGATATCCTCCCGATAACCCTGAGGAAATGACATGGTGAGGGGAATTGACTGGTGGGTGATTTGTGTGTCTAACAGTGAACCGTTGACTACCTTAATGTTCATTGGTTTGGGCAGTAACTCCATAGGAATGGCATGTCTCTGGGCAAAAGTTAACGACAAAAAATTGCCATCTGCCCATGAGTCCACACACGCCTTAGCAGAAACCGCAGTTGCTTCGAAGAGCAATTTGGAGGAAGAAGTCTGTGAATCTAACACACCTCCTCCAACGGTGGTTAGACCCACTTGTTTCCCGACCGCTTGGCACCCTTATTACTGGGATACTCCAAGCAATGAGCCGGCCTAGTCCTGGATCTATTCATAGGCTCAGGTTTAGTGTCGGGAACCGCGGGTTTGGAAATGAGTCTAGAGCATGAAAGTACCAACCGAATTTGAGGTTTAGAGACCTTCAGCTCTAACTTGCGTTCTGAATGACGCACATCAATTTGGTTGGCAAGAGTAATTAACTCTTCCAGAGAGGTTGGAATCTCCCTGGTGGCTAGAGCATCTTTTATATGCCCAGCTAGACCCTTCCAGAACACCGGAATTAGTGATGGCTCAGACCAATCCAATTCAGCCGCTAGGGTTCTGAATTGGATGGCATAGTGACTGACGGTGGTCAACCCCTGCACTAATGCAAGAAGCTTAAGAGCCGTATCATGTGTAACCTGAGGACCGAGGAACACACTTTTTAGGGTTCTAAGAAAGAGACCCACAATAGCTACTACCGGGTACTCCGCTCCCACAGAGGATAGCCCACACCAGGGCCTTGCGGGTAAGTAATGATATGACAAAACCCACTTTAGCCCTTTCGGAGGGGAACCGTGCCTCCATCATTTCAAGTTGAATGGAGCATTGATTAATAAACCCTCTGCAGGATCTGCTGTCACCAGAAAATTTTTCCGGGAGAGCAAGCGGAGGCAATGGAGCCATAACGGCTGCCGCAGCAGTATGTATGAGACTTGCAGCTTGTGCGGCTGCTTGAGTAGCTATCGCAGCAAGATCAGCAACTGGAGCGGCCTGCTCCAGGGACCTAAGTCTGGACTCTAGTTGCTGTAGCTGCTGATTGTAAACCTTGGTCGGCTATACCCTGGAGGTCAGATACTGTTAAGGGGACGGTTGCAACAACTTTATTAAATGATAGGGAGCAACCGAACCCTGGGGTCCGCGGTGCAGCTAGAGATCCTGCAGCCGAACACCCCTCGGGTATGAGAGTGAAAACTGACAACAGAAATATTAAGGTCTTGCCTGTGTTCACACTTAAGCAAGATATTGGATTTGCACTATCTCTGTTAACGTCACGGGAGATGTGCTGTAGGCTGGCGTAGACGTAGCCCTGTTAACTGCACAGGAGCCACTTGCCAGATGATTAGGAAGTGCATGCGACTCACACCAGGCGTACGTGCAGCCAGCCGGTGTGCGACCGGACTGAGCAACTCTCTGTTCAGCTGGCAGGCGATGCTCAGGGTGTATCGCTACCCTCTTGTTGGAGCTAGACTGCGCCACATTGGCTACCTGCCTGGCATAAGCTAACCTGCCTGAAGGACCTGTGCTAATTAGCCGAGCGAACTCTGGCATCGGCAGGTCCCGGAGAGCAAAGCTAGAGAGCACGTGGAGCCCAGATTCTGGTACGTCCACACATGAGCACGACCTATTTAGTATGATTTGACCGTGCCTGCAGTCAAGCTATTTAAGGGCTAAGCCCTGCCCCCAGCCATCTCGTTAATCGCATGACTGATGACGTCACCCGTGACCAATCAGGCAGTGCTAGGTCACCGGATCAGCTGATACCAAATGTAATGTATGTAGTACAGTTCATATAGCGTCTTGTGCTTGGGTGCGATGAAAACACAGGAGTCACAGGTTTGATATAGAAAAGTCCTGTATTACTTCATACAAGTTGGCAGAAATAGTCACACAGTTTGCAGACACAGAAACAGGAGACACAGCAGGCCAGAGTAATCCAAGCTCAGCAATCACTCTCCAATACAGATTCAAGATCTTCTTCTCTGTTACCGTAAGTCCATGCAAAGGTGGGTCTTTCAAAGAGCAGGGTTCAGAGTCCACAAGTGCTTCAGAGTTCCTCAGTAGGAATAGCTGGAGTACAAGGTCCAAGGCTTACAGGAGTCAAGTCACAGGTTCACTGCAGGCTAGATTCTGAAGCACTGATTGCTCAGCTGTGGCTGCTTAAGAAGCAAAGGAGAGAATCAGGGCGGGAACATGCAAGCTGGAAACTCCATCTTGACTGAGGGCAAGATAGCTGCAGCAAGACAGAAAGTAAAATGGCTGACGAACAAACTGAGTTTCAGGAATATACACTGTGTTCCAAATTATTATGCAAAAATTGTTTAGGAGTGATAAGGTAAGAGTTTTTTTGTTTGTCAGTTAAACTCATTGATGGTGATGTGTGCCAGGGCTCTTTATATCACTGTAATCAATTGCACACACCTGTGCTAATTAGTTTGGTAGGTGTGTCCAATGAAAGGCAAGACTACTTAAGAAGGCTGTCCCACATTATTAAGCAGCCTACATTTTCTGCCAAAATGGGAAAGAAAAAGGATGTGTCGGCTGCTGAGAAGCAACAAATTGTGGAGAGTTTAGGTCAAGGCATGACTACAATCAACATTGCCAAGACACTTCATCGTGATCATCGCACAATCAAGAAGTATGTAGCTGATTCACAGTACACACGTGTGCGTGCTGATAAGGGAAAATTGAGGACTCTTTCCTACAGGCAATTACGTCAGGTTAAAAGAGCAGCGGCAAAAAAAGCCTTGTCATAGCAGCAGACAAGTTTTTGAAGCTGCTGGTGCCTCCAACGTCCCCCGAACAACAAGATGCAGGGTCCTTCAGAGGTTTGCAGCCGTGCGTAAGCCATCCTTTCGACCTCCTCTATCCACTGCACACAAGCAGAAACGGCTCCAGTGGGCCAAAGAATACATGAAGACTGACTTCAAAACTGTTTTGTTCACCGATGAGTGCCGTGCAACGCTCGAAGGTCCAGATGGATGGAGTGGAGGATGGCTGGTTGATGGACACCCATGCAAACACAGCTACGGCGCCAACAAGGAGGAGGTGGAGTAATGTTTTGGGCTGGAATCATGGGGAGAGAGATTGTGGGCCCCTTTAGGATCCCTGAAGGGGTAAAGATGAACTCCATAGTGTATGTTGAGTTTCTCAAACAGCACTTCCTGCCATGGTTCAAGAAGAAGAACCGTGCATTCCGCAGCAACATCATTTTCATGCATGATAATGCACCGTCTCATGCTGCACATAACACATCTGCATCTCTGGCTGCTATGGGCATAAAAGAGGACAAACTTATGGTGTGGCCCCCATGCTCACCTGACCTCAACCCCATTGAGAACCTCTGGAGCATCATCAAAAGGAGTGTCCATGATGGCGGGAGGCAGTTCACATCTAAGCAACGGCTCTGGGAGGGTATTCTGTCCTCATGCAAAACAATTGAAGCAGAAACCATCCAAAACCTGACAAATTCAATGGACGAGAGAGTTCAGAAGCTCCTTTCCAACAAGGGGTCCTATGTGCAAATGTAACATCACCTAGAATGAAGTTTTGAGTTGAAAACTGTTTGATTTCAGTTTGTAATAACCTGCTAATGCTTATAATTTCAAAAATGACCATTTTTTTGTTCTTTATTAAAATGAAAAGGTTGAAAACTCCGCTGTGCATAATAATTTGGAACATGCATTTTGAGTGCAGTTTGAGTGTTTTATTTTTTAAAAAATATACTGTTATCATAGGCAGTCTGTACAAAAACCTTTCAATTGTACTCTAATAGTTATTTGCCTGGAAAATTACAATGACTGCAATTCATATAGGTAATTTGGGAAAATCAGAGAAAATATTATTTGCATAATAATTTGGAACACAGTGTATACATAGAACCTTACATTACTCCCCCCTTAAGGACAACCTCCGGATGACCTCAGACCAGGCTTGTGTGGGTACCTCTGATGAAACTGACGGAGCAAGCGAGGAGCATTAACGTTATTGACCGGTTCCCATGAGTTGTCCTCCACTGGGTAGCCCTGCCATTTAATCAGATATTGTAACTGATTTCTATACAACCTGGAATCTAAAATCCTTTCCACCACAAATTCTTCCTGACCATTGACTAGCACTGGGTCAGGGCAAGGAGAGGAACGTCCAGGAAACGTATTGGGTATCGCAGCCTTTAGTAGGGATACATGAAAGACAGGGTGGATTCTCATAGTTCTGGGCAGTTGAAGACGACAAGCAACGGCACTTATAATTTTACTGATTTTATAGGGTCCAATGTACTTATGTCCCAACTTAGACGATGGAATCCTTAACTTAAGATTTCTGGTTGACAGCCAGACCAAGTCTCCTACCTTGAAAGCTGGTGCAGGTTTACGAAATTTATCTGCTGCTTTCTTGTACCTTTCTTGAGCCGATTCCAGATTTTCCTTTAGAAGATCCATATTCTTCTGTAAAGACGTGATTCTTTCAGCCACTGCTGGTAAAGGCGTTTCTATGGGAAATCGTGGTAGAATGTTAGGATGATAACCTAGATTAGAGTAAAAAGGAGACTGTTTAGTGGAGGCACTCTGAGAGTTGTTATACGAGAACTCAGCTAATGGAAGTAGATCCACCCAATCATCCTGTAGGTGGCAGATAAAGCAGCGGAGATACTGCTCCAGGGTTTGATTGGTTCGTTCGGTCTGTCCATTAGTCTGGGGATGAAAAGCAGAAGAAAGGTTTACTTTAATGTCCAATGCTGCACAGAAATTTTGCCAAAACCTAGAAGTGAATTGCACCCCTCGATCCGAAATAACCTCATCTGGTACTCCATGTAAGCGAAACACATCTTTAATCATCAAATCTGATGTCTGTTTTGCAGTGGGTAAGCCGACACAAGGGATAAAATGAGCTGCCTTTGTTAGACGGTCAACCACCACTAGAATGGTGTTCTTCCCCTGAGAGGTTGGTAACTCCACAATGAAGTCCATAGAAATGGATCCCCACGGGCGGGACGGGGTGGGAAGAGGCTGTAACAGACCAGTTGGTGAGGAGCGAGGTGTTTTGCATCTTGCACAGACCTCACATGAAGTGACATAATTCAAAACATCCTTCCTGCAAGTGGGCCACCAAAAGAAACGAGAAAGAAATTCCTGTGTCTTTAGAATTCCTCTATGCCCAGCTATCTTGGAATCGTGAATGAGTTGCAATACTCTTAATCTGACTGTTTCAGGAATATACAGACGTTGTCCCTGAATCCACACACCATTCTTAAAGACAAGACTTACGTCCCTTGGGGGTTGTGCCAAAAAGGAATCCGCATGGTATGCTTCCTTGATGTCCTTAAGTAGGTCTTGATTATGAATTACTCCTAGGAATCTAGAGTCAGGAAGAATAGTCTTAGGAGGAGTAATTGGACGTGTCTCTGCTGAGTAAATCCTAGAGAGTGCATCAGCCTTTCCATTGCGCGATCCTGGTCTATAAGAGATGATAAAATTAAATTGGTTTAAGAAAAGATTCCAGCGAGCCTGGCGAGGAGTCAGGCACTTAGCCGACCTGATAAACTCAAGGTTACGATGGTCTGTCAGGACGACTATTTGCTGTGCAGCTCCCTGAAGAAGGTGTCTCCATTCTTTGAAGGCGGCAATAATGGCCAACAACTCTCTATTGCCCACATCGTAGTTCCTCTCAGCCGAAGACAACTGCTGGGAAAAGAAGGCACAGGGATGCAAGACATTCTTCTCACCTGTTCTCTGAGGGAGTATAGCTCCAACGGCACAGTCTGAAGCATCCACCTCTATTATGAAGGCAAGCTCGGGGTTGGGATGTACTAGGATAGGTGCAGTGGTAAATTTATCTTTTAGACGGGAAAATGCTTCCTGGGCTTGGGGAGTCCAGGAAAACCTAGACTCTTTCCGGGTAAGTTGAGTGATAGGTGACACTACCTCAGAGAAATTTCTAATGAAACGTCTATAGAAGTTGGCAAACCCGATGAAGCGCTGTACCTCCTTCAATTTCTAGGACTTGGCCAATCCTTGATGGCTTGGGTTTTGCTTCCATCCATACTAATTCCTTGTGTAGACAGTACATACCCCAGAAATTGAATTTCGGTCCTATGGAATTCACACTTTTCAAGTTTGATGTAAAGATGATTTTGTCTTAGACGTTCCAAGACCATTCTCACATGTCCATGATGTTCCTCTGTGGAGTTAGAAAAAATTAGAATATCATCCAAATAAATTACCACGAATGTATCTAGGAGATCCCTGAAGATGTCATTCACCAAGTGTTGGAAAGTGGCTGGGGCGGTACTCAGACCAAAAGGCATAACTAGATATTCAAAGTGTCCATAGCGTGACCTGAATGCAGTCTTCCATTCATCCCCAGGTCTAATACGGACTAAGTTATAGGCCCCACGAAGATCTAGTTTAGAAAAAATTTTGGCATGTCGCACTCTCTCCAATAACTCAGGGATTAAAGGCAATGGATAACGGTTTCTAATAGTAACCTTATTGAGTTCCCTATAGTCTACGCATGGTCTCAGAGATCCATCTTTCTTCTTTACAAAGAAGATGGGTGCACCTGCAGGAGATGAAGAGGGGCGTATGAAGCCCTTGGCTAGATTTTCATCTATGTAATCCTTTAAAGCCTTTAGCTCGGGCCCCGCCAGGGGGTAGATCTTACCAAAAGGTATCTCTGCTCCAGGCAATAATTCAATTGGACAATCATATGGACGGTGAGGAGGAAGCTGGTCAGCGTTCTTCTTGTCACATAAATCACATAGTCCTGGTATACAGCTGGTAGTTCAGGGACTGACATGATTCCTTTAGGAACAGAGCAAGCTGAAACTTTTGGACTCATCTGTTTCTCTGGAAAGTGTAATTCCTTGGTCTCCCAGTTAATGGTAGGATTCTGAGCCTGCAGCCATGGTAGCCCTAGAATAATGGGAAAGTGGGGAGAAGAGATAAGCATAAAGGACAGTTTCTCTTGATGATCTTTACCCATAAGAACCCTCAAAGGCTCTGTTTCCTGATCCACTGGTCCAGAGGTCAGCAGGGAGCCATCCACAGTTTCCATCTGTACTGGAGTAGCCTTCTTCACTGAACGTATTCCCTGTTTCAGAGCAAAGGAGACATCCATAAAATTTCCACTTGCCCCTGAGTTGATCATAGCAGAGCTAGACACCCAAGCTGAGTCAACCCAGAGTTTGATGGAAAGAAAGCAATGAGAATTGTTTTTCTTACAACTCAGCTGGGACACCGCTGAGGAAACTTGAAAAATGGCAGCGTTTACACAGTCAACGTCCTCAGAGGTAACGGAGTTTAAGTCCGAGAAATCAAGATCTGTTGCTGCAGATCTCTCTGGAGCCTGAGGCTCGGACCTGACAGATCCCCTCTCGCAACAATCACAATGAATGAGTGCTGCAGTAGTCTTACGAGAACGGCTGGGGCAGTTTATAATGAAGTGCCCTGACTTACCACAATAGAAACATAGATTCTCCTTAAAACGATGTTCCTTGCGTGCATCACTAACCCGTCGTTGTAAAGAGTCTACCTGCATGGGTTCAGGTTCAGGTTCCCGTGTAATCCTACTCAAAGGTTCCTTAGCTGGAGAGGAAGGTAGGAAAAGGTTAGTACGATTGCTTTCGAACCATCTCTCTTGCCTGCGTTCAGTCAGACGAGTATCAATACGGATGCAGTAGTTAATAAAGTCACCTAACGCAGTGGGAGGGTCGGCACGAGCAAGTTCATCCTTAATCAGTGGAGATAACCCCTTTCGAAAATAGATTTTTTGGCGGAACTGTCCCAGGTGGTATCGAGGGCCCATCTCCTGAAATCCAAGGCATATTCAGCTACCGAGTGCTTACCTTGGCGCAAAGCTAACATGGCTGCTTCAGCTGTTGCACCTCGATTGGGGTCATCAAACACCTGCCCCATGGCTGAAATAAAATCATCAAGGTGATTCAAACAATCATCCTCAGTCTCAATCAGAGGGTTTGCCCACATTAAAGCCTTGTTGGTAAGCAACATAATTATAGTAAGCACCTTAGATCGTTCAGTGGGAAATTGTGAAGCATGTGCAGAAAAAAAAAGATTGCATTGATTAATAAATCCCCTGAATTTCTCACGTTCACCGCCAAAACGAAAAGGGGGCAACTTGGGAATCCCAGCACTAGGGGCTACGGCAGGAGCCTGGACTCGCCCCTCTAGAACCTCAATCCTGGCTCGCAAATCCTGGGTAGTCTGTCCAACCACTTGCAAATTGTGATTATTGAGGTCCTGTAGATTTGTAAAACGGGTCTTTATATTCTGCAAATCTGCAAGGATATTATCAGTCACTCCGCAAAGTTCCTTTATGCGGGCCTCCATTTTCCAGATCTTTTAAGACAGGATTACTGGAAGAAGAGGAGAGAAAAAAAAACAATAGTGTTCACCTGTGGCAACACTGCAGAGAGAAAAAAAAAATTAAGGGAACTGCTCACCTGGAATGGTTGTGAGAAGTCACAACCACTATCATCACAGAAAGTTTCAACCAGACATCTGATATCCAGAGTTACAGCAGACAAAAAAGAGAAAAGAAAGGAAAAAAAACAAACAAACAAAAAAAAAACAATAGTGTTTACCTGTGGTAACACTGCAAAAGAAAAAACTTAAGGGAATTGCTCACCTGGAATGGTTGTGAGAAGTCACAACCACTGTCATCACAGAAAGTACAACCGGACGTCTGATATCCACAGTACAGCAGACACAGCCTTCCAGACCCAGCAGACACTAACGTTTTGGCTTCAGAATCTTGTAATGTATGTAGTACAGTTCATATAGCGTCTTGTGCTTGGGTGCGATGAAAACACAGGAGTCACAGGTTTGATATAGAAAAGTCCTGTATTACTTCATACAAGTTGGCAGAAATAGTCACACAGTTTGCAGACACAGAAACAGGAGACACAGCAGGCCAGAGTAATCCAAGCTCAGCAATCACTCTCCAATACAGATTCAAGATCTTCTTCTCTGTTACCGTAAGTCCATGCAAACGTGGGTCTTTCAAAGAGCAGGGTTCAGAGTCCACAAGTGCTTCAGAGTTCCTCAGTAGGAATAGCTGGAGTACAAGGTCCAAGGCTTACAGGAGTCAAGTCACAGGTTCACTGCAGGCTAGATTCTGAAGCACTGATTGCTCAGCTGTGGCTGCTTAAGAAGCAAAGGAGAGAATCAGGGCGGGAACATGCAAGCTGGAAACTCCATCTTGACTGAGGGCAAGATAGCTGCAGCAAGACAGAAAGTAAAATGGCTGACAAACAAAATGAGTTTCAGGAATATATACATAGAACCTTACACCAAATCACCAATCATGGTCCGCCATGTCACGGGCATGCTCAGTGGCAGCCCTATTCCTTTCTGCAACCTAAGCGGAACGCTCCTAGGAACAAAGACCTTCGCAACAGCTCGTACTTCTCTTGTAGTGGCTAGGCGTTGGGACCGATGGCTGGACTAGGATGGGAGACCACAGACTCCTCAGATTCAAGTTCGGATCCAGCCGTCGCCCAATGCCTAACACCGTGTCTGCCTTCATTTTGTCTTTGTTCCACATACTGTGTCCACACTCACCATCACTCATTATACTGTGTCCGTACCTATCCCCCCATTCACCATAATGTGTCTGCACCCATTCCCCACTTACCATACTGTATCTGCACCCATCCCTCACACTGTTTCCTCATAAATGGCCCCCATCTACCCCCTTGCTCCTCATATTGTCTTAAAATTTCTCCCACTCCCCATATTGTTTCAGCACCTGCCCCTTCTTTGCTCCCCAAACTTGTGTCCTCAAATCTTTCTCGTTACACTTAATCTGCCCTTCACAGTAAATCTCACCCACCCACACAGTAAATCTCCCCATTACAGTAAATCTTCCCCATCCACACAGTAAATCTCCCCCACCACAGTAAATCTCCCTCACCAACACAGTAAATCTCCCCCACCCCACATGGTAAATACACCCTATCCACACTGTAAATCTCCCCCACCAAAGTATATCTCCCTACCACACAGAGTAAATCTCCTGCCCATACACAATAAATCTCCCCCGGCACACACGGTAAATATCCCCTACCCACACTGTAAATCTCCCCCTCCACAGTAAATCTAACCAGATGCAGTAAATCTCCCCACCACACATGGTAAATATCCCCTACCCACATTGTAAATCTCCCCACCACAGAAAATCTCCCCCACCAAAGTATATCTCCCTACCACACACAGTAAACCTCCCCCACCACACACAGTAAATCTCACCATGACACACAGTAAATCTCCCCCACCATAGTAAGTCTCCCCACCCACCCAGTAAATCTCCCTCACCACACACAGTAAATATCCCCTAGCCACACTATAAATCTCCCCACCACAGTAAATCTCCCCACCAAAGTAAATCTCCCCACCACACACAGTAAATCTCCCCCACCACATGAAGTAATTCTCCCCACCACACACAGTAAATCTCCCCACCGAAGTATCACCACACATAATAAGTCTCCCCACCACACACAGTAAATCCCACCCACCACAAGCAGTAAATCTCCCCACCACAGTAATTCTCCCCACAGACAGTAAATCTCCCCACCACAGTAAAGGTACTGCCACACTAAACAATCCCGCTAGCGATCACGATAACGACGCATACTAATGCGATCGCTAGCGGGATTGTTTCTATATCGCTAAATGCGGCCACATTTAGCGATATAGTTAACGACGCTATCGCCGTTAGCGATCTTCTTAACGACTTTAGCGGTACAAAAGTACCGCTAAATCGCTAAGAAAAGGTGCCACACAGCGATTAGATACTTACCCAGCGGGAGCGCCGACGAGAAAATAGGGTCCGGAACGATTCCAGCGACGAGCGAGATCACAGCAGGAAGCTCGTCGCTGGAAGCTGCCGCACTGAACAACATCGCTAACAGGATCGCTAAATAGTGACGTTTTTTAGCGATCCCGTTAGCGATATTGTTTAGTGTGGCATACCCTTAAATCTCTTCCCCCACTCACAGAACATCTCCCCCACCAGAGTAAATCTCCCCACACACACATTAAATCCCCCCCACCCTAAATCTCCCCCTTTTACATTTAATCTTCTGTGTCTTCAGTCTGGAGCACTTATCTCCAATATTCTTCGCATTTCTGTGCGCCGGCGAGTGGGTGGCAAAATGACACTTCAAACCGCTTCATTAGCCAATGCCCCAGCTGCATCTGGGCCTATATCTTTATCACTTATATCAGAATTGTAGGAAAACTCATAATTGTAAAAAGGAAATTATTTTGAATTTAAGGTATCAAGATACAAAAAAATTGGCACTCCCTAGGCAAAAATCAGAACACAAGGAACCCACAAGGGTATCACATGAGTCCTTTGGCCATGAAATAGATTATTGTGCTTCGGGATGGAGAGAGAACTGGTTCTCTTCTAACAATATCACTGTTCACAGTTTGACTGTGTAGTCTTTTAAGGACTTCACAACATTACATAAAGGAATATTGAAATCACAAGGCGGTTTCCACATTTGTTGAACATCAAACACATGTCCAACCGCATCAGATCAAATTCTCTTCCCTGAGGGAGATAAACCATGAAGGAAATGGGAAAAAGCTGAGATCATTTCTTTATTAGAAAAACCATGATAGGATAGACACAACAAACTGTCCCTTAAGACATGGTCATTCCCAACATCACAATGGCATGACGCTAAACAGAAGCCTTTTGTATCAACAGGACGTAAACCTGTCTGTTATTTTCCTGGTTGCTATATTATTTTATAGCAAAGTTATAACAGTACAATATTGTAGCAAGAAGATATCTGTGTTGTAAACTAGCAGACAAATCAGTTAACATGGCTTACATTGTAGTAATTGCACCTTAAAATGGTACAATGATACACTGGATTATCTTTACCCTTTACCTAACAAATTAAAATATTAGACAAAGATAACACAAGTAAACACAAAATGCAGTTTTGAAATGAAGGTATTTATTATTAAGGAAAAAGAAATCCAAACCTAGAGGGCCTTGTGTGAAAAAGTGATTGACCCCTAACCCTAATAACTGGTTGGGCCACCCTTAGCAGGAACAACTGCAATTAACTGGCAATGAGTCTTTTATAGCACTTTGGAGGAATTTTGGCCCACTCATCTTTGCAAAATTGTTGTAATTCAGCCACATTGGAGAGTTTCCAAGCATGAACTGTCTTTTTAAGGTCATGACACAGCATCTCAATCAGATTAAGGCTATGACTAGTGATGAGAGAGCACTAAAATGCTCGGGTGTTCGTTGCTCAGGCTGAGCAAATTGGAATACTTGAGTGCTCAACCCTTTGCAACAAGCCCAATGTAAGTCTATGGGAAAACCAAGCATTTTTGCTGCGACGCCCCCCTGGGGGGTCCTTTTAGGGTCTAAAAACTTCTGAAATTGATGGAAACAGTGCTCAAATGACATGGGAACATCATGGGGAATACCGCTGGAAGCATTTCTGACACCCAGGTCACACCTGTGAAAAATGTTGTCAGAGTCTTACACCATTTTTACAGGAGCACAATAAAACGTACAAAAACGATACCAAAATGGATTTTCCTGGGAAATATGTTAAGGAACATCCTTTCCAGGGTAATGATTTGTATGTAAGGCAAAATAAATAACTAAAAACAAAAATATTCCTCCACCACTTGGGCTATGTTCATACGTAGCGTTTTTGATGTGTTTTTCAACTTTACCATTGCTTTCAACCAAGACAAATGAATTTACTGGGAAATGCCATTTTAACATTCTACAACTTTATTTGGCCATGTGGTGTGTGACACATCATCAGACACAGTGAAAATGAAACTAGGCACTCAACTTGTAGCTTAGTGACAACCAATCAATTTTTTTGACCCAGATCCCGGCGGATCCCGCGTCAGCAGCACGATTTGGCTGCACACCACTCTGAGAATATTCAGGCTACGTTTACAACTGATCAACTTAAGGATAGTTATCCCCATCACATTCTTGGGGCACATAATAGTGCATTCTCTCTAAAAAACGGTTTTCTACTAATCATATGTGCAAATAGCAACTGATGAAGGCAAGGGAATTGCCGAAACGTTTTGCTACAATATATTGAAAACCATATATCTGGGTCAAAATAAATTGATTGGTTGTCACTAAGCTACAAGTTGAGTGCCTAGTTTCATTTTCACTATATCCTGGTTTGGGAACCTAACTTGGCACCTATTTACCCAGCAGTGCACACGCTACATTTATACATCATCAGACAAATCCTGTTTAATTTATGAAAGAGGGACTCTGAAAGTCTATTTTTATAGTGCCAGCAGTGGGTCCTCACTTTTCTTAGAGAGCCATCAGCCGACTATGCTTTGTTGTTCCCATTATTAAACAGTGGGTCCCTTATACTGTTATTGCATATGCAGTGAGTGGCAGGGCTGCCCAAAATTTGGACGCAACCCAACAACCATTTGAATAGACGTCATGGATGACCACATGCAACCAAAGTTCTAAGTATTCATTTGGTACTCCCATATTTTTTGCCTATGCATTGAATGAAAGGCCTGCCCTGCCCCAACGTTACACACACCCCAATAAGCCTTTGAAGACATGTACTGGATGACTGCATTAAACCAAACTTCCCATTAAACTTTATTTGGTACTGCCATATTGTTTGCCTAGGCATTGAATGCAAGGCCTGCCCTGCCCCAACTTTGCACACACACCAATAACCCTTTGAATCAACGTACTGGATGGCCACCTGAAAGCATTGTTCCTATTAATTTAGTACTCCCATATTGTTTGGCTACGCAGTGAAATGTTGAGCCTGAAGAACCTGCATTGGAGAATGTCAGTGTTGAGGATGAAGACCCGGCAATGGAGATTGTCAGTGTTGAGTCTGGAAAACCTGCAGTGGAAAATTTCAGTGTTGATGCTGAAAAAACTGCAGTGGAGAATTGCAGTGTTGAGGCTAAAGAACACCTGGCATTGGAGCATTTCATTGTTTAGGTGTCACGCTGTCTAATGATATGTGTACGATGTCAGTAAACTATTCTTACAGAAACAACACTCTATACAACATATAGTTTAGCAACATCAGCATGTAAATATAGAATAGATTTACCTGACACGATATCCGTTGAACTCAGGGTTAATCTTGAGGACTTGATACGCTGTCACAGGAAAGAGGAGGACCGGGGTCTAACCTGACCCTAAAACTGGGGTCCTAACTAATCCCTCACCTTGGAGGTACTGATAATGGTTCAGAGGTCCAAGTCTCCAGCCTAACCTAGTCTCCTATCAGTCCCTGAACTCTGTAATCAGTCCTAAGAAGGACCCTGATTACCACCAAAGGGATATGGGCTGATCTCTGCTAAATACACAGATTAGACATATAGGACAGACTGGAGAAAACACAGACTCGCATACACACTCAAACACAGAAGGAACATAAATGGTCTGGGATATAAAATTCTAAGCAAGTTGAGCTTAAAACAACTAAGGAGCTCTTTAACTTAAGTCTATACAGATTCAATCCTATCTGTGGTCTGCATGAAGAATTTCACTGGCAACTCCCAAAACAGACAACCAGGGATTTAAAGGAAACCAATCAACAAATAATCAATTGCAGCCGGGAGAAACTGAACCCAGTCCCAGAACCGAGCACAGACAGAATTAACTCCCTCACTGCCAAACACAAAGAAACAGCAACTCAGCTGTGAGAAGTCAGAATGTGCAACCGCGACGATCTTCGTGGCGATGCACACATGACAGTACCCCCCCTTCTACGAGGGGCCTCCGGACCCTCAAGGCCAGGTCTGCCCGGGTGAGTTCTGTGGAAGGTCCGAACCAACCGATCTGCGTTAATGTCAGACGCAGGAACCCACGTCCTCTCCTCTGGACCATACCCCTTCCAATGCACCAAGTACTGAAGGGACCGGCGATTCAGACGTGAGTCAATGATCTTTGACACTTGAAACTCCAAGTTACCATTGACCACCACTGGAGGAGGAGTTAGAGGTGACGGTATGACTGGTGCCACGTACCTCTTAAGTAATGACTTGTGGAACACATTGTGGATTTTAAACGTAGGAGGGAGGTCCAGACGAAATGCCACAGGATTAATTATGGAACTGATCCTGTACGGCCCGATGAATCTGGGACCCAGTTTCCAGGAGGGAACTTTAAGTTTTATATTCCTGGTAGACAACCATACCAGATCGTTCACATTCAGATCTGGACCAGAAACTCTCCTCCTATCAGCCATACGTTTATAACGGTTCCCCATAGCACTCAGATTATTCAATACACCTCTCCACACTGAAGCAAGTGACGACGAGAAACGCTCCTCCTCAGGAACCCCAGAAGGGCCCCCCCCATTGAAAGTACAAAACTGGGGATGAAAACCATATGCCCCAAAAAACGGGGATTTACCAGTGGACTCGCTCCGCCTGTTGTTAAGAGCGAACTCTGCCAGAGGCAAGAAAGAAGACCAGTCCTCCTGGTTCTCTGAGACAAAACACGAAGATAAGTCTCAAGGCTTTGATTCAGACGCTCTGTCTGACCATTGGTCTGCGGATGAAAAGCCGAGGAAAATGACAATTGCATCCCCCGACGTAAACAAAATGCCCTCCAAAATTTAGACACAAACTGAGACCCCCTATCTGACACCACATCAGAAGGCAACCCATGAAGTCTCACAATCTCCCCAATGAACACCTGCGCCAGAGTTTTAGCATTAGGGAGGGCAGGAAGAGCAATGAAATGTGCCATCTTACTGAACCTGTCAACAACCACCAGTATGACAGTTTTCCCTGACGACGGAGGAAGATCCGTAATGAAGTCCATAGACAAATGAGTCCATGGACGCTCCGGAAGTTTCAAGGGTAAGAGGGTCCCAGACGGACGGGTATGCGGGGTCTTAGAGCGAGCACAAACCCCACAGGACGCGACAAAAGTTATAACATCTTTATTAACGTTAGGCCACCAAAACCGGCGAGAAAGGAGATCTAAAGTAGCCTTACTCCCTGGATGTCCTGCTAAAGCAGAATTATGATGTGCCTCAATAACCTTTTGTCTCAACTGATTTGGGACAAACAGTCTCCCTGAAGGTCCTGCAGGGGCGTCCCCCTGAGCCTCTAATACCTCCTCCTCAAGCTCAGAACATACAGCCGACACTACCACCCCCTCCTGAAGGATAGGAATCGGGTCATCCGTTTTCCCGGCCCCTGGGAAACTGCGAGACAAGGCATCAGCCTTAACATTCTTAGACCCAGGGCGATATGTGACGACAAAATTAAACCTGGTAAAAAACAACGACCATCGAGCTTGTCTGGAATTCAGACGCTTAGCAGATTCCAAATACAGCAGGTTTTTGTGATCAGTAATGACGGTAACCGGGTGGACTGCCCCCTCCAAAAAGTGACGCCATTCTTCAAAAGCCAACTTAATGGCCAAAAGTTCCCTATTGCCGATATCATAATTCCTTTCGGCGGACGACAACTTCTTAGAAAAGAAAGCGCACGGATGCCATTTACCAGGGGACGGACCCTGGGACAATATTGCACCCACCCCTACGTCAGACGCGTCCACCTCCACAATGAACGGCTGTGATGCATCTGGTTGGATGAGAACGGGTGCCGAAGCAAAACATTTTTTCAAAGAGGAAAAAGCTTGGCAAGCTTTGTCCGACCATTTAGAAAAATCCGTCCCTTTTCTTGTCATGTCAGTGAGAGGTTTGACAACAGATGAGAAATTACAAATAAATTTCCGGTAGTAGTTAGCAAACCCCAGAAAACGCTGCAGAGCCTTAAGATCCTCTGGCTGATCCCATTCAAGCACTGCTCTCACTTTTTCAGGGTCCATACGGAAACCGGAGGCTGACACCAAGAAACCCAAAAACTGAAGTTCCTGTACAGCAAATACACACTTTTCCAGTTTGGCGTATAGTTTATTGTCTCGCAAGATCTGCAACACCTGTCTCACATGCTCCTGGTGAGACACAAGATCTGGCGAGTAAATTAAAATGTCATCCAAATATACGACCACAAACAGCCCCACAAGGTGACGAAAAATGTCATTAACAAAATGTTGGAATACTGCTGGTGCAGTAGTCAGACCAAAAGGCATGACAAGGTTCTCATAATGTCCCTCCGGCGTGTTAAACGCCGTTTTCCACTCATCCCCCTCTTTTATCCTAATCAAATTATACGCCCCCCTGAGATCCAATTTAGAGAACCATTTGGCGCCCACAATTTGATTGAAGAGATCAGGAATAAGAGGGAGAGGATACGGATCTCGAACAGTAATCCGATTAAGTTCGCGGAAATCCAAGCAAGGGCGTAGGCCTCCATCTTTTTTCTTCACAAAGAAGAACCCCGCGGCTACTGGGGAAGATGAAGGTCTAATATGCCCTTTGGCCAGACTTTCCGAAATATAGTCTTTCATAGCCTGCCTCTCAGGACCAGAAAGGTTATATAACCTAGCTTTAGGTAACTTAGCATCAGGAAGTAAATTAATAGAGCAGTCATACACGCGATGAGGAGGCAACTCCTGACACCCCTCCTCAGAGAACACATCCCCAAAGTCCTCCAAAAAAGGAGGCAATGTACTAGGCACGACCGCACTGATGACTGTGTTCATGCAGTTACTTTTGCAAAACTCACCCCATTGGCTTATCTCTCTGGACTGCCAATTAATCACAGGGTTATGTTTAACCAACCAAGGAAGTCCCAACACAATAGGAGTAGGTAGACCCTCCAACACATAACAAGATAATTGTTCCCTATGTATCGCCCCTACCCGAATATCAATGTTATAGACCTCATGAACAAAGCTACCTTGGCCGAGAGGCCTGGCGTCAATGGAGAATATAGGGATCGGTTTGGCCAATACACTCAGAGGCATACCTTGAGCCTGAGCAAACTGAGCGTCAACCAGATTAGCCCCGGACCCACTATCAAGAAGAACAGAAAATCTCTCCACTCTCGTACCAACCACCATCTCCACTGGTACAAGGAACTGAGAAGAACTAGCGGACGAAATACATACTCCCAGGTTGTCGTCCACCACACAACCTGGGATTAACAGTTTTCTGGCAACTTTTTGCTCAACAAGGCACGGGATGGACATCCCCCAACAAAATGTCCCTCTTTCCCGCAGAAGAAACACCTTTTAGTCCTGCTGCGTACCACCAATCCCCTCCTACGAAATGATGTCCCTCCCAACTGCATAGGCTCCTCTGAACAGACAAGGGGAACCTCAACATAAGGGACTTTTGTAGTAGGTGGAGCAACTACTGGGGGCGGAGTTACCTCACCCCTCTCCCGAAGCCGTCTATCAGTACGGATAGCTAGGGCCATAGCAGCCTCCAGTGATGGAGGAGAATCATACTGAGCCAAAACGTCCTTTAATTTGTCAGAAAGCCCATGACAAAACTGACTCCTAAGAGCTGGGTCATTCCACTGAGTATCTGTGGCCCATCTACGGAACTCAGAAGCAAATTCCTCCGCCGGACGATCTCCCTGCTGTATCTTACGTAATTTTGTCTCAGCAAGAGAGACCCGATCTGGGTCATCATATACCAAACCCAGGGCAGTAAAAAATCGATCTACAGACTGTAGAGCCGGGGATCCCGGAGGAAGGGAGAATGCCCAGGATTGAGGGTCCCCTTGTAGGAGCGAGATAACAATTCCCACTCTCTGCTCTTCACTCCCTGATGATCGAGGCCGAAGCCGAAAATACAATTTACATGCTTCCCGGAAGGTGAAAAATTTGTCTCGCCCACCAGTGAACCTGTCCGGGAGAGCTACTTTAGGTTCAAATCTGGTTTGCTCCAGGGGAGACAAAACTTTGGACTTAATGTCCGTCAGCTCCATGGATAATCCCTGCAACTGCAGAGCCAGCTGGGCTACTGGATCCATGGCAACTGGGGATAATTTTATTGGCCAGTGAAAATGTCACGCTGTCTAATGATATGTGTACGATGTCAGTAAACTATTCTTACAGAAACAACACTCTATACAACATATAGTTTAGCAACATCAGCATGTAAATATAGAATAGATTTACCTGACACGATATCCGTTGAACTCAGGGTTAATCTTGAGGACTTGATACGCTGTCACAGGAAAGAGGAGGACCGGGGTCTAACCTGACCCTAAAACTGGGGTCCTAACTAATCCCTCACCTTGGAGGTACTGATAATGGTTCAGAGGTCCAAGTCTCCAGCCTAACCTAGTCTCCTATCAGTCCCTGAACCCTGTAATCAGTCCTAAGAAGGACCCTGATTACCACCAAAGGGATATGGGCTGATCTCTGCTAAATACACAGATTAGACATATAGGACAGACTGGAGAAAACACAGACTCGCATACACACTCAAACACAGAAGGAACATAAATGGTCTGGGATATAAAATTCTAAGCAAGTTGAGCTTAAAACAACTAAGGAGCTCTTTAACTTAAGTCTATACAGATTCAATCCTATCTGTGGTCTGCATGAAGAATTTCACTGGCAACTCCCAAAACAGACAACCAGGGATTTAAAGGAAACCAATCAACAAATAATCAATTGCAGCCGGGAGAAACTGAACCCAGTCCCAGAACCGAGCACAGACAGAATTAACTCCCTCACTGCCAAACACAAAGAAACAGCAACTCAGCTGTGAGAAGTCAGAATGTGCAACCGCGACGATCTTCGTGGCGATGCACACATGACATTAGGCTGAAGAACCTGCATTGTTGAATGTCAGTGTTGAGGCTGAAGGACCAGCAGTTGAGAAATGCGTTGTTGAGGCTGAAGAACCTGCATTGGTGAATTGCAGTAGTGAGCATGAAGAACCTGCAGTGGACAATTGCAGTGTTGAGGCTAAAGACCCACCAGTGGAGCATTTCAGTGTTGAGCCAGAAGAACCTGCAGTGGATAATTGCAGTGTTGAGGCTAAAGACTCAGCGGTGGACAATTGCAGTGTTGAGGCTAAAGACCCAGCAGTGGAGCATTGAAGTGTTGAGGCTGAAGACCTGTTATGGTAGCATTGCAGTGTTGAGGAGAGAACACCTGTCAGTGAAGCATTTCAGTGTTGAGCCAGAAGAACCTGCAGTGGACATGTGCAATGTTGAGGTTAAAGACCTTGCAGTGGACAATTGCAGTGTTGAGGCTAAAGACCCAGCAGTGGAGCATTGCAGTGTTGAGGCTGAAGAACCTTTATGGTAGCATTGCAGTGTTGAGGAAGAACACCTTGCAGTGGAGCATTTTAGTGTTGAGCCAGAAGAACCTGCAGTGGACAATTGCAGTGTTGAGGCTGAAGACTTGGCAGTGGAGAATTGCAGTGTTGAGGAAGAACACCCAGCAGTGGAGCATTTCAGTGTTGAGCCTGAAGAACCAGCAGTGGAGAATTGCAATGTTGAGGCTGAAGAACCTGCATTGGTGAATTGCAGTGGTGAAACTGAAGAACCTGCAGTGGACAATTGCAGTGTTGAGGCTAAAGACCCAGCAGTGGAACATTGCAGTGATGAGGCTGAAGAACCTACATTGTAGCATTGCAGTGTTGAAGATGAACAACCAACAAAGTTCACATCATTAGGAAGTGGGTCTCCCATACTGTTTGCCTAAGCAGTGAATGCAAGGCCTGCCCCAAATTTGGACGCACCCAAATACCACTTGGAAGAGACATGGGGGAAGTCCTAAAAATATGTTTCCATTACAAAGGAGCGAGTCTCCTATACTTGTAATGCCCATACACTAGGTGTACGGGCTGACAAAGAATTTCCCTGGGGTGTACACATCAATATACTGTGTCAACATTTTTTTACGGGAATCATAAACACCCTTCAAAACAATAACGTGGCTGTTGCACCACGGAACACATTCACCCTGGTGATCTAGTGGTGGTGTCGGAAGAGACATGGGGGATGGTCTCAGAAAAATGTCTTCCCAGTATAAAGAAGTGTGTCTCCTATACTTGAAATGCATTTTCCCCTG
Source organism: Oophaga sylvatica (assembly GCA_033576555.1). Classification (NCBI taxonomy): domain Eukaryota; kingdom Metazoa; phylum Chordata; class Amphibia; order Anura; family Dendrobatidae; genus Oophaga; species Oophaga sylvatica. The sequence goes on from JARQOD010000006.1 coordinate 312,469,136, forward strand.
GTGGTGTACACATCTACCTACTGTGTAACTATTTTTTGTTATGGACATCATAAACACCCTTGCAAAACAATATAGTGGCTGTTGCATCATGGAACACGTTCACCCTCAGTTGTTCTAGTTGTGGTGTCTGAAGAGATGTGGAGGATGGCCTACAAAAAATGTCTTCCCAGTTTAAAGGAGTGGGTCTCCTACACTTGAAATGCCCATACACTTAAGTGTATGGACTGACAAACATTTTTCCCTGGTTGGGTACACATCAACCTACTGTGTAAATATTTTTGTTACAGACATCATAAACACCCTTGCAAAACAATATAGTGGCTGTTGCATCACACAACACATTCACCCTTGTGTTCTAGTGGTGGTATCTGAAGAGACGTGGAGGATGGCCTACGAAAAATGTCTTCCCCGTTAAATGGATCGGGTCTCGTATACTTGAAATGGCCATACACTAAGTGTATGGGCTGACAAACATTTTCCTCTGGTGGGGTACACATCAACCTAATGTGTAAATATTTTTTGTATGGACTGACAAACATTTTCCTCTGGTGGGGTACACATCAACCTAATGTGTAAATATTTTTTGTTACGGACATTATAAACACCCTTGCAAAACAATACTGTATAGTGGCTGTTGCATCACAGAACACGTTCACCCTCGTGTTCTAGTGGTGGTGTCTGAAAAGATGTGAAGGATGGCCTATGAAAAATGTCTTCCCAGTTTACAGTAGTGGGTCTCCTATACTTGGAATGCCCATACACTAAGTGCATGGGCTGACGAACATTTCCCCCTGGGGGAATACACATCAACATACTGTGTCAACATTTTTGTTATGGGCTACATAAACACCCTTGAAAACACTAACGTGGCTGTTGCATCAGGCAACACGGTCACCGTGTGTCACGGGTGTGTCGCGGCGGAGATCGTCGCGATTGCACACCCTGACTTCGCACAGCTGAGTTTCTGGTGCTGGGTGTTTTTCGGCACTGAGGGAGTTAATTCTTTCTCTCTCGGTGCTGGACTGACCAGCCTCGCCCAGCTGCGATTGATGTTTTGTTAATTAGCTTCCTTCATATACCTGCTGGTCTGCTGGGGAAGTTGCCGGTGAAAGCATTCATTCAGACCAGCAGAGCGGATCTTTTCTGAGAAGACTTAAGCTAAGAGTGCCTGTTGTGATTTTTCCTCTCCTCGCTTATTGTTTATCGCCTTAACCTTTTGTGTTCCTCTGTAGTGGAAGTTTTGTATGCAAGGCAGTGTTTTCTTTACCCCTTGTCTGTCTCGTTTGTCTTAGACTGTGTGTAAGCTGTGACTTGCCCATTCCCTGTGGTGGTAATCAGGGTCCTTCTCAGGACTAGATTACAGTGGTCAGGGATCTACAGGAGACAGGGTTACGCTGGCGGCCTGGACCTCTGTACCATTAACAGTACCTCCAGGTAGAGGGACTAGTCAGGACCCCAGTTCAGGGTCAGCATAGACCCCGGTCCACCTCTATCCTGAGACAGCGTGACACGTACACAGTATAGACCCACAATACATAGGATATTATGTCAGGTAAGACATTGCTGGCAGATACTATGTATACATATTGATATTTTCTATTATATGAAATATTGAATGTTGTCACATTAGATATATGTTACTATCATAGAATATATCTGTTATACGTTGTGACATTTTCACCGGCCACTTTAAAAGATTCTCCCCAGCTACCATGGATCCAGTAGCCCAGTTAGCTCAGCAGTTGCAGAGTTTGTCCATGGAGCTGACGGACGTTAAGTCCAAGGTTTTGTACCCCCGGGAGCAAACCAGATCTGAACCTAAAGTAGCTCTCCCGGACAGGTTCACTGGTGGGCGGGACAAACTTTTTACCTTCCGGGAGGCATGTAAATTATATTTTCGGCTACGGCCTCGGTCTTCGGGGAGTGAAGATCAGAGGGTGGGCTCTTACAAGGGGACCCTCAATCCTGGGCGTTCTCTCTTCCTCCGGACTCCCCGGCTCTCTAGTCAGTAGATCGATTTTTTACAGCCCTGGGTCTGGTATATGATGACCCGGATCGGGTCTCCCTTGCTGAAATGAAGTTATGAGTTCCGTAGATGGGCCACAGATACTCAGTGGAATGACCCAGCTCTTAGGAGCCAGTTTTGTCAAGGATTATCTGACAAATTAAAAGATGTGTTGGCTCAGTATGATTCTCCCCCGTCACTGGAGGCCGCTATGGCCCTTGCTATTCGCATTGATAGACGGCTTCGGGAGAGGTGCGAGGTAACTCCGCCCCCTGTGAGGACTCCACCTTCTACTATAGTCCCTTATATTGAGGTTCCCCTGGTTTGTTCTGAGGAGCCTATGCAGTTAGGAGGGACATCGTTTCGAGGGAGGGGATCGGCGGTGCGCCGCAAGACAGGAAAGTGTTACTTCTGCGGGAGAAAGGGACATTTTGTTGGGGTGTGTCCATCCCGTACTTAGCTGAGCAAGGAGTCGCCGGAAAACTGTTGATCCCAGGTTGTGTGGTGGACGACAATCTGGGAGTATGTATTTCGTCCCCAAGTCCGTCTCAGTTTCTCGTACCAGCGGAGGTGGTGGTAGGTACGAGAACTGAGAGGATTTCTGTTCTTCTGGATAGTGGGGCCGCGGCTAATCTGGTGGACGCTCGGTTTGCCCAGGTGCAAGGTATGCAACTGAGTGTATTGGCCAAACCTATCCCTATATTCTCTATTGACGCCAGGCCTCTCGGTCAAGGTAGCTTTGTGCAAGCCGTGCATAACATAGACCTTCGAGTGGGGGCAATACATAAAGAACTATAGTCTTGTTATGTGTTGGAGGGCCTTCCCACTCCTATTGTGTTGGGACTTCCTTGGTTAACTAAACATAACCCAGTTATTAATTGGCAATCCAGAGAGATAAGCCAGTGGGGTGAATTTTGCAATAGTAACTGCATGAACACGGTCATCGGTGTGGTCGTGCCTAGATCCTTACCTCCTTTTCTGGAGGACTTTGAGGATGTGTTTTCAGAGGAAGGGTGTCAAGAATTACCTCCTCATCGCGCGTATGACTGTGCTATAAAATTGCTTCCTGATGCTAAGTTACCAAAATCTAGGTTATATAACCTTTCTGGTCCTGAGAGGCAAGCTATGAAGGATTATATTTCGGAAAGTCTGGCCAAGGGGCATATTAGACCTTCATCTTCTCCAGTGGCCGCGGGGTTCTTCTTTGTGAAGAAAAAAGATGGAGGCCTACGCCCTTGCCTGGATTTCCGTGAGCTTAATCGGATTACGGTCCGAGATCCGTATCCGCTCCCACTTATTCCTGATCTCTTCAATCAGATTGTGGGCGCCAAATGGTTCTCTAAGTTGGATCTCAGGGGGGCGTATAATCTGATTAGGATAAAGGAGGGGGATGAGTGGAAGACGGCGTTTAACACTCCGGAGGGACATTATGAGAACCTTGTCATGCCTTTCGGTCTGACTACTGCCCCGGCGGTGTTTCAACATTTTGTTAATGACATCTTTCGCCACCTAGTGGGACAGTTTGTTGTCATTTATCTAGATGACATCTTAATTTACTCGCCGGATCTTGTGTCTCATCAGGAGCATGTGAGACAGGTGTTGCAGATCTTGCGAGACAATAAACTGTACGCCAAATGGGAGAAGTGTGTATTCGCCGTACAAGAACTTCAGTTTTTAGGATTCCTGGTGTCAGCTTCCGGTTTCCGTATGGACCCTGGGAAAGTGAAGGCTGTGCTTGAATGGGATCGGCCAGAGGATCTTAAAGCACTGCAGAGTTTCCTGGGGTTTGCTAACTACTACCGGAAATTTATTCGTAATTTCTCATCCGTTGTCAAACCTCTCACTGACATGACAAAAAAAAGGGACGGATTTTTCTAGGTGGTCTGACAAAGCTTGTCAAGCATTTTCCTCCTTGAAAAAATGTTTTGCTTCAGCACCCATACTCATCCAACCTGATGCATCACAACCGTTCATTGTGGAGGTAGACGCATCTGACGTAGGAGTGGGTGCGGTATTATCTCAAGGTCCGTCCCCTGGTAAATGGCATCCGTGCGCTTTCTTCGCTAAAAAATTGTCGTCCGCCGAGAGGAATTATGATGTCGGCAATAGGGAACTCTTGGCCATTAAGTTGGCTTTTGAAGAGTGGCGTCACTTTTTGGAGGGGGCAGTCCACCCGGTCACCGTCATTACTGATCACAAGAACCTGCTGTATTTAGAGTCTGCAAAACGTCTGAATTCTAGACAAGCTAGATGGTCGTTGTTTTTTACCAGGTTTAATTTTGTCGTCACATATCGTCCTGGGTCAAAAAATGTAAAGGCTGATGCCTTATCTCGTAGTTTCCCGGGGGCCGGGAAGACGGATGACCCGGTTCCTATTCTTCAGGAGGGAGTTGTGGTGTCGGCTGTATGCTCTGAGCTTGAGGAGGAGGTATTGGAGGCTCAGGGGGACGCCCTGTAGACTCCGGGAGATGTTTTTCAGATCAGTTAAGACAAAAGGTTATCGAGGCACATCATAATTCTGCTTTGGCAGGACACCCAGGGAGTAAAGCAACTGTAGATCTCGTTTCTCGCCGGTTTTGGTGGCCTAACTTAAATAAAGAGGTGGTAACTTTTGTCGTGTCCTGTGGGGTATGTGCGCGCTCTAAGACCCCACATACCCGTCCGTCTGGGGCCCTTTTACCGTTGAAAATCCCAGAGCGTCCATGGACCCATCTGTCTATGGACTTCATTACGGACCTCCCTCCGTCTTCAGGTAAAACTGTCATACTAGTTGTAGTTGACAGGTTCAGCAAAATGGCACATTTTATTGCTCTTCCTGCTCTTCCTAATGCTAAAACTCTGGCGCAGGTGTTCATTGGGGAGATTGTGAGACTTCACGGGTTGCCTTCCGATGTGGTGTCGGATCGGGGGTCTCAGTTTGTGTCCAAATTCTGGAAGGCATTTTGTTCACGGCGGGGGATGCAGTTGTCATTTTCTTCGGCTTTTCATCCGCAGACTAATGGTCAGACAGAGCGTCTGAATCAGAGCTTAGAGACATATCTCCGGTGTTTTGTCTCAGAGAACCAAGAGGACTGGTCTTCTTTCTTGCCTCTGGCAGAGTTCGCTCTTAACAATAGGCGGAGCGAGTCCACTGGTAAGTCCCCGTTTTTTGGGGCATATGGTTTTCACCCCAGTTTTGTACTTTCAATGGGGGGGGCTCTTCTGGGGTTCCTGAGGAGGAAAGATTTTCGTTGTCACTTGCTTCAGTGTGGAGAGGAGTGCTTAATAATCTGAGCACTATGGGGAACCGATACAAACGTATGGCTGATAGGAGGAGAGTGTCTGGTCCGGACCTAAGTGTGAACGATCTAGTATGGTTGTCTACCAAGAATATAAAACTTAAGGTTCCCTCCTGGAAACTCGGTCCCAGATTCATCGGGCCATACAGGATCAGTTCAATAATTAATCCGGTGGCTTTCCGTCTTGACCTCCCTCCTACGTTTAAAATCCACAATGTGTTCCACAAATCGTTGCTTAAGAGGTACGTGGCACCAGTTATACCGTCACCTCTACCTCCTCCTCCAGTGGTGGTCAATGGTAATTTGGAGTTTCAGGTATCGAAGATCATTGACTCACGTCTGAATCGCCGGTCCCTTCAGTACCTTGTTCATTGGAGGGGGTATGGTCCTGAGGAGAGGATGTGGGTTTCTGCGTCGGATATTAACGCAGACCGATTGGTTCGGGCCTTCCACACTACTCACCCAGATAGACCAGGCCCTGAGGGTCCAGAGGCCCCTCGTAGAAGGGGGGGTACTGTCACGGGTGTGTCGCGGCGGAGATCGTCGCGATTGCACACCCTGACTTCGCACAGCTGAGTTTCTGGTGCTGGTGTTTTTTCGGCACTGAGGGAGTTAATTCTTTCTCTCTCGGTGCTGGACTGACCAGCCTCGCCCAGCTGCGATTGATGTTTTGTTAATTAGCTTCCTTCATATACCTGCTGGTCTGCTGGGGAAGTTGCCGGTGAAAGCATTCATTCAGACCAGCAGAGCGGATCTTTTCTGAGAAGACTTAAGCTAAGAGTGCCTGTTGTGGTTTTTCCTCTCCTCGCTTATTGTTTATCTCCTTAACCTTCTGTGTTCCTCTGTAGTGGAAGTTTTGTATGCAAGGCAGTGTTTTCTTTACCCCTTGTCTGTCTCGTTTGTCTTAGACTGTGTGTAAGCTGTGACTTGCCCATTCCCTGTGGTGGTAATCAAGGTCCTTCTCAGGACTAGAATACAGTGGTCAGGGATCTACAGGAGACAGGGTTACGCTGGCGGCCTGGACCTCTGTACCATTAACAGTACCTCCAGGTAGAGGGACTAGTCAGGACCCCAGTTCAGGGTCAGCATAGACCCCGGTCCACCTCTATCCTGAGACAGCGTGACACGTACACAGTATAGACCCACAATACATAGGATATTATGTCAGGTAAGACATTGCTGGCAGATACTATGTATACATATTGATATTTTCTATTATATGAAATATTGAATGTTGTCACATTAGATATATGTTACTATCATAGAATATATCTGTTATACGTCGTGACACCGTGGTGATCTAGTGGTGGTGTTGGAAGAGACATGGAGGATGGTCTTAGAAAAAGGTCTTCCCAGTTTATAGGAGCAGGACTCATATACTTGAAATAACCATAGACTAGGTGTATGTGCTGACAAAGAATTCCCCTGGGGGGTACACATTAATATACTGTGTCAACATTTTTTTTACTTGCATCATAAACACCCTTCAAAACAATAATGTGGCTGTTGCACCACGGAACTTGTTCACCCTGGTGATCTAGTGGTAGTGTCGGAAGAGACATGGAGGATGGCCTCAGAAATATGTATTCCCAGTTTAAAGGAGTGCGTCTCCTTTACTTGAAATGTCCATACACTAAGTGTATGGGCTGACAAACATTTTCCCCTGGTGGGGTACACATCAACCTACTGTGTAAATATTTTTTGTTACAGACATCATAAACACCCTTGCAAAACAATATAGTGGCTGTTGCATCACGGAACACGTTGACTCTCGTGTTCTAGTGGTGGTGTCTGAAGAGACGTGGAGGATGGCCTACAAAAAATGTCTTCCCAGTTAAATGGAGCAGGTTTCGTATATTTGAAATGCCCATACACTAAGTGTATGGGCTGACAAACATTTTCCCCTGGTGGGGTACACATCAACCTACTGTGTAAATATTTCTTCTTACGGACATCATAAACACCCTTGCAAAACAATACTGTATAGAGGCTGTTGCATCACAGAACACGTTCACCCTCGTGTTCTAGTGGTGGTGTCTGAAGAGATGTGGAGGATCGCCTACGAAAAATATCTTCCCAGTTTAAAGTAGTGGGTCTCCTATACTTGGAATGCCCATACACTAAGTGCATGAGCTGACAAACATTTCCCCTGGGGGGTACACATCAACATACTGTGTCAACATTTTTGTTACGGGCTACATAAACACCCTTGAAAACACTAACGTGGCTGTTGCATCAGGGAACACGGTCACCCTGGTGATCTAGTGGTTGTATCGGAAGAGACATGGAGGATGGCGTCAGAAAAAGGTCTTCCCAGTTTAAAGGAGTGGGTCTCCTATACTTGAAATGGCCATACACTAAGTATATGGGCTGACAAACATTTCCCCCTGGGGGTACACATCAACATACTGTGTAAAAAATGTTATTAAAAGGGCATCAAAAGCACCCTTTTACACAATAAGTTGGCTGTTGCATCACGGACCACAGTCACCATGTTGATCTAGTGGTGGTGGATGATGAGGATGATCAGAAGGAGGAGGATAACACACCAAATAGCGAATGTCAGGAAGCGTATACCCATGTGTGGATGTGAAGAGGTGCATGGTAATACACCTCCCAAAAAAAGACACTGTATTGTATTGGTACTCCCTCAGCATCTTCCCAAACTTTGCACTCCTTGTGAGAGTACCCCGCGACTCTGGGCCAGGGCGATGGGAGGGTATGAGAAAACTGTCCCAGAACTTTGCCAGTGTTACCCTGCCTCTGCTGGATTGAACTTGTGTCTCTCTTGTCTGTACTCCATAGTTGTTCAACGAACTCTGAGCTCTGCCGCCACATTTTCAGATAGGAATTATTTTATCAATTCTGCAACAATGGCCCTCTGGTACTGCAACATTTTAGTACCCCTATCTGCCTCTGGAAGAAGAGATTGAAAGTTCTCCTTGCACCGTGGGTCTAGCAGTGTCACCAACCAGTAGTGTCAGCAAAAAATTTTGATAATGCAAGGGTCACGGAAAAGGCAGAGCAACATAAAGTCTGCCAGGCATGCCAGACTGCTAACAGGCAAGACTTCAGTGTCCTCACCAACAGGACGACTGACCATGCTGTCCTCTTCCTCCTCCTCCTCCTCCCTGTCCTTAGGCCATCCACACTGAACATACGGTATGACAGTTGTGCTGTAGTACCGTTTATAGCGCAGGAAAGTAGCTCCTGTTCTTCCTCCTCCTCCTCTTCCTCATTGTCAACCAATCCATGTTGGGATGACATGAGGCTGTGCTGTGTTTAACCACCCTGTATGGTTCCTTGCTCCAGCTCATCGTGCTCCGCCTGCAATGCATCATCTTTAATTGTGAGCAGAGAGCTTTTCAGAATACAGAGAAGCGAGATGGTGGTGCTAATTATGGCATGATCACTGCTCACCTTGGTGGACTCCTCAAAGTTTTGTAGAATAGTACATATGTCTGACATCCATGTCCACTCCTGAGCTCTTATTTGTGGAGTCTGAACTGAATACCGATGGCCCTGTTGATGCTTGTAGTCAGCAACTGCCCTCCTCTTCTGCTCACAAATCCTTTCCAATATATTCAGTGTAGAGTTCCAACGCGTGGTGACATCACACACCAGTCGGTGAGCCGGAAGCTGCAAACGCTGCTAAAGCACGGCAAGGGCGGCTGAAGCTGTAGCTGACTTTCTAAAATGGGCACACAGGCGGCGTACTTTAACAAGCAGATCAGTCAGCTCCAGGTAGTTTTTGAGAAACCGTTGAACCACGAGGTTAAGCACACGGGCCAGGCATGGTACGTGTGTGAGCTCGCCTCCCTCAGAGCCACCACCAGGTTCCGGCCATTGTCACACATGACCATGCCTGGCTGTAGGTTCAGCGGTGTCAGCCACAGGTCTGCCTGCTCTTTCAGAGCTGTCCACAACTCTTCAGCATTGGGCTGTTTGTCACCTAAGCATATTAGCTTCAGCACAGCCTGTTGCCGCTTGGCTGAGGCAGTGCTGCAGTGCTTCCAGATTGTGACTGATGTGGTCACTTCAAAGATGGAGGCTGAAGAGGAGGAGGAGGTGCAGGAGCTGTAGACTGTGGGGGCAACCCTGACTGACCTAGGTTCCGCAATCCTGGGCGTTGGGAAGACGTGTTCCATCCCATGGTCTGGCTGGGTCCCGGCTTCCATTATGTTAACCCAGTGTGCTGTCAGCGAGATGTACCGTCACTGCCCGGAAGCACTTGTCCACTTGTCCGTGGTTAGGTGGATTTTCCCAGTAACTGCATTGTTGAGGGCATGGGTAATGTTGTTCGACACGCGCTTGTGTAATGCCGGGACGGCACACTGGGAGAAATAGTGGCGGCTGGGGACCGAGTACCTTGGGACGGCCGCCGCCATCAGGTTGCAGAAAGTTTCCTCTCCACAAGCCTAAAACGCAACATTTCTAGCGCAAACAGACAAGAAATGTGTGAATTTAGTACTGTGGCCTGTGGGGCATTGGCTGGGTATTTCCGCTTGCGTTCCAATGACTGGGGTATGGACAACTGAAAGCTGCGTTGGGACAAGGACGTGGACGTGCTTGATGATGGTGGTAGTTGAGTATGTGCAACGACAGGTGCAGGGCAGGAGACATCATTGCAGGCACCATGGACAGGGATTGGCTTTCACGCACAACTGCGGAAGAAGCAGTGGTATCACCTGACAGTGTTACTGGACCATGGGGTTCGGCCCACAAAGTTGGGTGCTTTGCTGCCATGTGCCTGATCATGCTGGTGATGGTCAGGCTGGTAGTTTTGCTACCCCTGCTGATGCAGGCATGGCAGGTGGTGCAAATGGCCTGTTTGGGGTTATTGGCAGAGTCTTTAAAAAACAACAAGACTTGGGAAGACCTAACAGTTGTACTGACAACTTCCGTCGTGTTGGTGTTACGAGGAACGACTGCCCGCCTTCTGTCTGCGGCCACCACAGTGCTTCTTCCTGCCTGTTGTGGTGCTACGCCTCCCTCCCCCTGTGTGCTGCTGTCATCGTTTTGCATGTCCTCCTGCCAGGTTGGGTCAGTTACTATATCATCCACCACTTCCTCTTCCACTTCCTCACCCTGGTCCTCCTCCTGACTTTCTGGCAATTGTATCTCATCATCGTCCACCTGTTATGACATATTCCCACCATCGCCTGCCTGTGAACGTGGCTGCTCAAATATTTGGGCATCGCTACAAGCAATCTCATTTTGCCCCGCTTCAAGTGGACCAGGCGAGAGGCACAAATCTATAAATGGAAAAGTGAATAGCTCTTCAGAGTGTCCAAGTGTGGGATCAGCGGTCTATGGGCACTTGGCATGGCAGGAGAAAGGAGGATCAGGGTAAGGAATATGCGGTCCAGACTCACGGCTACTCAGACTTGACCGTGTGGAAGACATGGTGCTGGTGGTGGTAGCAAAGTGACTGGAAGCATTATCTGCTATCCAACCAACTACCTTTTGACACTGCTCTGGTTTCAATAGTGCTGTTCTGCAGTCCCCTAGGAATTCTGACAGGAAGCTCATGCTAGAAGATGTGGGTGTTTGTTGTGCCACAATTTCAGCTTGCCCACGGCCTCGGCCTCTGCATGCACCATCACGTCCACTTCCCAGTCCCTTGCCACGCACCTTGCCCATTTTAAATGGAGTACAATATTTTCCACGTTCACTACAAATGGCTGAATTGGGAGCAAACTTAGATGTGATCCGTGTGCAGGAAAAACACACTTTAAAATATCTTGACTGTACTTTTTATTTTTTTTTTGCAAACTTTTGTCAATAACTAGGATAAGACACAGCAAAAACAGTGGAATGGAGGCCTGAAATGCTACAATTTGTAGCACACAGATAGATGAGGCGTCTGACGGAGATATCACACTCTTCATTATCTGGCCTGTATTTTTTTAATTTTTACACCAAAATAGTGTATTGAACTAGGGTAACAGACAGCAAAAACAGTGGAATGGAGGCCTGAAATGCTACAATTTGTAGCACACAGATAGATAAGGCGTCTGACGGAGATATCACACTCTTCAATATGTGGCCAGTATTTTTTTAATTTTTACAACAAAAGTGTATTGAACTAGGGTAACAGACAACAGAAACAGTGGAATGGAGGCCTGAAATGCTACAATTGTAGCACACAGATAGATGATGCGTCTGACGGAGATATCACACTCTTCAATATGTGGCCAATATTTTTTAAACTTTTACAACAAAATAGTGTATTGAACTAGGGTAACAGACAGCAGAAACAGTGGAATGGAGGCCTGAAATGCTACAATTTGTAGCCCACAGATAGATGAGGCGTCTGACTGAGATACCACACTCTTCAATATGTGGCCTGTATTTTTTTATTTTTTAAACCAAAATAGTGTATTGAACTAGGGTAACAGACTGCTAAAACAGTGGAATGGAGGCCTGAAATGCCACAATTTGTAGCCCACAGATAGATGAGACGTGTGACGGAGATAGCCCACTGTAAAATATCTGGCCTGTATTTTTTTTTTTGGCCCAGCTAAAATGTATCAACAAGTTCGCTATGACACAACAAAAATAATCTATGGTGGCCTGAAATGGCACAATTTTGAGCGCAATGATATGCGATCCGTGTGGCGGACAAAACACGGTGTAAAATATCTGCCCTGTACCTAAATATTTTTTCGGCAGCTAAATTGTGTCAAGAAATTATATAACACACTCCAAAAAAATTTAACGGTAACACAAAAATGTCAGAAATTTTTGCGCACTCAGATGTGATTGCTGGACCAGGCACAACCGTTTAAAATAGCTGGATTTTCACACTGTACTATGAAAAGGATCTAGCTGTATTCTGCAGTGTCAACAAGCAAATGGACAAAAAAAGGGGGCTCAGGATTGCTTTGGAATAAAATAATCAGGATTAAGATGCAAAAAAAATTTGCTGCCTACTGAGACCTAGGGCTATGTAGATGCGGTCAATATATGTAATAGGCAGCAGCAGCAGCAGCAGACAGTAATGGAATGGACCCTCTTGATGTTTGCAATAAAGTATGCCACATACAATGCCTTCCTGCTACTGATATCTATATACCCACATACAGAGTGCATGCCTTAAACTGATTTGTATTATGAGCTCGGTTGCAACAACGTTATAATGTAATGGATTGCAACCGAACCCGGGGTCCGAAACGCAGTTTATGTTCACTGCTGCCGAACACCCTTGGGTTAGGAGGGTAATAACTGACAACTAAATATAAGGATCTTGCCTGTGAACTTCACATTGAGCAAGATATAACATTTGCACTATCTCATTTAACCTCACGGGAGAAGTGCTGACGACTGGCGTAGACGTAGCCCTGTTAACAGCACAGAAGCCACTTGCCAGGTATTAGGTAGCGCATGGGACTCACGCCAGGCGTACGTGCTGCCAGCCGGTGTGCGACCGGACTGAGCAACTTCAGTATTCAGCTGATGGCGATGCCCGCGTGCTGCCTACCGGGGTACGACCGGACTGCGCAGCTTCAATATTCAGCTGGTGGCGATGCCCACATGCTGCCAGCCGGTGTGAGACCAGACTGAGCAAGCTTCACTTTACAGTTGGCAGGTGATGCCCAGGTTACGCGCCCCACAGTCTGCTCAGGGTGTATAGCTACCCTATATTCGTAGCAAGACTGCAACATTGGCTACCTGCCTGGCATAAGCTGAATCTGCCTGAAGGACCTGAGCTAATAAGCCGAGCAAACTCTGGCAAGGTCCCGGAGAGCAAAGCTAGAGAGAGCACGTGGAGCCCAGATTCTGGTACGTCCACACATGAGCACTGCTTAATTTAGTATGATCTGAACGCGCCACGGACAGAGAAGCTATTTAAGGGCTAAGCTCCGCCCCCAGCCATCTCGTCAATCGCATCACCAATGACATCATCCGTGACCAATCAGGCGATGCCAGGTCAGAGGATCATCTGACCATAAACACCAATCATGGCTCGCCACGTCACGGACATGCTCAGTGCAGGCATTTCTGGACTTAGGTTTAAAACAGCCTTTTCTTGTTTCGTAACCTAGGTTTAAGGCTACTATGAACAAAAACCCGAGTAGCTATTTGTGCCTCTCAGGTATTGGCTAGGCACTGGGATTGACAGCAAAGCTGAGCAGCATCTGCCTAGGCTGAGTCGGGATGGGAGACCACAGACTCCTCGGATCCAGGTTCAGATCCCACCATTGCCTGATGCCTAACATTATCCCCCCTGCTTGACACTCATATTCCTCAATGAGCAGGGGAGCATGAATATGGTCCATCGGCTCCCAAGTGTGATCCCTCCAGTGTACCAAATAAAACTTTTTGCCGCGCACCACCTTAGTCCCCACAATCGCCTCTACCTCGAAATCCTCACTCCCGGTGTCAGAGGCTTGCTGAGCTTCTGAGAATTTCGTCAGGCGAACGGGTTTCAGGAGTGACACATGGAATGTATCATGTATTCTCAAGTGCTGGGGCAATTGCAGGCGGTACACCACGGGCTTTACCATATATACTCGTGTATAAGCTTATACGCGGGTCATATACGGGGGTCGGTAGGGGAGCGGGGGTGTCGGATCATACTCACCCCTCCGCCGGCGCGTCTCTGCAGCCCCCCTGCTTCTCCCACGATCTCCGGCTACTTCCTGCAGTGGTCACATGGTACCGCTCATTAAAGTCATGAATACGCACATATTCATGATTTTAATGAGCGGTACCACGTGACCGCTGTAGGACTGAAGAGCTGCGGAGACCGCGGGAGAAGAGGAGAGGCTGCAGAGACGCGCAGGCGGAGGGGTGAGTATAACGATATTTACCTGTCCTCTCTCCACCGCTGCGCGCTGCTCCGACCTCCTCGTCCGACTCCTCTGGCTGTGAATGTTCAGGCAGAGGGCGCGATGATGTCGTTAGTGCGCGCCGCGCCCCCTGCCTGATCATTCACTGCTGAGGACCCGGAAGGAGGGAGCAGTGCACAGCAGTGGAGAGAGGACAGGTAAATATCTCAAGTGCCGGGGTCCTGAGCGAGCGGTGACACCGGCACCTGTCCCCCATAGCGCGCCAGTGTCACCGCCTGCTCAGGACACCGGCACCTGGCCCCCAGCGATGAGAGGTGAGTATGTCATTTTTTTTTTGCAGCAGCAGCATAAGGGACGTATGCTATGGGGCATAATCTGTGGATCATATGGGGGCATAATCTGAAGCATATGGGGGCATAATCTGGAGCATATGAGGGCATAATCTGTTTAGCATATGGGGGCATAATCTGGAGCATATGGGGGCATAATCTGGAGCATATGGGAGCATAATCTGTGGAGCATATGGGGGCATAATCTGGAGCATATGGGGGCATAATCTGTGGAGCATATTGGGCATAATCTGTTTAGCATATGAGGCATAATCTGTGGAGCATATTGGGCATAATCTGTGGAGCATATGGGGGCATAATCTGTGGAGCATATGGGGGCATAATCTGTGGAGCATATTGGGCATAATCTGTGCAGCATGTGGGGCATAATCTGTGCAGCATACGGGGGCATAATCTGTGCAGAATATGGGGGCATAATCTGTGGAGCATATTGGGCATAATCTGTGCAGCATATGGGGGCATAATCTGGAGCATATGGGGCATAATCTGTGGAGCATATGGGGGCATAATCTGTGGAGCATATGGGGGCATAATCTGTGGAGCATATGGGGGCATAATCTGTGGATAATACAGGGCACAATTTGTGCAGTTTATGGGGGCCTAATCTGTGGAGCATCATATGGGGGCATAATCATTTTTCACCCTAGGCTTATAAGCGAGTCAATAAGTTTTCCCAGTTTTTTGTGGCAAAATTAGGGGGGTCGGCTTATACACGGGTCGGCTTATACATGAGTATATACAGTACTTGGGCCAGAATTTTAAAAGGACCAATAAACCGAGGGGAGAATTTAGCCGATTCCCCGCGACCTCTAATATTATGAGCCCGGGAACCAGATCCTGTCGCCCGGAGAGAAAACGGGAGCTGGACTACGATGAGTGTCAGCCGACTGTCTCATCCGATTTTTGGAGGCCAATAATGCTTCCTGCGTCTAATCCCAGACGTCCTGCGCCTCCATAGCCCAATCTCTGACCCCAGGCTCCCCAGAGTTAACTGGCATAGGGACTGGCACACGTGGGTGCTGACCATTGTTCAACAGGAAAGGAGTCTTACCTGTGGAATCTGCCACTGCATTATTTAGAGCAAATTCTGCCCAAAAGAAGCAAAGTTGCCCAATTGTTATGATTGGCAGAAACAAAATGACGCAAGTATGTCACTAGCGTCTGATTAGTTCGTTCCACCAGGCCGTTGGTCTCCGGGTGATAGGCAGTAGAGAGGTTCAGTTCAATGCTACACAAATTACAAAATTCTCTCCAAAACCGAGAGGTGAACTGAGGACGTCGGTCACAAACAATCCTATCAGGCATCCCATGCAGGCGGAAAGCATGGCGGATAAATAATGATGCCAGAACCCGGGAAGAAGGAACCCTAGGAAGAGGTACCAGGTGAACCATCTTTGAAAAATGGTCAGACACCACCCATATGGTCGTATTACCCCGGGATTTAGGTAACTCAACCACAAAATCCATCCCAATCAGCTCCCAAGGTCTATCCGCCACGGGTAACGGATGTAGAAGACCCGCCGGACTCTGATGAGACTATTTATTTCTCGCACAGGAGATACATGCTTGGACATATTCTTTAACGTCCTGGGACAACCGAGGCCACCAATAGGAACGTTGGAGGAACCTGGTCTAGAGTCACCGGTGCCATCGTTCGCATACTCTCAGGAGGAACGATAAGCCTGGGCTCGTCATCGTCCTCCGTCGTATCCATAGACCGAGACAGAGCATCCGCCCGAGGATTCTTCTCCCCTTTTAGAAAATTATTGGTGAAATTGAATCGGGCAAAAAAGAGGGACCACTGAGCCTGCCTTGGGTTGAGACGCTGCGCCGTCTGCAGGTATGAGAGGTTTTTGTGGTCGGAATACACCACAAACGGATGTTTAGCTCCCTCCAAAAGATGCCTCCATTCAACAAAAGTCAATTTTATTGCAAGTAACTCTTTATCCCCAATAGTATAATTCCCCTCCACTGGAGAAAAGGTCTTGGAGAAGAAGAAACACGGTCTCCTCCGACCCTGTCCTTTCTTTTGGGACAGAACAGCACCTGCTCCTACAGAAGAGGCGTCGACCTCCAGACAGAATGGCTTATTGACATCTGGCCGATGTAGAACGGGAGCTTTTGAGAAATAAGTCTTAATCTCCCATAAAGCCTCAGATGTGTCTTTAGACCAGTTCTTTGGGTTGGCACTTTCTTGGTTAGCGCGGCCAAAGGAGCCACCAGAGTAGAAAAATGTGGTATAAATTGCCGATAATAATTGATGAAGCCCATGAAGCGCTGTACCGCCTTCAGAGAATGGGGCTCTTGCCAATTCTGTACGGCTACCAATTTTTGGGGATCCATGGCCAAGCCCTTACTGGACACAATGTACCCCAAGAATGGCAATGACTCTTGTTCGAACTGGCATTTCTCCAGCTTGCAATACAGAGAATTTTCACGCAGACGTTCAAAAACTCTGCGAACATCCTCTCTGTGTGTGGAGAGGTCCGGGGAGAAGATCAGGATATTGTCAAGATATACTACTATGGAGGACAGTAGCAAATCTCGAAAGATATCGTTGACGAAATCCTGAAAGACGGCGGGGGCATTGCATAACCCGAAGGGCATGACGAGGTACTCGTAGTGGCCATCACGAGTATTAAAGGCCGTCTTCCACTCGTCGCCCTCACGGATTCATATGAGGTTATAGGCCCCACGCAGGTCTAACTTTGTGAAAATTTTTAACCCCTCGAAGCCTGTCGAACAATTCAGAAATCAGGGGCAAGGGATATTTGTTTTTTATGGTGATTGCGTTTTATACCCTGTAATCAATACACGGACGCAGGTCACCTCCTTTCTTCTGGACGAAGAAGAACCCTGCTCCAGCAGGAGAGCGATTTCCTGATAAACCCCCGAGCCAGGTTCTCCTTGATGTAATCGGACATTGCCTGGGTCTCGCGGACAGACAGGGGATAGACCCTACCGCGAGGGAGCTCTGATCCAGGGATCCGATCTATGGCGCAATCATACGGTCGGTGGGCAGGCAAGGTCTCTGCAGCCTTTTTAGAGAACACATCGGCATAACTCCAGTATTGCTCTGGAAGCGCATCCATACCGACCAGAGTATCTAAGGCCACCTTCTGGGTTAATGCCACCATACACTGGGCAGAACACCTCTCACCCCAGGAATAAACTAACCCCGTGTTCCAATTTATATGAGGATTGTGACACCGCAGCCAAGGAAGTCCCAATAACACCTCATCCAACCCACCGGGGAGAATAACGAATGAGATATCCTCCCGGTGACCCTGTGGGAACGACATGGTGAGGGGAATGGATTGGTGAGTGATCTGTGTGTCTAACATGACACTGTTGACCACCCTGATGTTTATGGGTCTGGACAGTAACTCCACAGGAACGGCGTGCCTCAGGGCAAAGGTCGACGACAAAAAATTGCCATCGGCCCCAGAGTCCACCACTGCCTTGGCAGAAACCGTGGTTGTGCCGAATAGTAACGTCACATTATATGCTAGTCTGGAGAAAGAAGCCTCCGAGTCTAACACCCCTCCTCCAATAGTGGTTAGACACTTTCGTTCTCCCGCCCGCTTGGAACCCTTAGTATTGGGGTACTCCAAGAGATGTGTAGCACGGGGACAAGGGAACCGTTTCTTAGTCAGGGATATATCCATAGGCTCTGGTTCCGTGTCTGGAACCGTGGATTTGGGTATAGATTTAAAAAATGACGGTGCCAACGGAAACCGAGGCTCCAACTTGCTTTCCGCATGCCATAAATCAATTCGGTTGGCGAGGGTCATTAATTCTTCCAGAGAGGTTGGAATCTCCCTGGTAGCTAGAGCATCTTTTATGTGCCCAGCCAAACCCTTCCAGAATACCGGGATTAGTGACGGTTCAGACCAATCCAGTTCTGCCGCTAATGTCCTGAACTGTACGGCATAGTGACTGGCTGTGGTCGAACCCTGCACTAAAGTAAGCAACTTAAGAGCTGTATCATGTGTTACCTGAGGACCGAGGAACACACTTTTTAGGGTTCTAAGAAAGAGACCCACATTGGTCACTACCGGATCATTCCGTTCCCACAGAGGAGTAGCCCACTCCAAGGCCTTCCGGGTAAGTAATAGGATAACGAAACCGACTTTAGCCCTTTCGGAGGGGAACCATGCCTCCATCATCTCTAGCTGAATGAAGCATTGATTAATGAATCCTCTGCGGGATTTACTGTCCCCAGAAAAATTTTCCGGCAGAGCAAAATGTGGTAATGACACTTTAGCAGCTACCGCAGCTTGCACAGCAGCAGAGCTTACGAGATTTGCTGCTTGTGCGGCCGCCTGAGTAGCTACTGCAGTGAGATCAGCAAATGGAGCGGCCTGCTCCAGAGACTTAATTCTGGCCCCTAGTTGCTGAACGTAGCGCTGCAGCTGCTGGTCGTCAGCCATGATCGGCTAGACCCTGGCAGTCAGATACTGTTATGAGCTCGGTTGCAACAACATTATAATGTAATGGATTGCAACTGAACCTGGGGTCCGCGACGCAGTTTATGTTCACTGCTGCCGAACACCCTTGGGTTGGGAGGGTAATAACTGACAACTAAATATAAGGATCTTGCCTGTGAACTTCATATTGAGCAAGATATAGCATTTGCACTATCTCCGTTAACCTCACGGGAGAAGTGCTGACGACTGGCATAGACGTAGCCCTGTTAACAGCACAGAAGCCACTTGCCAGGTATTAGGTAGTGCATGAGACTCACGCCAGGCGAACCTGCTGCCAGCCGGTGTGCGACCGGATTAAGCAACTTTAGTATTCAGCTGATGGCGATGCCCGCGTGCTGCCTACCGGGGTACGACCGGACTGCTCAGCTTCAATATTCAGCTGGTGGCGATGCCCACGTGCTGCCAGCCGGTGTGAGACCTGACTGAGCAAGCTTCACTCTACAGTTGGCAGGTGATGCCCAGGTTACGCACCCCACAGGCTGCTCAGGGTGTATAGCTACCCTATATTCGTAGCAGGACTGCACACGTTAGCTACAGGTTACGCGCCCCACAGTCTGCTCGGGGCGTATAGCTACCCTATATTCGTAGCAACACTGTGACATTGGCT
Source organism: Oophaga sylvatica (assembly GCA_033576555.1). NCBI lineage: Eukaryota > Metazoa > Chordata > Amphibia > Anura > Dendrobatidae > Oophaga > Oophaga sylvatica. The sequence goes on from JARQOD010000006.1 coordinate 312,488,661, forward strand.
ACCTGCCTGGCATAAGCTGAGCCTGCCTGAAGGACCTGAGCAAATAAGCCGAGCAAACTCTGGCAAGGTCCCGGAAAGCAAAGCTAGAGAGAGCACGTGGAGCCCAGATTCTGGTACGTCCACACATGAGCACTGCCTAATTTAGTATGATCGCACAGCGCCACGGACAGAGAAGCTATTTAAGGGCTAAGCTCCGCCCCCAGCCATATCGTCAATCGCATCACCGATGACATCATCCGTGACCAATCAGGCGATGCCAGGTCAGAGGATCATCTGACCTTAAACACCAATCATGGCTCGCCACGTCACGGACATGCTCAGTGCAGGCATTTCTGGACTTAGGCTTAAAACAGCCTTTTCTTCAGATCCTGCCATTGCCCGATGCCTAACTGATACTGTATATATATACGCACTGCAATCTATATACCCTGTAATAACTCCTTAGAAGGGTTGTTGATTTAGCTGGATTTGGGTATTCTTTTATGGTATACCCACACTACCTCAAAAAACCCAAAATCTGACCCTATCTCTGCAGCAGCTCTCCCTACACTCGCTGATTCTGGAGCAGACTGTGACGAGCGTGGCGGAGCCAGGTCTCTTATACATCTGATGACGCTGTGCGGCCAGCCAATCACTGTAATACCACAACCAAGATGGCTGCGGCATCACAGTGCGTGGCAGACAATCTCTGCATGTTGATTGACGCTCTAAAGAGCGCCAAAAATGCAGGGCGGGGACCAGAGCACCAGGCGAATAATCCCGGAAATGCTCGGCACTCGCCGAGTACCGCAAGTACAGCGATGCTCGGGCAAGTGACGAGCATTACCGAGCACGTTCGCTCATCACTAGTTATGACTTTGAGTAAGCTCGTCAAAAGTCTTAATTTTGTTTTTCTTAAGCCTTTCAGAGGTGGGCTTGCTGGTGTGTTTTGAATTATTGTCCCACTGCATAAACCAAGGGCACTTCAGCTTGAGATCACAAACAGATCGCCAGACAGTCTCGTTCGGGATTTTTTGGTAGACAGCAGAATTCATGGTTCCATTTACCACAGCAAAAGAGCCCAGGACCATCACAATACCGCCACCATATTTTACTGTTAGTATGATGTTCCTTTTCTTAAATGCTAAGTTACTTCTATGTCAGATGTAATGGGACATACACCTTCCAAAAAGTTCAACTTTTGTCTCATCAGTCCTCAGAGTATCATCCCAAATGTCTTGTGGATCATCAAGATCTTTTCTGGCAAAACTGAGATGAGCCTTTATGTTCTTATTGCTCAGCAGTGGTTTCATCTTGGAACTCTGCCATGCAGATCAATTTTGCCCAGTCTCATTTTTTTAAAGTGAAGTCATGAACACAGACCTTAACTGGGGCAAGTGAGGCTTGTAGTTATTTGGAAGTTATTGTGGGGTCTTTTGTGACCTTTTCGATGACTTGTTGCTACGCTCTTGGGGTAATTTTGATCTACCACTGACGTCAGTGAGGCTGTGCGGAATCCCCGGCTGACCTGAAGTACACTCGATGGCTTGGGAAAAAATTAATTAACTTTCCCACTGTAATCAGTTCATCTCTGGTCAGCCCGGGTGCCATTGCAGACATGAATTAATTCATTCTGCAGTGGTTTACAGCCAGGCCGGTAGCATTAGCACCGGTCCCTGTTGTAAACTAGTTAACCCCTTGTGATGGATTGCAGCGGGGGACCTGACTGAACGGCGGAGAGGCATGGATATTGTTGGTTTTTTATTTTTATTTTGGTTACAGGAGAAAAAGGGATTCAGTTGGATTGGCAGCATAATAAATTTGGTCAAAAACTGTATAATTATTTCATTAAAAGAATTTTTAATTAATGTGTGTGTGTCTTTTTTAACCCTTTACTACTATAGGATTAATAACAGACAACTCTCCATTATTAACCCGGATTAATGTCACCTTTCAATAGCAAGGTGACATTAACCCTAATTAACCCTAAAGGCAATGGGAATAGAGAGGCTAAGTGCCAGAAAAGGCGCATCTAATATTAGATGCGCCTTTTCTGGGGTGGCTGGGGCAGATGTTAGTAGCAAAGGGGAGCCCAAAAACAATGGTCCCTCTCAAGGTTATTAATATCTGCCCTCACTCACTGGCTTTCCCTTTCTGGCGGAGAAAATACCGCGGGAGCTCACGCATTTCTTTACAATGAATTTACACGTTAAATTAACACCTAGATGTCCAAAATTTTGCACACACACTCATCTGATTATAAGTCCAAACAATATATTAAACTAAATGAAATGAAATGGTTTACTGTATGTAAACCATGTGTCATTTCATGTCGGGTTCTGTAAAGATTTTACAGATGCCGGCAATTGAATTATCGGCAATTCCGCTATCTATATCTCGATGAATTATAAATATATGTATATATATTGAGGATTATTTGCTTTTTAAACTGATGTGTACAGTTTTTTTTACACTGGTCTATGTAAAACCTCATGTTAAAATCACATAGCATACGGATTTCATACGCATGTCATAAGGATGTTCCGTGGAAAAATCGCACGGAAATCGAATTACACTCGCATGGCACTTGCATAGCACTCATCAGTTTTTTCGGTCTAGAAATCGGACCATTGTTTTTCTCGCAAGTGTTTATGAGCCCTAAAAAGGGACTTTCTGGATATCTAATTTTCATTCTAGTATTTTAGATACCTAATGAACAATTATCACACTGCAAACATATAGATAAAAAGAGAAAATAATCCCACAACCTATTTCACATTTGTTTCTTAATTTTTCAAGTTGACTTTGGAAATCAGAGTTAGAAATAAAAAAATGATAAATTAGAGAAAAAAATAGTAAAGAAAACTATGAGGATTTAACCCTTTCCATTTTTGCCCTTTATTTTTTTCTTCCCTTTCTTCTAAGAGCCATAACTTTTTTATTGTTCCATCTCTGAAGCTGCACGGGAGCTTGTTTTTTTTGCAGTAGATTTTGTGGTAGATATGATGCTTAGATTACCTCTTATTGCTGTTTTTCAGATGTTATTGTGGCCAAAAAAACAAAAATCTCTCATTTTTATTAAGCCATTTACCGACCGGGTTAATTAATGTTATACTTTGCTAGATCAGACTTTTACTTTTTACATATTTTTAAAAACATTTTTTTTACCTTCCACTGTATTTGTTAGTATCCGTAGGGGAGTTGAACCTGCGATCATTTGATTACTTGTACTATACACAGCAATTTTATAGTACTGCTGAAGAGAAGTAGAACTCTAGTACCACCTATTGGAAGTAACAATACTAAAAGTCAATATCGATCCTTTAATGAGCCTTGCCACATGACTTAGGATAAAAGCCAAGCCAAAATCTCAATTTGCAGACACAGTGTTTCGGGGTGCTGCCCCTCATCAGTGCAAAGTGTGAGATCTGGTTTCGCTAGGTGAGAGGCTTCTGACCGGGATCCAAGGAGTAGGGTTTCTACTTCTGGAGAGTGACATGCCAAGCCTGGAATTCCAATGTGAAAAGACTTTTAAGCCTTGCAATGCTCCTCTGGGAAAATCATGGTCTCTTATTAAAGAGGATCTTTCACAAAGTGTTTCATGTTGAACTAGACACATGATGTAATAGTGGCTGCAGAACGGAAAAAAACATTTTCAGGCTTTTTTAAAATTTTGCCTCTTTGTTGTGGAGATGTTAGCAATAAAGATAGGTAAACCCGAACAGTAAAGTTCAGCATCCGTACCGAACACCTACTGTCCGGGTACAGACACCGAACACGACTTCACCAGGAAGTCCGTGTTACTGTTTGGGTTCGGCTCCCCAAACACAGGGTGTTTGTTGTGCTGTCATGTGCATTACAGCGCAGCAAACACCGCTTCAGGTCGGCGGTAAAATCATCACCGCCAGTCAGACAGCCACAGTTCCCACGCTATCAAATGACAGCGTGGACTCGCAGATGTGATCGGAGGTATAAAGTTTACCTCCGGTCATTGGACTACTGCTCCCATCAGCCGATGACTGCTGCCGCTACTAACAGTGAGAGCAGGAGCGGCTGATGGAAGTAAATAATTAAAAAAAAATGGGTTACCCTGTATTTTTTGATAATCGTCCAGGCAAAACTGACAGCTGGGGGGTGCAACCCTCAGTTATCAGCTTTAGCAAGGTTGGTTATCAAGAATAGAGCGGTCCCCATGATGTTTTTTTAAATTATTCAAATAAATAATTAAAAAAACAGTGTGAGGTCCCCCTCATTTTTGACAACTAGCTTTGCTAAAGCAGACTGCTGGGGGCTGGTATTCTCAGGCTGATAAGGGACCATAAATATTGGCCCTCTCCAGCCTAAAAATAGCAGCCTGCAGCCGCCCGGAAAAGTCACATCTATTAGATGCGCCAATTCTGGTGCTTTTCCTGGCTCTTCTCACTTGCCCTTTAGCGTTGGCAAGTGGGGTAATATTTGTGGGGGTGATGTCAGATTTGAATTTTCCAGTGACATCAAGTCCATGGATTAGTAATGGAGAGGCGTCCATAAGACATCTATCAAATACTAATCCTATAGTTATGTTGCAAAATAAACACACAGCAAGAACAAAGTCTTTTATTTGAAATAAAAACAAAACACACTTTTCCTTTTTTTATTTAAAATTAGCAAACACAGTTATACTCACCTAATGCCCATTTAATTGAATCCCTCGTCTCCGGTAATAAAACAAAAGTAAAAAACAATAATATCCCTCACCTGTTTGTCATTCTGTCCCACGCTGTAATCCATGTCTGGGGATAAACAGTTTTCAACCCATACGCAGGGCCGTATTTGCCACTAGGTACTCGTGGGCACGTGCCTAGGGCGGGACTCTGCGGGGGGGGGCTCCTGAGCAATAATTTTTTTTTTGTCCGGTGGGGCCGGCTCTCCCTTTGCTTCCCTCCCCCCATCATCATACTCACCTCCTCCTGCTGCAGCTCCTATGATCCAGCGCCGATATCTTCTTCCTGTACTGAGCGAGCGGTCACTCCTGGTACCGCTCATTAAGCTCATGAATATGGACGCCACTCCACTCTCATAGGCGTGGCATCCATATTCATGAGCTTAATGAGCGGTACCCACGAGTGACCACCCGCTCATACAGGAACAGGATGTTGGCGCTGGACCATCGGAGCTGCAGCAGGAGGAGATGAGTATGATGATGGAGGAATGTGAGTGCTGCAGGGGCCGGTGGGGGGGGAGAATGAGCGCTGTGGGGGCGGGGGGGACAGGAATGAGCGCTGTGGGGGCCGGGGGGAAGAATGAGTGCTGTGGGGGCAGGGTGGAGGGAAGAATGAGTGCTGTGAGGGCCAAGTGGAGGGAAGAATGAGTGCTGTGGGGGCCGGGGGGACAGGAATGAGCGCTGTGGAGGCTGGGGGGGGAAAATGAGCGCTGTGGGGGCCGGGGAAAGAATGAGCACTGTGGGGGTTGGGGGGAAGAATGAGAGCCGTGGGGGCCGGGTGGAGGGAAGAATGAGCGCTGTGGGGGCCAGGTGGAGGGTAGAATGAGCGCTGTGGGGGCCAGGGACAGGAATCAGCGCTGTGGGGGCCGGGGGGGGAAGAATGAGTGCTGTGGGGGCCGGGTGGAGGGAAGAATGAGCGCTGTTGGGGCCAGGGGGAGGGAAGAATGAGCGCTGTGGGGGTCGGGGGAGGGAAGAATGAGCACTGTGGGGGCCGGGGGGGACAGGAATGAGCGCTGTGGGGGCCGGGGGGGAAGAATGAGCGCTGTGGGAGCCGGGTGGAGGGAAGAATGAGCGCTGTGGGGTCCGGGGGGAGGGAAGAATGAGCGCTGTGGGGGCCAGGTGGAGGGTAGAATGAGCACTGTGGGGGCCGGGAGGGGACAGGAATGAGCGCTGTGGGGGCCGGGGGGAAGAATGAGCACTGTGGGGGCCGGGTGGAGGGAAGAATGAGCACTGTGGGGGCCGGGGGGAGGGAAGAATGAGCGCTGTGGGGGCCGGGGGGGACAGGAATGAGCGCTGTGGGGGCCGGGTGGAGGGAAGAATGAGCGCTGTGAGGGCTGGGGGGACAGGAATGAGCGCTGTGGGGGCGGGGGGAAGAATGAGCGCTGTGGGGGGCCGGGTGGAGGGAAGAATGAGCACTGTGGGGGCCGGTGGGAGGGAAGAATGAGCGCTGTGGGGGACAGGAATGAGTGCTGTGGGCCGGGGGGAATGAGCGCAGGGGGTAGTAATGAGCGCAGGGGGAGAATGAGCACAGGGGTAGTAATGAGCGCAGGGGGGAGAATGAGCGCAGGGGGTAGTAATGAGCGCAGGGGGGTAATGAGCACAGGGGGGTAATGAGCGCAGGGGGGAGTAATGAGCGCAGGGGAGAGAATGAGCGCAGGGGAGGAATGAGCGCTGGGGGAGGAATGAGTGCTGGGGGAAGAATGAGCGCTGGGTTGGGGAATGAGCGCTAAGGTGGGGAATGAGCGCTGCGTTGGGGGAGAATGAGCGCTGGGGAGGAATGAGCGCTGAGGTGGGGAATGAGCGCTGAGGTGGGGAATGAGCACTGCGCTGGGGGGAGAATGAGCGCTGGGGAGGAATGAGCACTGGGGAGAATGAGCGCTCGGGGGGAATGAGCACTGAGGTGGGGAATGAGCGCTGAGGTGGGGAATGAGCGCTGCGCTGTGGAGAATGAGCGCTGGGGAGGAATGAGCACTGGGAGGAATGAGCGATTGGGGGAATGAGCGCTCGGGGGAATGAGTGCTGAAGGAGGAATGAGCACTGGGGGAAGAATGAGCACTCGGGGGGAATGAGCGCTGAGGTGGGGAATGAGCGCTGAGGTGGGGAATGAGCGCTCGGGGGAATGAGCGCTGAGGTGGGGAATGAGCGCTGGAGGAGAATGAGTGCAGGGGAGAATGAGCACTGGACTAATGTAAAAGAGGAGGTTGGACAGAAATGACATCACAAATCTTTTGTTTTGTTAAATAACATCTTTATTTAGCTTACAAAAAGGCATACAAATCCACATGTAAAAAACGCATCAAATACGCACCTGCGTTTTCTGCCAAGAGATGCGGATTATGTACGGAAACTTCAGCAGACAAATCTGCAACGTGTGCACATACCCTAAGGCTGTTTCCACGTTCAGGAAACACTGCAGAGAGGACACAGCTCCGTCCAAAGCTTTGCCTGCTTTTGTACGCGTGGTGATTCCGCATGTGTTCATTGAACCGTGTGGAATCACCGCATCCTATACATAGGACGGTGTTATTTATCTTGCGTAGACTGAGCGTCTCGGTGAGATAAATAGACATGCTGCAGTCTAGAAAGACGCTCCACATGTGCGTATACGCAGGTCTGCCACCTGCATCTTTGTGCGCATAGTGGATATGGGATTTCATAAAATCCCCTCCACTATGCTGTAACATCTGGAAGCTGCGGATTGGACTCTGCGGCTGTTCTCAGCATCCAACCCGCAGCGTTTCCTGAACGTGGAGACGTACCCTAAATATATCTCTGCCTCTGGACATTATACTTTATAGATTTGCCTGGACTGTACATTATTATAAATCTACTACCTGAGCATTATATATTATAGATCACCCTGGACATTATATATAATAGCTTGTACGTCATATATTACAGATAATTCTGGACATTTTATACTATAGGTCTCCTTGTACATTATATATTATAGATCTATAATAAATAATATACCAGGAGATCTATAAGATAAATTGTCCAGATTTATTTGTAAGTATCTGTTTACACCCAGACATATGAATAAGGCCTTAGTCAGAGACTGGGCAGTAATAGAATAATAAAATCCATCTAGTAATCCTCCAATGTCTGCTGGACATGGTGTGGGGAGAGTTTCTAGTTCAGTTAGTACACAGACACCAGACTTCTTGCTGTTAACCAGTTAATGTTTTCTTGTCCACCACTGTCACGCTGTCTAATGATATGTATACAATGTCAGTAAACTATTAATACAGGAACAACACTCTATACAACAACTAGTATAGCAACATCAGCATGTAAGTATAGAATAGATTTACCTGACACGATATCTGCTGAACTCAGGGTTAATCTTGAGGACTTGATGACTGAAACAGGAAAGAGGTGGACCGGGATCTAACCTGACCCCAAACTGGGGGCCTAACTAATCCTCACCTTGGAGGTACTGATAATGGTTCAGAGGTCCAAGTCTCCAACCTAACCCTGTCTCCATCAGACCTGAACCCTGTAATCAGTCCTAAGAAGGATCCTGACTACCACCAAAGGATATGGGCTGTTTTTAGCTAAATACACAGATTAGACATATAAGACAGACAGGATAACACTCGCTTGCATACACACTCAAACACCAAAGGAACATAAATGGTATGGGAAATAAACTCTAACCAAGTTTAGCTTAGAAAACTAAGGAGCCACAACAAAGTCTAACAGATTCATTCCTCTGTGTCTGCATGAAGGGTTTTACTGGCAAATCCCCAAGCAACAACCAGAATTTAAAGGGGACCAATCAACAAAAATCAATTGCACTGGAGAAAATGCACCCAGTCCCCCCACCGACACGACAGAATTTAAATCCCACTCCAAAAACAAGAAACAGCAGCTCGCGGGGTTT
>JARQOD010000006.1:312497327-312604935 GCA_033576555.1 Oophaga sylvatica
TGCTGTGTGGTAAGCTAGTGTAGGTGTTAGATTTAGTCAGAGGGCAAGGGATGCCCGAAAAGTCCACAAGGGCTATAGGCCCAGGACACCGCAGCAGCCACGTAACTTGAAGTGAAGTGAAGCTCAGCCGTCACAGCACCAGAACAGTACAGCAACAGGCCAGTGCAGTTTGGAAGGTCAGAATGTGGCAAATCATTGTTTGGGCAGATACCCTTAGAACCGGGGCGAAACAGCCAAGGGACGCCACAGATACAGTGAGTACGGACAGTAAAGTCGTGGTGCAAACGCAGAAGACAGTACAGAAGGGCAGTACTCTCTTTCAGTGACTTCTTACTCTGGGAATTAATGATCTTGTGTCTGGGGCGAAACAGACTGAGGAATGCATATCTGTAGCAGAGCTGCACAGAGAAAAGGCTGAGGAACCGTCAGGGATGGTACGACCCGGGCTCGCGCTTTGTGATCACGAGAGTTATGCAGGGAAAGAAAAGGAACATTGTTTTGTGAAGCCTGTTGTAAAAGATGTGAAGACTTTGGATGTGCTGTGTAATGAACCCAGTAAAGATGTTCTTGTTGAAGTTCAAACGGACTGTGTCTCAGTTTATGCTGATCAACCTGGAGAGGATCTCCCACAGCATAGGGGAGAACCAGAAGGAGCTGGACCTGAAGGCACAGGTATGCTGACTAATGGTGGACATGTTTCCGTGAGGGGAGGCCCGGACACAGAAGCCCAGGTGTCCTTGGCAATGACTACAGTCCTGGCCGACCCTTACACTTATATTCCAATCTTAATGCATTGGTCCTAGTTTCTGGCTTTTAAGTCTTCTGTTTTCTCCATCTCCAATCTCTTGCTCTCTCCAGTAGTACAGTGGTGAAAAAAAGTATTTAGTCAGCCACCAATTGTGCAAGTTCTCCCACTTAAATAGATGAGAGAGGCCTGTAATTGACATCATAGGTAGACCACAACTATGAGAGTCAAAATGAGAAAACAAATCCAGAAAATCACCTTGTCTGATTTGGCAAGATTTATTTAGCAAATTATGGTGGAAAATAAGTATTTGGTCACCTAAAACATGCAAGATTTCTGGCTCTCACAGACCTGTAACTTCTTCTTTAAGAGGCTCCCCTGTCCTCCACTCATTACCTGTAGTAATGGCAACTGTTTGAACTTGTTAACAGTATAAAAGACACCTGTCCACAACCTCAAACAGTCACACTCCAAACCCCACTATGGTGAAGAGCAAAGAGCTGTTGAAGGACACCAGAAAAAAAATTGTAGCCCTGCAACAGGCTGGGAAGACTGAATCTGCAATAGGCAAGCAGCTTGGTGTGATGAAATCAACTGTGGGAGCAATAATAAGATAATGGAAGACATACAAGACCACTGATATTCTCCCTCGATCTGGGGCTCCACGCAAGATCTCACCCCGTGGTGTCAAAATGATCACAAGAACGTTGAGCAAAAATCACAACCACATGGGGGGACCTAGTGAATGACCTGCATAAAACTGGGACCACCGTAACAAAGGCTACCATCAGTAACACACTACATCGCCAGGGACTCAGATCCTGCAGTGCCAGATGTGGCCCCCTGCTTAAGCCAGTACATGTCCGGGCCCATCTGAACTTTGCTAGAGAGCATTTGGATTATTCAAAAGAGTATTGGGAGAATATCATATGGTCTGATGAAACCAAAGTAGAACTGTTTGGTAGAAACAAAACTCGTCGTGTTTGGAGGAGACAGCATGCTGAGTTACATCCAAAGAGCACCATACCTACTGTGAAGCATGGGTGTGGCAAGATCATGCTTTGGGGCTGTTTTTCTGCAAAGGGACCAGGGCGACTGATCTGTGTACATGAAAGAATGAATGGGGCCATGTATCACGAGATTTTGAGTTCAAACCTCCTTCCATCAGCAAGGGCATTGAAGATGAAATGTGGATGGGTCTTTCAGCATGATAATGATCCCAAGCACACCGTCAGGAAAGTGTATGATAAAAACACTAATGCATGTATATAACAAACCTCAAAGAGGAAAAACAAGAACCTCTAGGTCCGGATAAATATATAACAAATCCCAGTTCTAAATATCAAATAGACTGGATATAATATAATATTGATATTAACACCGTTGGAGGTAATGACCACTAACACCAGAAAAATAGATCAAACAAATATACACCCATATAGGGTACTGAAATAAACAAAAGAACAATAAGGAGTGAGAACAATGTCCAAATCACTATAGATATAAATATGGAACAATCTCACCCATGTGTTGAAGGGCGTAGATATCAGAGTCCGATCCCAGGTCGCCAGGATTCATGAAGAGGGGTAGGAGGAATAGCCCTCTTAAGCCCTGTGTAGGCTGGCAAAATTCTAACCCCAAGACTCTCGCCCTTACAAGGGCAGTCCACATCTAGCCCTTACATAAAATAGCCCTACATTCTCCCTCTTCATTACCTTCAACGGTGTTAAGATCAGTATTATATTATATCCTGTCTATTTGATATTTAGAACTGGGATTTGTTATATATTTATCCGGACGTAGAGGTTCTTGTTTTTCCTCTTTGAGGTTTGTTATATACATGCATTAGTGTTTTTATCATACACTTTCTTGTTTTGTAGGTTTTAGATACATTTCTTAGTAAAAGTTATGTTTTAACACAGTCTCGTTGCTGATTTATATTACATGTGAGAGATTAGTGGGCTTTCACCCAATTTTGCTGTTTTCTCTAGCACACCGTCAGGGCAACAAAGAAGTGGCTACGTAAGAAGCTTATGAAGGTCCTGGAGTGGCGTAGCCAGTCTCCAGATCTCAACCCCATGAAAAAACCTTTGGAGGGATTTGAAAGTCCATGTCACCCAGCAATAGGCCCAAAACATCACTGCTCTAGAGGTGATCTGCATGGAGGAATGGGCCAACATACCACCAACAGTGTGTGCCAACCTTGTGAAGACTTAAGGTACTGCCACACTTAGCGATCTGGTTAGCGATCTCAATAACGACGCAAGCTAATGAGATCGTTGGTGTGATCTCTTTTAGGTCGCTAGTAGCTGCCAAACAGGAGATCTCATAAACAACTCATCACCGGTCAGCGATCTCTTTAACGAATTTGGCGGTCATTAGGATGTCATTAGCATGTACTGAGCGCTTCTGATTCATAGGAATTTCCAGCATTGCTCCTGCTCTCTGCGTCCTGTTAGCCTGCTTTGCAACTTCTGCGATCCTCTCTGTGACGCAAAAGAGAACTTACAGATATTGCGATCCACTTCGTGACGCAAAACAGTCATGCGTCACAAACGAGGTCGCTCGTCGTTCGCAAAAGGTGCCAAACACAGCGATATAGGCTCACCAGTGGGACGCCAACGATCAAAAAACGGTCCAGAACTCTAGTGAACGATCAGCGACATCACAGCAGGGGCCACATCGTTGCTACATGCCACACACAACGAGGTCGCAAACGAGATCGCAAAATAGTGACGTTTTAGTGATCTCGTTTGCGATCTCGTTTGCGATCTCGTTTAGTGTGGCATACCCTTTACAGAAAATGTTTGACCTCTGTCATTGCCAACAAAGGATATATAACAAAATATTGAGATGAACTTTTGTTAATGACCAAATACTTATTTTCCACCACAATTTGCAAAATAAATCTTGCCAAATCAGACAAGGTGATTTTCTAGATTTGTTTCTCATTTTGACTCTCATAGTTGTGGTCTACCTATGATGTCAGTTACAGGCCTCTCTCATCTTTTTAAGTGGGAGAACATGCACAATTGGTGGCTGACTAAATACTTTTTTTCCTCACTGTATTTTCTCTAGTCATGGAACCCCTGGCAGAGTTCAATCACGCCAATCCAGATATTTCAGGAGTTAGGGTTGGATATTGCAACTGTTTAATTGGACTATATGCAGATGATGTAATTATTTCTTGTACAAATGTCGAAAAATCTCTCCATGCTGTTATGTCATCCCTTTCCTCCTATACTGATGTCTCGTATTATAAATTAAACACTTCCAGTCCCTCATTTTCTCTATACTCATTTCCATCCAGACAAAACTCAGCTTTGAGAACATCTTTCTCTTTAAATGGTCTGAGGAGGAAATTCCATGTTTGGGTATCACACTTAGAGCCTCTCATTTATTATTAAAACAAAATCTGGATAGCTAACTCCAAACCTTTAAATCTGAATTGGACAGATTTTCTCACCTCATCCTCTCCTGCATAGATAGGATCCAAGCCTTTAAAATGACTCTCCTTCACAAAATGTTGTAATTTTTTAGATGCATCCCCTTAATAAATCCTGCTTTCAACAAACTTTAAACTCCAAGCCATGGTTAGGAAATTTATGTGGGCCAACAAAAAATAAAGGATCTCCCACAAATCAATGTGTTAGCCTTACAACCTAGAGTCAACTAAGGACTGGTGATATGCCAATAACTCTCACAGATTGATGCAAATTGAATCATTTTATCCCAAACATGGCTCCACTAGATGAACTCTAGAAGTAGAATATCTCAAACCTACCTCTTATACTCTTTGCCTAACCCACTATGTCAGCCACTCTATTTTTCTGAAAACATTGGGCCACAGGGCATCTGTCCATCCTCTTTGCTGAAATATCTATCGGAACATTAAAATCCCACATTCCCTACCTCAATTTAACCCCCTGGAAGGAAAGTAGAATCCATAACCAACTAACATAATTAAAGATTCCGCTCTCCTCCCCTTCAATACTCTTACTAACAATTTCCCTTTAATAAGGAAATATTTTTACCAATACTTATAATAAGACATTTCCAGGCTTTATGCACCTACCTCAAACACTCTCCCCTATCACCAGATTCCCAATGTTATTTATTTTAAAAATGTCCCATTTACGAAGGGTTTATCCTTTATATACAAGATCCTAAATAGTCCCACTGAAAACATCAAGTTGCCATACATGGTTAAATGGGAATCTGACTTATCTATAAATCCCTCATTACAACAATGGCACAATGCCATAACATGGTGCCAGAAAACTAACGCTTGCGTTTGCTACCTAGAAAAATTGAAGAAAATACATATGAGATGATACTTTTCTCCTTCATATTTAGCTAATTGCAACCCTAATTACTCTCCTCTTTGTTGTAAAGTTTGCTCACAGACCGGCAATCTTAGTCTTGCCTGGTGGTCCAAAATTGCCATTTTTTGGTCCTTAGTAGTGATGAGCAAGTATGCTCTTTGCTCGGGGTGATCTCCGAGTATTTGCGCGTGCTTGGAGATTTAGTATGTGTCGCCGCAGCTGCATAATTTGCGGCTGCTAGACTGCCTGAATACATGTGGGGAATGCTTGTTTGTTAGGGAATCCACACATGTATTCAGGCTGTTTAGCAGTCACAAATCATGCAGCTGCGGCGACACATACTGAGTCTCCAAGCACGCCCAAATACTCGGAGATCACCTGAGCATGCTCGGGAAAACCCGAGCAATGAGCATACTCGCTCATCACTAGTCCGTAGTCTTCAGCTTAATTTCTACTATAACAGGAGTCCAACTCACGGATGACCCTGTGGAATTGCTGAATGTTGCTATTGATCAAATCCCATTGGAGCTTAAATGGTCAGTTGCACACATACTCAACCTCGGCTAGACAGTGCTTGGCTGAAAATAGGAAATCCCCTGATATCCCTTTAATAAAAGATCTTTGTATACAGATTAATTCTCATTTTCACCAAGAATATGTCTTATCCTCCGATTTCCAGTCCAAAATCAAAAATACTTCATGATTGGAGCAATCTGGTTTTTTTCCCTCCTAGCGACCCCCATCAACCTATTATAACTTCTGCCACCTCACATTCTACCTATTAGAGTGGGGGAAATATGTATTTGATCCCTTGCTGATTTTGTAAGTTTGTCCACTGACAAAGACATGAACAGTCTATAATTTTAAGGGTAGGTTAATTTTAACATTGAGCAATAGAATATCAAAAATAAAATACAGAAAATCAAATTGTATAAATTATATAAATGTATTTGCATTTTGCAGTGGGAAATAAGTATTTGATCCCATATGAACCTTTAAGAGTTCTGGCTCCTACAGACCAGTTAGACACTCCTAATCAACTTGTTACCTGAATTAAAGACAGCTGTCTGACATAGTCACCTTTATAAAAGACTCCTGTCCACAGACTCAATTAATTAGTCAGACTCTAACCTCTACAGCATAGGCAAGACCAAAGAGCTTTCTAAGGATGTCAGGGACAAGATCATAGACCTACACAAAGCTGTAATGGGCTACAAAACCATAAGTAAGACGATGGGTGAGAAGCAGACAACTATTGGTGCAATAGTAAGAAAATGAAAAAAATACTAAATGACTGTTAATCGACATCGATCTGGGGCACCATGCAAAATATCACCTCATGGGGCATCTTTGATCATGAGGAAGGTGAGAGATCAGCCTAAAACTACACGGGGTGAACTTGTTAATGATCTCAAGGCAGCTAGGACCACAGTCACCAGGAAAACTATTGGTAACACATTACGCTATAAAGGTTTAAAATCCTGCAGTGCCCACAAGGTCCCCCTGCTCAAGGAGGCACATGCGCAGGACCATCTTAAGTTTGCCAATGAACTTCGGAATGATTCTGTGAGTGATTGGGAGAAGGTGCTGTGGTCAGATGAGACAAAAATTGAGGTCTTTGGCATTAACTCAACTCGCCGTGTTTGGAGGAAGAGAAATGCTGCCTGTGACCCAAAGAACACCATACCCACTGTCAAGCATAGAGGTGGAAAAATTATGTTTTGGGGGTGTTTCTCTGCTAAGGGCACAGGACTACTTCACCGCATCAATGGGAAAATTGATGGAGCCATGTACCATAAAATCCTGAGTGACAACCTCCCTCTCTGAGCAAGGACATTAAAAATGGGTCCTGGCTGGGTATTCCAGCAAGATTATGACCCAAAATATACAGCCAAGGCAACAAAGGAGTGGCTCAAAAGAAGCATATTAAGGACAATGAATGGCCTAGCCAGTCTCCAGACCTTAATCCCATAGAAAACTTATGGAGAGAGTTGAAGCTCCAAGTTGCCAAGCCTCAAAATCTTAATGATTTAGAGATGATCTGCAAAGAGGAGTGGACCAAAATTCCTCCTGACATGTGCACAAACCTCATCATCAACTACAGAAAATGTATGACTGCTATGCTTGCCAAGAAAGGTTTTGCCACCAAGTATTAGGTCTTGTTTGCCAGAGGGATCAAATATTTATTTCCCACTGCAAAACGCAAACAAATTTATATAATTTATACAATGTGATTTTCTAGATTTTATTTTTGATATTCTATCTCTCAATGTTAAAATTAACCTACCATTAAAATTATAGACTGTTCATGTCTTTGTCAGTGGGCAAACCTAAAAAATCAGCAAGTGATCAAATACTTATTTCCTCCACTGTATCCTTACGTCAACATGCTATTAACCTTTCTCCCCTACTTATTCCTCCGCCCTTTTTTGCCTTTTCTTGACCTCCATGTTTTTAATAATTTGTTTCCTTGTTGATCAAAGTGTTTTATGTAGCTGAACTGTGTGTTGGCATATTATAATTGCTACGAAGATGTAACCTGGTCAAATTGTTTTTCCACTTTGTTAAGTAATATTTTGGTTAAAACTTTAATAAAAACTTATTGGAGAAATGAAAACAATTTATTTTTTCAGATTTTGAAAGCATAAATTTTTGTTTCAATATTTGTTTAAATTATCAGAAAATAAACAGAGCCTTTTTTTTGCAAATTTACGAGAAATCTCCCATATGTATGCAAAAGCTTGCCAGATTTCCAAAAGAATTCCTATGATAGATAACTAGGAACACTAGGAACTTAGAAACAGAAAACAGGTATTGTTCACATAATGCACATTTCATGCATTTTTTAATGTAATTTTTAATCTAATACTAATTGGAGGAAAAAAGAAAGTTTTCTACATTTCCTTTAAGACTCACTGTTTGTCCTAGAAGGTGCGCATGTAGTTGCAAATTGAGTATAGTTAGTATAGTTGACCTCACCTACTGCCTTTAATCCATTGTAGATTAGGAGATTTTAGATGATGCTCTTTCCAGTTGTGCTCATTTAGTCCTATTTATTCACTTTTTTGTCTTTTGTTATACACTTATGTACCTATGTTATATACTGTATACCCTTTTTGAACAATTTTATATGTACTGAACACTGGGTTTAAGGGCACTTTAAAATAACAACCATTAGCAATAACATCAATAACATTTCAAGTAACAAACTTGCTGTATGCTTAGAAAGAGACTTACACTCTACCAGCTGCTAGAGTTTCAATTGAGGGCTAATGGAAAAATATTTCTAAAATATGGAAGGCCCAATAGTTTACCACTATTGCCATAACCTTTAAAAGCAAACAATGTAACAATGTAATAGCCATACGCATGGAAATATTAGAGCAAGTTTTTTGAGGCTGGGTTCACACCATGTTCTGGTCACGGCTCATTACTTCGGCAGATGTTTCAGTCTGAAAACTTAAAAAATGGCATTCAAGCATTTCCTGAAATAACCATTGAATGGAATGGTGCAAACGGAGTCTAAACTTTGAAACTCTGGACTCCATCTGACCTCTGTTCTGGTAGTGTCTGTCTTTTGTGCCAAACACAGTTGCATAGTCTACAATGTTATTGTGTTGGGCCAAAAAGACAGAGCTGGAAAGAAGGTCAAATGTGTGCCAACGTTTCCTACATAAGGTTTTATTTGTCTATTTTGTTCATTGCTAAGCTCACAGATTTCATCGACAGTCCATGTTGTCCAAGCCACATACTGAAACACACTTCAGGCCTAAATTGTTTTTAAATTTGCAACTTTTTTATGTGTAGATTTTGATTTGTAACCCCTAAATACATAATCACATACATGTAGGTGATTGCTGGGGTGACCGCATGTGGAGGGAGCTCAGGAGCTAAACTATTTCAACATACTGGCTTCAGAAAATTGCACAGAGTCTTGGAAAATTGCACAGGGTCTTGGAAAACTGCGGCCCAAATCAAATAAAAAAAAACAAAAAAACATTTGAATAATTGTTACCATTTAAATAAAAAAGATCCGTGCAAGTTTGGCATCACTGTAATTGTACTGACCTGGAGAATCATACTGACAGGTCATTTTTACCATTGCAGAATTTCATATTTTTCAACCCACTTGCATTTTTCTTCTCATTTTTAAGTACATTATATAGTAAAATACATGGTGTCATTCAAAATTACACCTCGTCCACACAAAACAAGCCATCACACGGCTATGGTGATTGAAAAATTTAAAAATTATGGCTCTTGCAAAAAGGCCAGAATCACACATGCGAGAACCACGGACATGTCTCGCATGTGAATTCTCGGCACTGCTGCCGGCACTCGGGAGCGGAGCGAGCGGCTGCATAGAAATACATGCAGTCGTACACTCCACTCCCAAGTGCCGGCGGCAGTGCCAGGAATTCACATGTGAGACTCATCCGTGTTTCTCGCATGTGTGATCCCGACCAAAAAGGGGAGTGCAAAAACAAAAATAGGCTATTGAGGCAAGGGGTAGAGCGTATTTTAGATGTTTTCATCTGTTGTTTATTTCTATGTCCACCATTATTGGTGGGGTTCAAGATGTTTTCAGCTAATTCATCATTTGCAACTTTTGAAAAGTCATTACATTTTTACATTATTGTACTCCAGCCCCCATTTGTCATTTTTGTGTAAATTTTGCAACATTTTTGGTGCAACTTGCAACTTTTGCACTAAAAAAGAAAGAGTCTTCAAATTATGAATTGGTCCCTTCATATTTTTCAATTATTTTTGTAATGTTCAATAGATGCACTTACATTAGTCATTATACAAAGGAACAGACACACTAGGCATAGGGAACTTATAGGGGGGCACTTTGAGAGAATAAAAGGGGCAGCATCATCCAATTAGAAATAGGCGAGAGGAGATAGTTAGATGTGGCAATGAATTTTGTCAAGACTGTCAATCAGTGTCACCATCAGGGAAGACTGGAGGTACTGCAGTGAGGGGCCAGACAAAAAATGTGATGAAAGTGGCCCAGCTAGAATCAAGTTGGGGCTTAGATTAGCAGAGAAATAGGAACAGGACTTCATTGGAAAGTGGCAGGGCTTATGTATGCGGTGAGCTGATGCTTCAGTAGTCAAGATCTGGGCATCTACAGTCATGGCCAAAAGTTTTGAGAATGACACAAATATTAATTTTTACAAAGTCTACTGCTTCACTTTTTCTAATGGCAATTTGCATATACTCCAGAATGTTATAAAGAGTGATCAGCTTAACAGCAATTACTTGCAAAGTCAATATTTGGCTAGAAAATGAACTTTATCCCCCAAAACACATTTCAACATCATTGCAGCCCTGCCTTAAAAGGACCAGCTAACCTCTTTTCAGTGATTGCTCCATTAACACAGGTGTGGGTGTTGATGAGGACATGGCTGGAGATCAATATGTCATGATTAAGTAAGAATGACACCACTGGACACTTTAAAAGGAGGCTGGTGCTTGGCATCATTGTTTCTCTTCTGTTAACCATGGTTATCTCTAAAGAAACACGTGCAGTCATCATTGCAATGCACAAAAATGGCCTAACAGGGAAGAGTATCGCAGCTAGAAAGATTGCACCTCAGTCAACAATCTATTGCATCATCAAGAACTTCTAGGAGAGAGGTTCCATTGTTGCCAAAAAGGCTTCAGGGCGCCCAAGAAAGACCAGCAAGCGCCAGGACCGTCTCTTAAAAGTGTTTCAGCTGCGGGATCGGGCTACCAGCAGTGCAGAGCTTGCTCAGGTATGGCAGCAGGCAGATGTGAGTGCATCTGCACGCACTGTGAGGCGGAGACTCTTGGAGCAAGGCCTGGTCTCAAGGAGGGCAGCAAAGAAGCCACTTCTCTCCAGAAAAAAACATCATGGACAGACTGATATTCTGCAAAAGGTACAGGCAGTGGACTGCTAAGGACTGGGGTAAAGTTATTTTCTCTGATGAATCCCCTTTTCGATTGTTTGGACATCAGGAAAACGCCTCATTCGGAGAAGACAAGGTGAGCGCTACCACCAGTCTTGTCTCATGCCAACTGTTAAGCATCCTGAAACCATTCATGTGTGGGGTTGTCCAAGGGAATCTGATCTCTCACAGTCTTGCCTAAAAACACAGCCATGAATAAAGAATGGTACCAGAATGTCCTCCAAGAGCAACTTCTCCCAACCCTCCAAGAGCAGTTTGGCGATCAACAATGCCTTTTCCAGCATGATGGAGCACCTTGCCATAAAGCAAAGGTGATAACTAAATGGCTCAGGGAACAAAACATAGAGATTTTGGGTCCATGGCCTGGAAACTCCCCAGATCTTAATCCCATTGAGAACTTGTGGTCAATCATCAAGAGACGGGTGGACAAACAAATACCTAAAAATTCTGACAAAATGAAAGCATTGATTGTGCAAGAATGGACTGCTATCAGTCAGGATTTGGTCCAGAAGTTGATTGAGAGCATGTCAGAGAGAATTGCAGAGGTCCTGAAGAAGAAGGGTCAACACTGCAAATATTGACTTGCTGCATTAACTCATTCTAACTGTCAATATAAGCTTTTGTTACTCATATGTTTGCAATTATTATATTTCTGTCTGTGATAAAAACATCTGTCAAACACACATAAAAACCAGAGAGCAGCAGATCATGTGAAAATATAATATTTGTGTCATTCTCAAAACTTTTGCCCATGACTGTAAGTATTACAATGTGATTACAAAATGTTTATGATGTGCTCAACTGGCTTGCAAAATATTATGTTTGCTGTGTGTGTCTGATATGTTTAGTTGTATGTGTGTACTGTATTTGTCTAATATGTAAGCCTTTATGTGCATCTAATGTGTAAGACTAATTTCACATGTCCATTTAGGAGTTACATATTTCTGTTCTATTGTAAGGAACAGACAAAGGTAATTCATGACAAAAGATAAGCAAACTTGGAAAACGTTCGCCATTCTCAAATTCAGCACGAACATAGCACTTTTGGATTCGTGTTCGATTTCACTAGCATTTTTACTCAAAGTCGGCAAAATTCGGGCACAGTTCGGTAAATCATCGCGTTTTCACTAATGCTTTTGTTATTTCTTTGGCTAGGATAGTGGTGCTGTATGATGAGCGGAGGGGACGTGTTTGATGAAGGGAGGATGTGTGTCTAGGTAAGAGGAGCTGTGGCGTGTAATTTTTTTTTCTTTAACAACTTAATGTGTTGTGAGACGGTGAAGGAATATGTGTCGAATGGGGTGTACATTTCACCTAGGTACTGTGCTGTATGGTATAAGGGAAATGTGTGGCTTTGTAAACCTAGTGGTAGAGAAAGGTCACTACACCTTACATTCAGTACACACTTGCAGCTCAGGCCTGAAACCATTCAGCTGTTAATTAGGAGACCAGAAGTAGGTGTCTGCAAACACAGTCAGAGAGCTCGCTTCGTCTGGACACAGGAGGGGTCCAGGCACAGAAGGTGTCTCCAGGAGTTTGAGCTATCTCAGTCTGGGTGCTCGATGTACCCCGGACACAGGAGTAGTCTCTGTGAGAATCCATGCGGATAGCAGCTGAATAGGAGGGGAGCTCTCTCAAGTCTGGACGTTGAAGGTGCCTTCAGACACAAGGAGGAGACTCTGTGAACCTCAATGCTGGTAAATGCTGGTAAATGCTGGTAAATGCTGAACATATGTGTTGTTTTGGCCCGGCTGGTAGAGTCGGGACCCGGATAGATAGGGAAATCTATCTAAGTGTAGTAAGTGGCTAGACAAGCCTAGGTCTTCTGTTTATGATTTGTTTTATATCTGTTTGCTGTGGACTTTAATAAAGCTGGTTGCGGCCAGTTTTCACCAGAACTGCTGTCTGAATGAACTGTTTCCGTGCCACTCTGTCTACCCAGACGGCGATCCCAGAGCTATATCCCCTGAAAAGCTTACAATTGGCAGAGAATGCTGGGGCAGCACAGTGGCTGATACAATTGGTGCTGGAATGTGCGTGCAGCACAGTGGCTTAGAGACAGCAATAAAGGTGAAGTCTGTTGAAGCAGCAGCAGAGAAAAAAAAAAGTGTGTCAGCAAAAACGTCTGATTGGAGCAGTCTTAAAGAGACAGTAGCCCTAATAGAGTTTGCAAAAGAAAAAAAAAAGTGTGTCTGCACAGCAAAGCTGAACTTGTTGTGGAAAAGACTGTGGAGTGTGCAGCAGCAAAGGAGAAACGTCTATTGGAGCAGTCTTAAAGAGACAGTGGCCCTAATAGAGTTTGCAGAGAAAAAAAAAAAGTGTCTGCACAGCAGAGCTGAATTTTTCTGTGGAAAAGACTGTGGAGTGTGTATGTCTTGAGTGAAGACTGCCGTTGTTGAGACAGAGAAGTCTGACAGCATGGATGACAGCATGGAGGCGCTGTTTGAACAAATGGCGCAAGTTAATGTGCAACATAAGACTGCCGTGGTTGAGACAGATAAGTCCGGCAGTATGGAGGAGCTCATTGAGTACCTGGTCCAGGCCCAGCGAAGCATGCAGCAGAGCATGGAGCAGCAGCGCCTGCAGCACCAGCAGCGCATGCAGCAGGCCCAGCAGCAATTCCTGCAGCAGCAGGAGAATGACCGGTTGTTTTTTGAGCAGGTTGCAGCACTGCAGGGGACTTGCGGCGCATCGTCCCAAAGTGGTGTTGCAAAGTCACCTGCATTGTCCGCTGTAAAGAAGGCGGTAACACGGTCCCTGAAAAAGATGATGCCTCGTGATGATGTGGAGGTATATCTCACTAGGTTTGAGAGATTGGCAGAGAAGGAGAATCTGCCCCTATCTGAATGGGCCATGATGGTCGCACCCTATCTGATTGGAGAACCCCAAAGGGCCTATGCTGACCTGAGCGAGCAGGACAGCCAAGACTATGCCAAGCTGAAAGCGGAGATTCTTACCCGGCTGGGTGTTACGGTGACAGCCCGTGCCAGGGGAGTTCATGACTGGAGATGCAGTTGGGAGTCTGCAGTCAGCAAACCTGATTATGGAATTGAAAAGGTGATAGTGAACCGCTACACCCGAGCATGTCCTCCTGAGGTACAGCCAGAGGTCGGACAAGGAGACCACCAGGACGCCAATCGTCTGGTCAGCCTGATGGAGAAGGTCTTCGCCAGCAAAGACTGTCTCCGTGACCAGCCGTCTGAGAGGTCGTCACTTCAGAGTTCCCGGACGCTGAACTCTCGCGGTAAGAGCGTTCCAGCTGTTGGGGACATGGGGTATGCTGATAAGCGGGTTCAGGCCCGAGGGGACATGTGGGTGGAAAAGTGTGATGGACAGGGTTGGAGATGTCGTGAAATTACAGCCAACTGTCCAATAGAGGGGGAGCCTATGTATTGTGATGTTGGCAGATCCCTCTCTCCCTGCGCAGAGCCTGTGTGTGTGTCCACCTCAGCCGAAGAGACTGGACCACAGGTGTGCCCGGTGGTTGTAAATGACTGCCCAGCACAGGCCCTCTTGGACTCAGAGAGTCCAGTGACTTCCGTATGTGACAGCCTGATTGATAGGGACTTCATCCCTGATAAGCACCTGAGTATGGTGTGCATCCATGGAGACACCAAAGTCTACCCAGAGACTGCCGTGGACTTGGTCCCCAAACTCGGGGAGGTTTCATATGAAGTGGGGGTAGTGAAGAACCTGGTGCAACCCGTTATATTGGGTAATGACTTTCCCCGGTCTAAGGATCGCTGGGGGAAAAATGTTTCTGATGGACAGTGTGATGAAGCTCCTACTGAGGGTGCGCAGTCCCGAGGGGCGGAACACAATGCTAGTGGGCCATTAAACTTATGTGATAATGATGATAATGATGATGATAATGATAATGATGATGATAATGATGATGATCATGATAATGATGATGATCATGATAATGATGATGATAATGATAATGATGATGATCATGATAATGATGATGACCATGATAATGATGATGATACTGATCATAATCATGATAATGATATTGATAATAATGATGACTGTGATAGGGATGAAATTCCTTTGCAGGTGATGGTGGGAGACGAGGATGGTGGTTCTCGGGAACCGAGTGTCCCTGACTTACCTGTGTCCTGTGACAATTTTGAGAGTGAACAATGGCGAGACCCCACTCTTAAAACGGCACAGGAAAATATAATTGTTCTAAATGAGGTTTCCCAAGAGCCTGGCTCTGAGGAGAGGTTTCCTCATGTCGCCATAGACACTCACCTGTTGTATAGGGACACTAAGGTCCAGGGAGAGGTCGTGAGCCAGCTCCTAGTACCTGAGCTATATGGAAGTATAGTGCTGGGGTTGTCACATAGTCACATACTTGAGGGACCACCTGAGGGAAACCAGAGACCAGATGGTGAAGTTAATGTTGTGGATGACATGTTAACTAAGGTTCCAGATCAAGATGTGAATGAGAATGAATTGTATAACCCTGACAGTGAGCAGGATGTGAATGAGAATGAATTGTATACCCCTGAAAGTGAGCAGGATGAGAATGAGAATGAATTGTATAACCCTGAAGGTGAGCCGGATGTGGCTGAGAAAAAGGGGTCAGACAGGGATAGTGATAGTGAATCATCTGATGACGATCAAGCAACCAGTGCAAATGAGGAAGGCATGGTAGCAGAGGAGGTTGAGAGTCCTGAGAAGAAAGCTGATGCTGACCTTACAGCCGAACAGAAGATGGCATCTGAAGATGTTTTACAGTTGGCCAATTCCCTGGCGAAGACTAAGGTGAAAGGAGGAGAGCTGAGCTTTAAAGGCAGGACTCTGAAACTGAACACAGCACAAGTGGATGCTGTTGAAGATGAGAAGTTATCAATGTGTGGTGTGGATCTGCATCATGCCAAGGATTCTGAGGGTGATGCTGCAGAGGTGGAAAAAGCCATGGAAGTGGTAGACACCAAACCAGATGCCTCACCAGAAGCTGAGGTCTCAAGTGAAGCTGTGAGGAACAAGACTGAAGATATGGGGACTGACTCTGTCCAGGAATCTGTTTCTGCCGAAGACAGCGGCGTGGACGGGTTACGGTCCGGATCAGTAGCTGCAACTCGTGAAGCTCAGGCTGGAAGTTCGGCGCCCGGAGCCCCAGCAGTGTTCCCGAGTGATACCAAGGATCTGGATAAATCACAAGATGAGATTTTGAGACATCAGGCTGGCATTGGTGAGCTCAGGCGCACTTTCATGGAGTCTGCATCTGAACCACGTCCCAATGAATGGGAGAAGCGATGTGTCGGTCCGTTGCTGCTGCAGATACACGGGAGCCCGGATGGGATGCAGAGCGTGGTGGAAGAGAAGAGCCAGGCGGGTTCTGAGTATACAGATGCAGCTATCAAGGAGAACTTGAAAGTTGAAATAAATGGAGATATTGGATATCATAATGATGTGCCTGAAGAGGTAGAATGTAAGACTGACGGTACGGCTTCTGAGCATGTTCTACCAGAAGAGCCTGAAGAAGGGGCCGAGGACGTAAAGGACGTCCAACAGCTACAGGAGAAGATGCGTCTCCATGAGGTCTCCACCAAAGAAATGAAGACTGAGAATGTTGCGTTACGCGAGCAGCTGCAGCAGTGTGAACTGGATGTGGCATCTTTTCGCCGGGAACGTGAGCGGTTCCAGCAGTTGCTCCAGAGAGCACGAAATGAAGGGGAACTAGAGAAAAGTGAAAAACCCCCTATACCTCCTGTGATAGTTGGTGACACATGGTCAGTGCACCAAGGACAGGAGGTACGTGAGTTTCTGAGGAAGAGTCAGCAGAAGTGTTCTGATGTGCCGGGTCGTACTTCTCTGGCCAGGCACTATATCGAAACTGAGCCCGGCCCTAAGGTCAAGATGAAACCGTGCAGGATACCCGAGGCCCGCAGAGAGCATAGGCCTGGGAGGGTACAGGGTAGTGCGGATGCTTCAGATGAAGAGAAAGCTGATGTTGGCTATGGCTCAAGTGAAGATACAGATGACAGTAGTGAAGATGAAGCTGATGAAGGCCATGACTGGTCCAGAGTTCACTGTCTCTTTTGGATTGTTGACCAGCCCTCCGGTCTGGATGACCAGCCCTCCGGTCTGGAGAAGAGGGGGGGATATGTGAGACAGTGAAGGAATATGTGTCGAATGGGGTGTACATTTCACCTAGGTACTGTTCCTGTATGGTATAAGGGAAATGTGTGGCTTTGTAAACCTAGTGGTAGAGAAAGGTCACTACACCTTACATTCAGTACACACTTGCAGCTCAGGCCTGAAACCATTCAGCTGTTAATTAGGAGACCAGAAGTAGGTGTCTGCAAACACAGTCAGAGAGCTCGCTTCGTCTGGACACAGGAGGGGTCCAGGCACAGAAGGTGTCTCCAGGAGTTTGAGCTATCTCAGTCTGGGTGCTCGATGTACCCGGACACAGGAGTAGTCTCTGTGAGAATCCATGCGGATAGCAGCTGAATAGGAGGGGAGCTCTCTCAAGTCTGGACGTTGAAGGTGCCTTCAGACACAAGGAGGAGACTCTGTGAACCTCAATGCTGGTAAATGCTGGTAAATGCTGGTAAATGCTGAACATATGTGTTGTTTTGGCCCCGGCTGGTAGAGTCGGGACCCGGATAGATAGGGAAATCTATCTAAGTGTAGTAAGTGGCTAGACAAGCCTAGGTCTTCTGTTTATGATTTGTTTTATATCTGTTTGCTGTGGACTTTAATAAAGCTGGTTGCGGCCAGTTTTCACCAGAACTGCTGTCTGAATGAACTGTTTCCGTGCCACTCTGTCTACCCAGACGGCGATCCCAGAGCTATATCCCCTGAAAAGCTTACAGTGTGTACATTGTGGAAGCCAATCAAGGAGCAGAAACTGTCCACAATGTCATGACACATGGTCTTCTGTGATTTGCACATGTTCCTGGCCATACAAAAAGCGGACATCTTGTTTTGCTGGTGCCATTTTTTCAGTGTCACAGTGCAGAGAAGCCGCTCCTGCTAGTGCTGCAAGTGAACTTGTCAGCTATATAGGATCCTGCCCAGTGTGAAATCGATCTTCCAGCATCTAACTAGATTGTGCAAAAACTGTGTTGCAGTCTCAGGAGGCCTCATTTGCTAACCTAAATTGATTGTGATAAAACTATGTTTCAGTGAGAAATCAGAAGGCCTGATTTCCACTTAAAATCGTTAGGCCTAATATTGAGGTGCAGCCAAGAGGTCCAAGTTGCTAATCCAAATCATTTGTGATAAAACAGTCTTTCAGTGAGAAATCACAAGGCCAGATTTCCACTTAAAAATCATTAAGTCTAATATTGGGGTGCAGCCAGGAAACCAATTTGCTAATCCAAATCATTTGTGATAAAACTGTTTTAGTGAGAAATCAGAAGGCCAGATTTCCACTTACAAATAGTTAGGCCTAATATATGAGTTCAGCCAGGAGACCCTATTTGCTAATCCACATCATTTGCTATAAAACTGTTTCAGTTTCCGTGTGGGCCCAAGGTTGTGAAACAGCAGGTTAAAAGCGAGGAAGGGTACATGCAACATGAGTGGGAAAAAGCGAGGTCGGGTGGTAGGGGGAATAGGATTGGTGTACAACATGTATGTGGGTTAGGTGTTAATTAGGGATGAGCGACTTTTCCTTTTTTCAAAAGTCAAGTCGAACGAAGTCGGCCGACTAACGGAAATGGTCGGGTCGGAGTCGAAAATCCGACCCCAATGCAAGTCAATGGGGAATAAATTGCCCCCCTATCACAGTCAGGCAGCCTACTAATCAGATGTGTTGCTCCACACAAGCAATTTGTACACTGTCACTGGCAGGCAGCTCTGCTACTCCACCAAATTAATTGCCCCCTTATCACAGGCATTCAAAATGTATGACAAGAAAGATTCATTTAATGGAGATGCATCCAGACATGAGACATTAAACGTTTTCGGTCCAACAATGGGACCTTCATCAGAATATATATGCCAAAGGAATGCTGAAAAATACATACAGAAGCAGAAATAATTGAGAATTTACATATCATGGAATGCATATAAATTATAATTCAGAAAAAAAGAAAAGTATAACAAATAAATCAATACATTGAAAATAGTGGAGCTAGCAACAAATGTGGGTTCAATCCAAAACATCCACGAAGGTTAAAGAATGAATAGTATCCACTGCCGGATAGGTACTGGGTGGAAAAATGGTTAAGGATCTAATCCAAAGTGTAAAAAATGAGTGTGACGAAAATGGTCATGATAAACCAACAGAGGAATAGAGAAAGGATACCAAATACTCCACAGTGACTCTTTTGTTTTCATAGGTGGCGTGGTGTGAACGTGGCCGTGAAACTAAAAGGGAAGGGAATAATAGTGAATAAATGATATACAGAAAAAACATGAAAATTATGGATACCTGGATAAATAAAGTGTAATCTCCAAAGATAGCTAGAATGTAACATACAGACGCATAAGTGAGATGTTGCTATTTTACCAGACCAACGTAGAAAATGCAAGGGCAAAAAGGTAAGCAAAAAGATTCCATAAATACCTGGATGAGGTATCCCTTGGTTTAGAGGAAAAGGCTAAGACTGTGGATAAAGGACCAGGAGGTGGAAAAGAACACTAGAGGTATGGAGAGAGAATCAGGAAAATACATGAAAAAATCAGGAAAATAAATGAAAAAATAGTTCTGGGAACAGTCAGAGACAAAAGAAAAGAAAAGAAATACCTTGGAATTGATGCAAAAAGCGCAATGGGGCATAAGGCACAAGCTTGCCAGTGGAAAAGCGCTGAAAAGTAAATAAAAGGTACTGAAAGATTGAACAACGGTGGGTATGGACAAATGTAAGTAGAGAACAGGAGAGAGTAGAACTCTGTACAGTACCTGGTAGTCCGGGTCCTAGGCGACGCTAGTGGACAAGGTGGCAGCAGAAAACCTGCTTGGAAGCAATGTGTGTGTACAGACTTCCGGGTTTTTACGACCTGGATAGAGGGAGTGAATACCACGTCAGAACAGTCACATGACCTAGAGTGAAGGGGGAAGTGTGCCTGCACAGTGAGTGGGGAGAGGGGAGGAGTTGAAAAATGACGATGTGTGGCTGCTGTATGTAAGGCGTCATGACAATGCGGTCATGTGATCTAAAGTCAGGGGGATAACTGCACCTGCGCAGTGTGCAGGAAGAGAAGTAATGGAGCGGTAGTGTATTATCGCTGTATGTTGGACATCATGAGGATAAACGGCTGTGCAAGCGCAAAAAGGGGAAGGGGAAAAAAGGAATATGTTTGAACATAATAAATGAGGAAAGGATAAACGGGGAGGAAAAGGGGAAGGGAGGGAGATGTGAAAATAATATGCTGTTGGTATGGTAAAAGGCAACATGAGTGTAGTAAAAATTTTTGGAGAGAAAAACATCACGAAATGTAAAGCAGAAGGGTTGGACGAAGTGCATACTGTACCGTGAACATAAAGTAATGAAAAAGGGTGCCCAGATGGAGAACTGGAGGTAGAATTAACGATTCTGAAACGAAACAAGTTATAATTAATACATATGGAAAAAGAAATTTTGGGAATTTATACAGAATAGTGTAACCACTAGTAGTGTTGAGCGATACTGCTCGATATCTAAAAATATCGTATCGAAATGGTATCACCGATATCACTAAATATCGTCGATATCCGATTCTGATACCGGAAGTCCCATGTAAGTCTATGGGAACAAAATATCGCAACAAAAAAACCCCTTTCTTTCGTTGTAAACACAAAATGTACACACATAGAATACATATATATATATATACATGTCATTGTGACATATATATATACATATATTTATAGTTTATACACTTCTACATAGTAAAATAGACTCTGATTCAATTGCCGGGTAAAGCCGTGACATACCCCATAGAAGTCGACGGGCTCGGTGCCGAGTACCCCCAAAACCTCTGGCTCTGTGCGACTCAACTTGGGCGTCACGAACAGGATTCTGTAGCTCGCTATAAGCGAGTCCTGTGTGCCTGAATTGAACTGGTTTTGTGCTTGAGAATTGCTAAAATCATCAGAGAATGTATTTGCCATTTTTCAGCCATATCTGCGTCACGACGAGGCACTGGTGAAGAAGAAGGGCGTGCTCTTCGTGGGTGTACACTCACTCAGTGGCGCGAAAACGATGGCCGACCACTGTAAATGGTACTGCAATGTAACATCGTGCCCCACAGCTCTTCAGTTCCGCCTCCTCATCCTCCTCAGTGTGCGGAAACTAACACGAAGGTCCCGCCTCCCTACAAAAGAGGGGCCCTCTCCAGATGCTAATGACACATGTGACTTGGCAGAGATGGCTAATGGACACGAGCAGAAGTGTGAAGGGATGGAGCAGTCAGAGCTCTCCCCCACGGAAGCGACCCGATCGCCACGGAACCACCGTTGGGCACCCGGCCTGGAAACCCTCCTACGCTGCAAGAAGCGGAGGATACCCTAAGAGGCCTGGCCCGGCACCGGGAGGAGGTCGCCAGGATGGAAGCCAGCTGGCGTGCCCTAAAACTAAACTTGGAGCAGCGCCAATCCCTTTTACCTGAAGTGTCTGTACCGGAAGGTGAGGCACCCGTTCTAGTAGAGGAGTCCGTGCGGGCATCCCAGCCCTTGCAATGTGATCCGGTTGACGTTGTCGCAGTGGAGGCACCCGTTCCTGCCAAAAACTCTGCACCGGCAGCACCCCAGATCCCGCTGTCTGCCCCCGTCACTGAGACAGAAGAAGCGACACCCGTCCTCATGGAGGAGGCCGCGCAGGCACCAGAGCACTACCTGCCTGTACCGGAGCCCCGACTGTCATCTGTTCCAGAGCCGGCTGCTTCCTCCGCAGGTGAGCGCCGCCAGGACTGGGGGGCGCCAGGAGAGCTGCCGCAAACCGGACACTGTAAGCTGCAGTTTGATGGTGGAGACATGGAGCTGCTGGTGGAGGAGAATTTCAACCGGCGTCAGGAGGAAGAGTGGAGACGTTGGGAGCGGGAAGCAGAGCGACAAAGGGAGTAGCGAGAAACCCAAAATCTTCGCCAACATCAGCTGGAGAAGGACCGGGCAGATAAGGACCGGATGAGAAAAGATAAAGGAACCCTGTGGGAGCCGCGGCGTAAGGGTGCAGTACGGAGCTTTAAATTGAAAGGTGGTTGGGGCTTCATCCAGGAGCCTGGACTTTATTTAGAAGTTTTTGTGAACCGGCGGGACGTGGAGGCTCACCTCCCAGAAGGACACCCAGGGAGGGACCTGTTGCCAGGAGACTTGGTGACTTACACCCGACACTGGGGTTACAATGGATGGTACGCCCTAAATGTTACCAGGTGCGACCCCTACTCCCCAGAGTGTCAGGAACCTGTGAGACCCTCGGAGCCTTCAGCCTCCCACATCCAGGCCTCTGCAAAAGTGCCCACCCCACGCCGTAAATCTCCCCAGCCTCCCTCAGTGGTCTCCTCAGCAGCCCCAGCTATGGACATGATAAGTATAGCTGGCCCGTACCCGGCGCCTGTTAGGCCCCCTGGGGTTCGTTCAGTCCGGGACATAGGGTTCCAGAACGGAGGGAGATGAAAGAGGTGGCCACACAGACCCAGATAGCGGGTCACGACTTGACTGTACAGGCCACACGACGTCATCAGCTCCTGGTGGTCCTTGGTGCCTCGGATGTTTGGCAAGCATCAGAAGAGTACCAGGTGGTACCTGGAACACCCCTGCCAAAGAATTATAAATAACCCG
This sequence comes from Oophaga sylvatica, assembly GCA_033576555.1. Classification (NCBI taxonomy): domain Eukaryota; kingdom Metazoa; phylum Chordata; class Amphibia; order Anura; family Dendrobatidae; genus Oophaga; species Oophaga sylvatica. Next base: position 312,520,059 of record JARQOD010000006.1, read on the forward strand.
GACAGGGTCCTGTATGTAAATAGTTAAATTGTTGATGTACCCGGACGGGTGAATGTTCATAAAAAAGTTTTTTAATTTAATAAAAAAAAACAAAACACAGTTTTCATTACTTTTATTACAGTCTCATCCTGCGACGCCATCGATCTCCTGTAAAAAAATGAAAAAAAAAAAAAAAAAAGTATACCACCTGACCGACGCAGTCCATAGTAACGAGTGTCCCACGACGATCCAGCTCTGCTACATCAGAATGACAGGCAGAGCCTGTCATCCCGGCGCAGCACAGCTGATTACCTGCTTCCCGGCGGTGACATCATCGGACTGGTTTACGGCCGGGATTACTAGTGGTTAGTGTTGAGCGATACAATACTGCAAATATCGGGTATCGGCCGATATTAGCTGTATCGGCCTTTCGATTCCGAATACCGATATTTTCGTCATATCGAATACCGGAATCGGATTTGTCACTGTCACTGTGAGTGTCCGTCGGTCGGGTCTGTCAGGAGTCAGCGGCACTTACCTGGCAGAAGATCTCCGGCGGTCACGTCCTGGACTGCTTGATGGCCGCCATTATCTTCTCCCTGGTGGTCACATGCAGTTTTTCGCGATAACTGCAGTGACTGCAGGGTAATCCCGGCCGTAAACCAGTCCGATGACGTCACCGCCGGGGAAGTGGTTAGTGTTGAGCGATACGATACTGCAAATATCGGGTATCGGCCGATATTAGCTGTATCGGCCTTTCGATTCCGAATACCGATATTTTCGTCATATCGAATACCGGAATCGGATTTGTCACTGTCACTGTGAGTGTCCGTCGGTCGGGTCTGTCAGGAGTCAGCGGCACTTACCTGGCAGAAGATCTCCGGCGGTCACGTCCTGGACTGCTTGATGGCCGCCATTATCTTCTCCCTGGCGGTCACATGCAGTTTTTCGCGATAACTGCAGTGACTGCAGGGTAATCCCGGCCGTAAACCAGTCCGATGACGTCACCGCCGGGGAAGCAGGTAATCAGCTGTGCTGCGCCGGGATGATAGGCTCTGCCTGTCATTCTGATGTAGCAGAGCTGGATCGTCGTGGGACACTCGTTACTATGGACTGCGTCGGTCAGGTGGTATACTTTTTTTTTTTTTTCATTTTTTTACAGGAGATCGATGGCGTCGCAGGATGAGACTGTAATAAAAGTAATGAAAACTGTGTTTTGTTTTTTTTTTATTAAATTAAAAAACTTTTTTATGAACATTCACCCGTCCGGGTACATCAACAATTTAACTATTTACATACAGGGACCCTGTCCGGGTTATTTATAATTCTTTGGCAGGGGTGTTCCAGGTACCACCTGGTACTCTTCTGATGCTTGCCAAACATCCGAGGCACCAAGGACCACCAGGACCTGATGACGTCGTGTGGCCTGTACAGTCAAGTCGTGACCCGCTATCTGGGTCTGTGTGGCCACCTCTTTCATCTCCCTCCGGGTCTGGAACCCTATGTCCCGGACTGAACGAACCCCAGGGGGCCTAACAGGCCCCGGGTACGGGCCAGCTATACTTATCATGTCCATAGCTGGGGCTGCTGAGGAGACCACTGAGGGAGGCTGGGGAGATTTACGGCGTGGGGTGGGCACTTTTGCAGAGGCCTGGATGTGGGAGGCTGAAGGCTCCGAGGGTCTCACAGGTTCCTGACACTCTGGGGAGTAGGGGTCGCACCTGGTAACATTCAGGGCGTACCATCCATTGTAACCCCAGTGTCGGGTGTAAGTCACCAAGTCTCCTGGCAACAGGTCCCTCCCCGGGTGTCCTTCTGGGAGGTGAGCCTCCACGTCCCGCCGGTTCACAAAAACTTCTAAATAAAGTCCAGGCTCCTGGATGAAGCCCCAACCACCTTTCAATTTAAAGCTCCGTACTGCACCCTTACGCCGCGGCTCCCACAGGGTTCTTTATCTTTTCTCATCTGGTCCTTATCTGCCCGGTCCTTCTCCAGCTGACGTTGGCGAAGCTTTTGGGTTTCTCGCTGCTCCCTTTGTCGCTCTGCTTCCCGCTCCCAACGTCTCCACTCTTCCTCCTGATGCCGGTTGAAATTCTCCTCCACCAGCAGCTCCATGTCTCCACCATCAAACTGCAGCTTACAGTGTCCGGTTTGCGGCAGCTCTCCTGGCGCCCCCCAGTCCTGGCGGCGCTCACCTGCTAGGAAGCAGCCGGCTCTGGAACAGATGACAGTCGGGGCTCCGGTACAGGCAGGTAGTGCTCTGGTGCCTGCGCGGCCTCCTCCATGAGGACGGGTGTCGCTTCTTCTGTCTCAGCGACGGGGGCAGACAGCGGGATCTGGGGTGCTGCCGGTGCAGAGTTTTTGGCAGGAACGGGTGCCTCCACTGCGACAACGTCAACCGGATCACATTGCAAGGGCTGGGATGCCCGCACGGACTCCTCTACTAGAACGGGTGCCTCACCTTCCGGTACAGACACTTCAGGTAAGAGGGATTGGCGCCGCTCCAAGTTTAGTTTTAGGGCACGCCAGCTGGCTTCCATCCTGGCGACCTCCTCCCGGTGCCGGGCCAGGCCTCTTAGGGTATCCTCCGCTTCTTGCAGCGTAGGAGGGTTTCCAGGCCGGGTGCCCAACGGTGGTTCCGTGGCGATCGGGTCGCTTCCGTGGGGGGAGAGCTCTGACTGCTCCATCCCTTCACACTTCTGCTCGTGTCCATTAGCCATCTCTGCCAAGTCACATGTGTCATTAGCATCTGGAGAGGGCCCCTCTTTTGTAGGGAGGCGGGACCTTCGTGTTAGTTTCCGCACACTGAGGAGGATGAGGAGGCGGAACTGAAGAGCTGTGGGGCACGATGTTACATTGCAGTACCATTTACAGTGGTCGGCCATCGTTTTCGCGCCACTGAGTGAGTGTACACCCACGAAGAGCACGCCCTTCTTCTTCACCAGTGCCTCGTCGTGACGCAGATATGGCTGAAAAATGGCAAATACATTCTCTGATGATTTTAGCAATTCTCAAGCACAAAACCAGTTCAATTCAGGCACACAGGACTCGCTTATAGCGAGCTACAGAATCCTGTTCGTGACGCTCAAGTTGAGTCGCACAGAGCCAGAGGTTTTGGGGGTACTCGGCACCGAGCCCGTCGACTTCTATGGGGTATGTCACGGCTTTACCCGCAATTGAATCAGAGTCTATTTTACTATGTAGAAGTGTATAAACTATAAATATATGTATATATATATGTCACAATGACATGTATATATATATATATATATATATATATGTATTCTATGTGTGTATATTTTGTGTTTACAACGAAAGAAAGGGTTTTTTTTGTTGCGATATTTTGTTCCCATAGACTTACATGGGACTTCCGGTATCAGAATCGGATATCGACGATATTTAGTGATATCGGCGATACCATTTCGATACGATATTTTTAGATATCGAGCAGTATCGCTCAACACTAGTAACCACTTAACACGTTATATTGGTGAACATTATATGTATGGAAATAGAAGGTCATAGAAAAGAAGACACATCGTAATCCCTATTTAGACCCTTTGGATCCAAAGTTTGCAAGGTATGGATCCAATAGGCCTCCCTCTTTTTCAGAAGCTTAAGTCTGTTCTGGCCCCTTCTATTGAAATCCACTTGTTCCACAACCTGAAATCTAAGTTGTGATACGTTGTGGTTTTTTTCATGGAAGTGGTATGGAAGGGGAAGGTGGAGCTTCTTAGTGCGAATGTTAGATTTATGTTGTGAATTTCGATCCCTGATGGCCTGGGTGGTTTCACCCACATAAGCTAGACCACAGGGACATTTGACAACATAGATGACATATGATGAGTCGCATGAAAAATACCCATTGATAGGGATGCCGGCCCCAGTGTGGGGGTGGGAGATCTTAGGGCCCTTCTGAACACAGTTGCATTGTAGGCACCGAAGACAAGGAAAAGTGCCCTGTTTCGGTGTCTGTAGGAAAGTCTGTCTAGGTACAACAACACTAGAGCCCATATCGGCCTTAACCAGTCTGTCTCTGAGATTTTTTGCACGATGATAGCATGAAAGGACTGGTGAGCCAAATTCAGGGATATTGGGGTAACTCCTACCAAGTAGTTTCCAATGTCTTCTGATGGATGATAGTACAAGATCAGAGAAAGGGTGATAGGTACTCACAAAAGGGATTCGTCCTTGATTATTAGTTTCCCTAGAACGTGTGGTGTTTTGCTTGGCTTTTGTTAGTATACGTGGTGGATAACCCCGGGATACAAATTTATTTTCTATTTCAGTTAATCTTAGGGATCTGGTGCTAGCATCAGTTACAATCCTCTCGACTCTATGAAACTGTGATTTGGGAATAGAATTTTTGATCGCAGGTGGGTGGCAACTGTTGAAATGTAAAAGACTGTTTCTGTCTGTGGGTTTGGTAAATAGATCAATTGAGAGGGATCCTTGTCTACCCTTGTGAACCATGGTGTCCAAGAAATTGATGTGTGTGGTACTGTATTGTACCGTGAATTTTAATTCGGGCCAAATGTTATTATTGTGTCGGTCAAACTCAAAGAGTGACTCAAGGGGCCCGTCCCAAATACAAAAAATATCGTCTATGTAACGACGCCAGATAACAGAGTGACTAGAGAAAAGAGGATGAGTGAAGACAAAGTCTTCTCCAAAAAAGGCCATGTAGGTGACTGCAAAGGGGGGTGCCACATTCGCACCCATGGCGGTCCCTTGTAATTGGATGTAGTAATTGTCTTCAAATAGAAAATAATTCTCTTTCAGAACTAACTCAAGTAGCTCAGCACAAAAATGTCTGACATTGGTACCCACACCTTCTTCATGTAAAAGCCTGTCCACTGCCGACATGCCTTTTTCATGTGTGATCGATGTATATAGACTTTGTACATCCAATATAACAAGGAATGAAGATGAGGAAAGTGGACCTAGAGAGTTAATGAGTCGGATGAATTCATTAGTGTCCAGAAGGAAAGATTTTGTTTTCTTGACATATGGTGTCAAGATCTTTTCTAAGACAATGGATAGTGGAGATAGAATGGAATTGGTAAGAGACACAATAGGTCTACCATGTGGTTTATGGAGTCTCTTATGTATTTTGGGTAAAATGTAAAAAACCGGTGTGATCAGATCAGTTTTGATCAGAAAATCCCTGAGTTTTTTATCAATAGTGCCCCTTTGTAGATGAAGCTCTACAATGGGTTTGATTTTTGTTGTTAGTTGATACAAGGGATTGTGTGGTAAAGCCCGGTAGATGTTGGTATCACCCAGTTGTTTTAATGCCTCTTCCATATAATCTGATCTATCCATGACTACCGTCGCCCCGCCCTTATCGGCAGGTTTAAATATTAAAGACTTATCAGAAGTAAGAGAATCAAGTGATGATCTTTCAGAGGGTGTGAGATTAGCCTTAAAATGGAATTTGCCCAGATTAATATCACGGGTCAACTGGTTGATGTCGCTCTTCACCAGAGAAACATAGGTTTCAATGGGTGGGTTATCCGTCGGTGGCATGAAAGTGCTATGCAGCCTAAGGCCCAATTTTTGTAGTTCAAGTGGTGGAGGTGGATTCTCAGCCGGTAACAACCGTGAAGGGCGCTGTTTGGAAAAATGGGCACGTAACCGTAAATTGCGATAAAACCTCCGAAGATCCATGTGGAGTTCAAAGGTGTTAAACCTATAAGACGGACAAAAAGATAATCCTTTTTGGAGAAGAGACAATTGGTTAGAGTCCAAGACTTTAGATGATATGTTGATCATCAATGGAAGATCGGTACCTGCGATCTCGTTGATATCTGGTTTCTGTATTCCCCGGCGGCATTGCCCCCCCTCCGCGTCTTCCTCGTGATCGGCCTCGGCTGTTCCCTAAAAAAGAATCGGGGTTTCCTGTGGAGATATTTGAAGTACCATGGCGGCTGTCGGCAGAGCCTGAGGAGCTTTGGGAGGTACGCCGTCTCGTATAGCGTTGGGTGTCGCGCCAGTGGTAGACCCGGTTTTGCAGATAATCTTCTGCATCCCTTAGAAACTTGGACCGTTTCTTCTTCTCTAGGTCGGTTCCATGGACTCGTAGGCTCTCTTGATTTTTTGTCTTTAACTCTTGAAGGTCCTCAGGTGACATGGTGCTTGAGAGTTGGTTTTCGATAGCACATATTTGCGAGTTGACGGCGTCGAGATTCTTTTGTAAGTAGGATAAGGTTAGGGTCATCAAATCAAAAGAGCACTTATTGAGGATCTGCTCAAACGTGGTACAGTATTCTTTATTATCCCTAAAAAAAGTAGGTTGCAGAGGGACCCGAAGTCCACGCGGGATCCGTTGGACTCTGAGGTATTCAGCAATGGTGACTATATGTAGTTCGAGATTAATAGCTCTTTTAGATTCACGTTCCAAGTCACGATTTTTGATTTCTTGTGTAGGAATTTGTAAAAATTCGCTTGAGGCGGTAACTTTGGACAGAATCTCCGCAGATTCAGTCGCGTTATAGAAAAAAGTATCACTTGACATACTAGAAGGTGCTCGTGTGTGAAAGCTATAATATTAGAAAAAACACGGCACTCAATCAGAGCGAGAATAGGTGCACAAGTCAGGTATCCAGCCTGGCAAGTATAAGTCAAAAAAACTTGGCACTCAAAATGTATGACAAGAAATATTCATTTAATGGAGATGCATCCAGACATGAGACATTAAACGTTTTCGGTCCAACAATGGGACCTTCATCAGAATATATATGCCAAAGGAATGCTGAAAAATACATACAGAAGCAGAAATAATTGAGAATTTACATATCATGGAATGCATATAAATTATAATTCAGAAAAAAAGAAAAGTATAACAAATAAATCAGTACATTGAAAATAGTGGAGATAGCAACAAATGTGGGTTCAATCCAAAACATCCACGAAGGTTAAAGAATGAATAGTATCCACTGCCGGATAGGTACTGGGTGGAAAAATGGTTAAGGATCTAATCCAAAGTGTAAAAAATGAGTGTGACGAAAATGGTCATGATAAACCAACAGAGGAATAGAGAAAGGATACCAAATACTCCACAGTAACTCTTTTGTTTTCATAGGTGGCGTGGTGTGAACGTGGCCGTGAAACTAAAAGGGAAGGGAATAATAGTGAATAAAGGATATACAGAAAAAACATGAAAATTATGGATACCTGGATAAATAAAGTGTAATCTCCAAAGATAGCTAGAATGTAACATACAGACGCATAAGTGAGATGTTGCTATTTTACCAGACCAACGTAGAAAATGCAAGGGCAAAAAGGGGAGCAAAAAGATTCCATAAATACCTGGATGAGGTATCCCCTTGGTTTAGAGGAAAAGGCTAAGACTGTGGATAAAGGACCAGGAGGTGGAAAAGAACACTAGAGGTATGGAGAGAGAATCAGGAAAATTTTTTGACTTATACTTACCAGGCTGGATACCTGACTTGTGCACCTATTCTCGCTCTGATTGAGTGCCGTGTTTTTTCTAATATTATCACAGGCAGGCAGCCTACTAATCAGATCTGATGCTCCACAAAAGCAATTTGTACACTATCACTGGCAGGCAGCTCTGCTACTCCACCAAATTAATTGCCCCCTCATCAGAGGAAGGCAGCCTTCTAATCAAATCTGATGCTCCGCACAAGCAATTTCTACAGCGTCACTGGCAGGCAGGCGGCCTAAGAACCGGCGTTGCAGCACACAGCAAAATCCTCCCATCTCACTGCACAGTCACTGTACAGCTAATCGCTATCAGCAGAAAGTAATTTTTTTTTTTAGGCCCTGCCTAACGCTCTCCCTGCTCAGACGCACCACCAGCAACCTTCCCCTACACTGAGTTTGGTAGATGTAAAATGGCGGTCGGCGCTGAGGGATTTTATATGCAATGTGATGCCACAGAAAGCCAGCCAGTCGCTGCAATGCCCTTCTCTAAGATGGTGCTGGCGGCTGGCTATGTCATCCCGTTGCCCACAGCCTGTGTCCTTGCTCATTGGCCGAGAAAAGGCGCTTAAAGTGTAGGGGAAAACCGACTCCAGCAAAATGGTCGCCGAACATGTGACCAAACTCACTCCACGGTCGGATTTCATTTCATGAAACCCGACTTTGGCGAAAATCAGCGACTTTTGAAAATGAACGACCTGTTTCGCTCAACTCTAGTGTTAATGTTAATGAAAACTCCACAAAAACTTCGTCTGGTCCTATCCAAACACCACTGAAAACATTTGTTACTGGATGGGCTACTTGAATCCCTTCCTTTGGCAGCCGCTCAGCAGTACGCCTTGTAGATGAGGCTCAGAAGGAGCATGTACTCCAGTGGATGGCAAGTGCTGCATCAAGTGGCCTCTCCTCCTCTTCCTCCACCTTAACATCATACACAGTACAATCCTCAGAGGTGGCACCCCAATCACCTTTGTGTCCCTCCACGTTACAAACTTCGAAACGCTCAACTGGCTTGGGAAACACAGAGAGCTTTTCACACATTCTATTACATGGGCATCAGAGGTCTGAATCCAAAGATTGACAGGATCCAGGAGAGGAAAACATCTGCACTGATGCCCAAAATTTTTTTATGCTGGATCCGGGGCCGGACAAAGTAGGGTCGAGCAGCATCCAGACCCTTGTCACCAGACGTTAACCACTTGGGGTGGAGGTGATCCTGATGAGACTCAGATACCAGAGGCATATGCGGACTATACTGTGGTGTCAGGGCAGGAAGAGGGTGACTCTCAGGGTGAGGAGTGTGAGAACAGAAAGGATGATGATGAGGTTGGACATCCCACTTGGTGTGAACTCAGAGGTACGCAGCTGAGTAGCTCAGCAGAGGAGTTAGAGAAGGAGGAAGACAAGGAGGTTACGCTGCGGCTCCACCCACAGATTCAAAGTTATGCAACTATGACAAGCACTGCATCCTCAGCCCCAACTCAGGTTGTGGCCATCACCGGTCGCGAGTGTGCAGTTCGCAGGAGTGGCAAGGGTTGCCTAGCTTGGGCCTTTTTTGAGACCACAAAGGATGACCCAACTCAAGCTATCTGTCAAATTTGCAAAAAAAACTCAGTAGAGGCAAAAATTGGAATAATTTGACAAATGCATGCATGATCCGGCATGTAATGCTGGTATTATCTGTACCTTGTTTTCCAGCATTACTTTGCATGTCTTTGCTTTAACCCTTTTGCTCCTTTCCCCCTAACCAGCTGGGATACTGTTGTCTGTTACCTGTATGGATGCTGCTCAGTTCCCAGCTCCGCTGTGTAGCCGTACATGCAAGAGTGTCTCCGCTGCACTGCATGGCCACCTGCATGTGCGGTCCCTGGCTACCACTGTGGAAGCTACCCGTAGGTTGCAAGGTCCTCTGCAGTGGTGCATGACTTACTATGTGTGTTTAGGCTGCAGGCATTGCCAGGTGTCCTTGCTGTGCTAATTTGTGTCAGGCTTTGCATAGGGTGCGCGGGCCACACCTTCCTTGCTTTTTATGAGGAATGGGTGTGCACTAGAATTGCTGCTCCAGCCTATCGCTGTGAGGCAGCTCATATATAAAGTTCCCCTGCCCTGTGGGGCATTGCCAGAGCTTTGCATTGAGTTCCTGAACCTAGCCATGTGTGTTTGTGTGTTCAGCTCCTGCCCTGTGTGTGATCAGTTCTGGAGAGCTGATTCCCTTTGTCCTGTCTTGTGTTTCCGCCAGCTCTGGGGGCAGAATACCCAGATCGCCCTTCCTGGAGGCTGCATATCCAGGCCTGTTCCTGTTGTGTCTTGTGTCCTGAATCCCTGATCCTGGATCTGTTCCTGTACCTGAATGTCTGAACTGTGTCTTGTGTTTCCGCCAGCTCTGGGGGCAGAATATCCAGATCGCCCTTCCTGGAGGCTGCATATCCAGGCCTGTTCCTGTTGTGTTTTGTTTCCTGATTCCCTGATCCTGGATCAGTTCCTGTACCTGACTGTCTGAACTGTGTCCTCTGTGTTATGTTCCTGAAGTCCTTCTGTGTCCTGAACCCTGTGCCAGTGACTGTGATTCTTTGCTATATAACCTGAGTTCATCTTGAAAGGAGGAGTCCGGTGTGTGTGCTGAGTTTCTGTTACTCTGTGCTCAGCTTGTTATTTGGTGTTATCCCCGGCCGGCTTCAGTTCAGTCCGGCGGGGCTTGCACCAGACCGCTTGGTTCCTTTTTAGGTCGCTGCCAGATGTCCGGAGTCCGAGGATCGTGACCTCTTGTCCAGAGCCTGATGACCACGGCCTGATGTCCGATGCCTGATGACCATGGCATAATGTCCGATGTCCGATGAGCACTTCCAGATGTCCGGATCCTGTCCTTCCCTGCCTGATGCCCGGAGCCTGCCGATCGTTGCCAGATGTCCGGAGTTCGATGCCAGTGTCCTAATGTTCCTGAGTTCCAGTCCATGTTCCTGATGTCCTGTCCGTGTTCCTGTGTTCGTGTTCCTGATGTCCAGTCCATGTTCCCAGTCCGTGTTCCTGAGTCCGTGTTCCTGAGTCCATGTTCCTGAGTCCGTGTTCCTGAGTGGTCTACCCTGTGATGACGTCTGTCCTGGGTCGGTGTCTGATGTTCTCTTGCTGAGCCTGTGCTACGCCTGAGGCCTGAGAGAGAGGCCGTCCTAGTATGCCCGTGCCAGATGACCCTGGACTGCATCAACCCGTGATGACCCCGCCATAGTCTGACGCTCATCCTTGGCTGGTGTCTGATGTTCTCCTGCTGAGCCTGTGCTATGCCTGAGGCCTGAGAGAGAGGCCGTTCTAGTATGCCCGTGCCAGATAACCCTGGACTGCATCTACCCGAGATGTCCTCCTGCACTCTTCTGTAATCCTGAGACGTGTACCCTTCGCTGATGTGCGGAATCGGGAGCCCGGCATTATGTTCTGTTTATGTACTGTGTTTGTCTTCAAGTAAACTTTATGTTTCTTCATACCTGAAGTTGTGCGGTGTTGTCTAGTCCTGCAGGTCGCCATCTTGCCCACATGCTCAGCTGCCACAGATCCTGGTCACTGCCCTCCCCTCTGTGGTCCAGTGAGTCCACATTCTCCTACCATCTGGGACGCATGCCTCACGTCGTCGTGGACTGGCGGCGTGGGAGCATTGGCTAGTTGGGTAAGCTATGCCTTGTCCCGACGCCCCGCAGCCGTGGGTAGCGTTAGTCGGCACATGTGCGAACAACATTCCTTAGTGTGGAATCTCACTGTGATAAAAGTGGCCCTCACCAACCACTGGCTGTTCCATTAACCATATCTGCTGCTTCCTCCTCTGTCACTGTGCCAAGCCTTATCACACAGGTCTCCGGCTGCAGAAACTTCACTACAGGGGGTAAGTGAGAGCCCGTTAGCTGTTACAGAAGTGGACATGACTGCTCATGACTCATGACTTTGTGTCACCTAGCAAAACACATCTTTCTCAATCCACCATAACATCTCCTCTTGCACCTCATTCACAGTCCAGTAGTTTGTCCTGTTCTCCATACTCCACCCTATCTCAGCACAACAGCCAGCCCTCGGTCCCACAGTTAGGGTCATGTAAAAGAATGTTTCCTCCTACACATGCCAAAGCTAAAAGCTTGAACTCCATCATATGCAGTATGTTGGCCACAGAAATGCTGCCTTTCCACCTGGTGGATACAGACGGTTTCAGGAAGTTGATGGCCGTCGCAGTCGCCCTTTACCAGTTTCCCAGTCGCCATTACTTCTCTAACAAAGCTGTGCTTGCGCTACACCAGCATGTTGCAGACAATATCACCTGTTCCCTGAAAAAATCTATGTCTGCTTGGGTGCATTTCACCACTGACACCTGGTAGAGCAAACATGGGCAATGGTGTTACATCTCGTTGACTGGGCACTGGGTTACTCTGTTGGCTGTGCGAGCAGGCGGTCAAGGGGCTGCTCCACAAGTGTTGGAATATGAAAGGATTGAGGGACAAACCTATGTATCTAACACTTCCTTCACTGCTTCTGGCTCCTCCACATTCTCTAGGGGCTTCACCTGTGCCCTCAGCCTCTCCTTTAATCAGACATGCATTCCAACAGTGCAGATAGAATCTCCCCCCTCCGTACTTCGCAGTTATGGCTCACCTCAATCAGGCAGTGTTCAAATTAATATGCCTAGGAGATCGCAGTCACACAGCTCACAAGTTGTGGACAGCTATCCAGACAGAATTAGAGTATTGGCTGTCTCCACTGAACTTGAAGTCAGGGAAGGCCATGTGCTATAACGATGCAAACCTGGTAGCCCTACACCTGGGCAACCTCACACATGTGCCTTGCATGACTCACATACTCAACCTGGTGGTACAGCAATTTTTCCGCCACTAACCCGGCCTGAATGTGCTGCTGCATAAATCATTGTCGCTGTATGGTCACTTCTGCCAATCGCACCCTACAGGTCATCGACTTGCATCGCTACAGAGGTCTTTCGGCCTACCCTTTAACCGTTTGTTTTGCGACATTCCAACATGGTGGAATTCCATTCTGCACAAATTGCAGCAACTGAGGCAGCAGCGATGAGCCTTGGTGATATACACCTCTGGCAAAAATTAAGAGACCACTTTCAAATGTTCAGTTTGTCTGATTTTTCTCTTTATAGGTATATTTTTGAGTAAAATGTAAATTGTTCTTTTAGTCTATACACTTCTGACAACATGTCATCGAATTTCCAAGCAATAAATTTTGTATTTTTTTCTGACAAAGAAAAGTGGTCAAAATTTAAAAAACCCAGTGCTTTCAGACCTCAAATAATGCAAAGAAAACAAGTTCCTAATCATTTAGAAACAACAATACTAATGTTTTAACAATATTTTGTGGAATAACCATGATTTTTAAAAACAGCTTTCATGCGTCTTGGCATGCTTGCCACCAGTCTTTCACACTGCTTCTGGCTCAAAAATGTAAGCAGTTCTTCTTTGTTTGATGGCTTGTGACTATCCATCATCCTCTTGATCACATTCCAGAAGTTTTCAATGGGGTTCAGGTCTGGAGAATGGGCTGCCCATGACAGGGTTTTGATGTGGTGGTCTCTTAATTTTTGCCAGAGCTGTATGACCTTTTGCATAGCCTGGGCCAATGCAGTACCGACATGGTGCAAATCACACTTGCGGAGTGGGCACAGATGAAGGACCACTGCACTCTTCCGCACAGTTTCAAAATGGCTGGTAAGATGGTTAGCACTGATGATGGTGTTATCAGCATCACTATTTCAGTCATCTACATGCTGGAGCACACTTTAAATAGTTTGCGTCAGGAGGTGCTGGTCCCAGAGGAATAGGTGGAAGCAGAGGAGGATGCGGAAGGGATAACAATATCTCAAATTTTTGGACTGTCGTTGCACAGGCGGTTGCTATGGGAGGGTGGCTTACAGAGATTGAGGGGGCTCTTGGTACCAGATAAACTGTTAGTGAAGTGTCAGGAGCCGAGGAAGAAATGGAAGAGGATGAGGAGGAAGAGGCAATGAATGAGCAACAGTCAGGAGATGAATAGGATAATGATCCCTCTCTGTTGTCCATGGTTGGTGGGATGGGAAGGAGGAAGAAGCCTTGAGTGTTACCCCGCCAACGACAGACCATGGATTTTGACCTTATGGAAGTGCCTGACACATGAACAATTTCTTGCTGCACTACCTGCCACTCTGTTAGATCTATGGTATAAGAGTAAATTTAACCAGATGCTTTCCCCCTTGGAAAGGGATGCCAGCATGCTGGCGTTTCGAAACATGCTTGTAGACAATCTTAGGAGTGGTTTTCTCCAAGACAGCAGTGAGACTCACAGTGTGCATTGCAGTTCTAGACATCCAACCCCGGAAGCATCAAGGCGTCATCACAAAAACATTAGCAGCATCAGTGTAAGTGGTATAATCAATTTCTGTTAGTTGTTTCACATTTTTTAGATCAGCCTGTGCACCAGCAAAACAGAGTACAAGTCTGACACGTTGTGAAACACTGGAGAGAATGGGGGGTTTGGACTCTTTTACATTTTGGTCTTCAAAATAAATGTAAGAGTGGCCTGAGCTGTCATGCCTTGGAGGCATTGTCATGCCTGGCAGCAAGCGTTCTCTCAGAACATGTCTTCAGTGCTGCTGGTGGTGTCCTGATGGATAAGCGCATCCAGCTGTCCCCTGAAAGTGTAGACCACCTAACTTTGTCATTTTTAGCGTTATTCATTGATCTTGCATTATTGCAGTCTGTGACACCTTTGTCATAGCTTCTGTGCCTGCTGTTGCTACTGCTGCTGATGTGACAAACAATTTTTTGAAATGTGGAGACTCCAAGTTGGATCTCCATTTGGTGGGTTGCCTGTAGTGGAAGGTGTGTCAGAGTCACATTTTACTGTTTCTATTCTGTGAAAATTGATGCCACTTTTGTGGTGTGTGATAATTTTTTGAAATGTGGAGACTCCAAGTTGGGTCTCCATCTGGTGGGTTGCCTGTAGTAGTAGTTGTGTTAGAGGATAATTATACTGTTTCTACTCTGGAAATTGATGTCACTGTAGTGGTGTGTGGCAATAATTTTTTTCAGTGTGAAGATTCCATGTTGGGTCTCCATCTGGTGGGTTACCTGTGTTAGTAGGGCACCCAGACAGGCAGGCCTAAACTTACTTTCAGTCAACTACCTATGTTACTTTCCTTATGTTTTCTACCAATAGTACTGTTTCAAATTGATGTTTGTGCCATCTGAGTGTGGCTGAAAAAAAAATTGGAGGTGTTGCATGAGGTATCAGGGCTCCCAGTTAAGAAGGCTTACACCACTCGCTTAACCACCAGTTAGTCAATTAAACTTCAATTCAAAGCTGTAAATTCTGGCTCAGACCCTAATACCTCATGCATGGCCCATGGCTGACTGTTTCTGTGCCATTAGAAAATGTTCTGTTTTGGGTCAATTCATTAGTCAACTACCTGGGTTACTTTCCTTATATTTGTCTACCAATAGTACTGCATGAAATTGAGGTTTCTGCCATCTGAGTGTCGATGGAAAAAAATAAAAAAATTGAAGGTGTTGCATGAGTTATCAGGGGTCCCAGCTAAGAAGGCTTACACTGCTCCCTTAACCACCTGTTTCTCACTGAAACTTCAATTCAATGCTGGCCCAGACCCTAATATCGCATGCATGGCCCATGGCTGACTGCTTCTGTGCCATTTGCATATTTCTTTTGAGGGTCAATTAACCCCTTTCCGACATCAGGCATAATAGTACGCAGATGTCGAACTCCCTCCCTTTGATGTGGGCTCCGGCGGTGAGCCCACATCTTTCCCAGGACAAGTCAGCTGTTTTGAACAGCTGACATGTGCCCGCAATAGCTGCGGGTGGAATCTCAATAAACCCACGGCTATTAACCCATTAAATGCCGCTGTCAAACGCTGACAGCGGCATTTAACAATCGCGCCAGAAATCCGCCCACCGGTGACCCACATCACGTGATTGCGGGTCACCGGTGTGTTGGCATGACAACCAGAGGTCTCCTGGAGACCTCTATGGTTGTCAGTGCCTGCTTGCTGTGAGCGCCACCTAGTGGTCGGCGCTCATAGTAAGTGAGTAATTCTACTACTGTACATAGAGACGAACTGATCAACGCCTCTATGTAGCAGAGTCAATCGGGTAATGGCAGCTTCTAGTCTCCCATGGAGACTATTGAAGCATGGCAAAAGTAAAAGAAAAATGTTTTTAAAAAAATAAAAATGTAAAAATTCAAATCACCCCCCTTTCGCCCCATTCAAAATAAAACAATAAAAAAAATCAAACATACACATATTTGGTATCACCGCATTCAGAATCGCCTGATCTATCAATAAAAAAAGGATTAAACTGATCGCTAAACGGCATAGCGAGAAAAAAATCAAAACCCCAGAATTAAATTTTTTTGGTCGCCACGACATTGCATTACAATGCAATAATGGGCGATCAAAAGATCATATCTGCAACAAAATGGGATCATGAAAATACCAGATCGGCATGCTAAAAATAAGCCCTCACCCAACCTGAGATCACGAAAAATGGAGATGCTATGGGTATCGGAAAATTGCGCAATTTTTTTTTCTAGCAAAGTTTGGAATTTTTTTTCACCACTTAGATAAAAAAGAACCTAGACATGTTTGGTGTTTATAGACTCATAATGACCTGGAAAATCTTAATGGTAGGTCAGTTTTGGCATTTAGTGAACCTAGGAAAAAATCCAAACAAAAAACAAGTGTGGGATTGCACTTTTTTTGCAATTTCACCACACTTGGAATTTGTTTCCTGTTTTCTAGTACATGACATAGTAAAACCAAAACCATTGTTGTCGTTCAAAAGTACAACTCGTCCTGCAAAAAACAAGCCTTCACATGGCCATATTGACAGAAAAATAAAAAAGTTATGGCTCTGGGAAGAAAAGGAGCAAAAGCGAAAACATAAAAACGAAAATACCTCCGGGGGTTAAGGTGTTAATGCCACTTTTCATGGTGTCTTCCCCTAATTTTAAATGTCTGGGAATCTTTTTGTCACCCCTTAAGGTGCTGTGTATATGTTTAGTTTGGCTTCCCATTGAATTTAATGGAGTTCGGGAACATTAGTCAAACCGTTCAGCGAGCGTCTAAGGGTGCGTGCACACGTTGAGAATTCCTGTGCGGATTTTTCCACGCGAATCTGCAGAATCTGCAGGTAAAATGACCTGTGTTTTACCTGCGGATTCATTGCGGATTTACCGCGGATTTTCTGCAGATTTTGTGCGGATTCCTATAATGGAAGAGGTGTAAAAACGCTGCAGATTCTGCACAAAGAATTGACATGCTGCAGAAAATAAACCGCAATATCTAGCACATATGTCTCTAGGGACAATGTTTTTACCCTAAGGTATTAACAATAAAAAGCAAATAGGGTAGCCTGTATATCACAGTTATAACATAACCTTTAATCCTCAGAGTAAAACCAACCCATACAAATACAACAATACATAAAGTGCTCGTGCTTAGTGCTTAATAAAAGAAAATGGATCAATCTCACTCATTTAATGAGCCTCTTGTATAGTTCGGTTTACACTTCATCTACCCGTATAGATCCGGGTGTGGACCAAAGAGATAATTATAGTGGTGCAGGAGTCTTGCCAGAAACAATGTTCTTCCAATAACGGGGTCCAAATTGAAAAGGGAATGATATATTACCAATCTGACATTTCCCTGTTGTCCCCCTGCAAAGCTCCTGCCCTCACAAGGACAGTTCCCAAGTATGGTCTCAAACTAATGTACCACCTGGACCATAAATTGTGTCATACTTCCCAAATAAAAAATAAACCGCAGCAAATCTGCGCGGAATTTTCCGTGGCATGTGCACAGCGGATTTTGTTTTCCATAGGTTTACATGGTACTGTAAACGCATGGAAAACTGCTGCGGATCCGCAGGGTCAAATCCTCTGCGGATCCACAGCAAAATCTGCAACGTGTGCACACACCCTAAACGTTCTGCGAATCGATCCGAACCTTGAATGGTTTGCCCATCTCTATTCATGGCTAAAATGGATCCATTGCATAGCTATGATTCTATGTATCTCCTATCTATCTATCTATCTATCTATCTATCTATCTATCTATCTATCTATCTATCTATCTATCTATCTATCTATCTATCTATCTATCTATCTATCTACATCTATCTATCTATCTATCTATCCTATACAGTTGGAGTGGAACAGCACAAAACTCCTTACTAGTGGGTGCCAGGCCTCCAAGGCAAAAAAAATGTCCAATACTTGCCCCAAGTTTAAATAGAAATAAAAAATTTGAGGCAGCACTCCATGTTCTTTGAGGTGAAAAGAGTAGAAGGTTTATTCAGATAGACAGATATAGATAGATAGATAGATAGATAGATAGATAGATAGAAATAGATAGATAGATAGATAGATAGATAGATAGATAGATAGATAGAAATAAAAAATGAAGGCAGCACTTCTTGTTCTTTGAGGGCCAAGGGCTTGAGAAACGCTCAGTGTGAGCTGAACGTCGCTCAGACATGGTGGTTTGAATAAACCTTCTACTCTTTTCACCTCAAAGAACAGGTGTGCTGCCTTCATTTTTTATTTCTATCTATCTAATGATAGACTACTGTATATATTGTATTTACATATATAATTTTTCTTTCTTATTTTAACCCCTTCATGACCCAGCCTATTTTGACCTAAATGACCTGGCCATTTTTTGCAATTCTGACCAGTGTCCCTTTATGAGGTAATAACTCAGGAACGCTTCAACGGATCCTAGCGATTCTGAGATTGTTTTTTCGTGACATATTGGGCTTCATGTTAGTGGTAAATTTAGGTCGATAATTTTTGCGTTTATTTGTGAAATAAATGGAACTTTGGCCAAAATTTTGAAAATTTCGCAATTTTCAAATTTTGAATTTTTATTCTGTTAAACCAGAGAGTTATGTGACACAAAATAGTTATTAAATAACATTTTCCACATGTCTACTTTACATCAGCACAATTTTGGGAACAACATTTCTTTTTGTTAGGAAGTTATAAGGGTTAAAAGTTGACCAGCGATTTCTCATTTTTACAGCAAAATTTACAAAACCATTTTTTTTAGGGACCACCTCACATTTGAAGTCACTTTGAGGGGTCTATATGGCAGAAAATACCCAAAAGTGACACCATTATAAAAACTGCACCCCTCAAGCTACTTAAAACTACATTCAAGAAGATTATTAACCCTTCAGGTGCTTCACAGGAACTAAAGCAACATGGAAGGAAAAAATGGACATTTTAATTTTTCCAACAAAATTTTTCTTTTAGCATCAATTTTTTCATTTTTGCATGGGCAACAAGACAAAATTGACCCTAAATTTGTTGGTCAATTTCTCCTGAGTACACAGATACCTCATATGTGGTCATAAACCACTGTTTGGGCGCACGGCAGGGCTCAGAAGGGAAGGAGCGCCATTTGACTTTTTGAATGGAAAATATGCTGGAATATTTAGCGGTTGCCATGTCGCATTTGGAGAGTCCATGTGTGCCTAAACATTGGAGCTCCCCCACAAGTGACCTCATTTTGGAAACTAGACCCCCCAAGGAACTTATATAGATGAAGAGTGAGCACTTTGAACCCCCAGGTGCTTCACAAATTGATCCGTAAAAAAAAGAAAGTACTTTTTTTTCACAAAAATTTTCTTTTAGCCTCAGTTTTTTCATTTTCACATGGGCAACAGGATAAAATGGATCCTAAAATTTGTTGGGCAATTTTTCCTGAGTACACCGGTACCTCATATATGGTCATAAACCACTGTTTGGGCGCACCGCAGGGCTCAGAAGGGAAGGAGCACCATTTGACTGTTTGAATGGAAAATATGCTGGAATATTTAGCGGTTGCCATGTCGCATTTGGAGAGTCCCTGTGTGCCTAAACATTTGAGCTCCCCCACAAGTGACCCCATTTTGGAAACTAGACCCCCAAGGAACTTTTCTAGATGCATAGTGAGCACTTTGAAACCCCCAGGTCCTTCACAAATTGATCCATAAAAAAAAGAAAGTACTTTTTTTTTCACAAAAATTTTCTTTTAGCCTCAGTTTTTTCATTTTCACATGGGCAACAGTATAAATTGGATCCTAAAATTTGTTGGGCAATTTCTCCTGAGTACACAGATACCTCACATGTGGTCATAAACCACTGTTTGGGCGCACGGCAGGGCTCAGAAGGGAAGGAGCGCCATTTGACTTTTTGAATGGAAAATTAGCTCCAATCGTTAGCGGACACCATGTCATGTTTGGAGAGCCCCTGTATGCCTAAACTTTGGAGCTCCCCACAAATGACCCCATTTTGGAAACTAGACCCCTAAGGAACTTATGTAGATGCACAGTGAGCACTTTGAACCCCCAGGTGCTTCACAAAAGTTTATAACGCAGAGCCGTGAAAATAAAAAATCATTTTTTTTTCTCAAAAAATGATTATTTAGCCCCCTATTTTTTATTTTAACAATGGTTACAGAAGAAATTGGACCCCAAAAGTTGTTGTCTAATTTGTCCTAAGTACGCTAGTACCTCACATGTGGGGGGGAACCACTGTTTGGGCACACGTCAGGGCTTGGAAGGGATGTAGTGACGCTTTGAAATGCCGACTTGATGGAATGGTCTGCGGGCGGGCAGAGCCCCTGATGTGCCTAAACAGTAGAAACCGCCCACAAGTGACCACATTTTGTAAACTAGACCCCTCAAGGAACTTATCTAGATGTGTGGTGAGCACCTTGAACCCCCACGTGCTTCACAGAAGTTTGTAATGCAGAGCCGTGAAAATAAAAAATCATTTTTTTCCTCAAAAACTGATTTTTTTAACCCGCAATTTTTTATTTTCACAAGGGTAACAGGAGAAATTGGACCACAAAAGTTGTTGTACAGTTTGTCCTGAGTACACTGGTACCCCATATGTGGGGGGGAACCACTGTTTTGGCACATGGGAGAGCACAGAAGGGAAGGAGCGCCATTTTGGAATGCAGACTTGATGGAATGTTCTGTGGGTGTCATGTTGTGTTTGCAGAGCCCCTGATGTGCCTAAACAGTAGAAACCCCCCACAAGTGACCCCATTTTGGAAACTAGACCCCCCCCCAAGGAGCTTATCTAGATGTGTAGTGAGCACTTTGAACCCACAAGGGCTACACAGAAGTTTATAACGCCGGGCATGAAAATAAAAAAATCTTATTTTTTCCACAAACATGATCTTTTAGTTCCCAATTTTTTTATTTTCCCAAGGGTAACAGGAGAAATTAGACCTCAAAAGTTGTTGTCCAATTTGTCCTGAGTACACTGATATCCCATATGTGGGAGAAAACTACTGTATGGGCACACTTCGGGGCTCGGAAGGGAAGTAGTGACGTTTTGAAATGCCGACTTGATGGAATGGTCTGCGGGTGTCATGTTACGTTTGCAGAGCCCATGATGTGCCTAAACAGTAGAAACCCCCCCAAGTGACCCCATTTTGGAAACTAGATCCCCCAAGGAACTCCTCTAGATGTGTGGTAAGCACTTTGAATCTCCAAGTTCTTCACAGAAGTTTATAACGCAGAGCAGTGAAAATAAAAAATCATTTTTTTTCCACAAAAATAACTTTTTTAGTCCCCAATTTTTTTTCCCAACAGTAACAGGAGAAATTAGACCCCCAAAGTTGTTGTGCAATTTTTCCCGAGTATGCTGATACCCCATATGTGGGGGTAAACCACTGTTTGGGCACACGTCGGGGCTTGGAATAAAGGGAGCACTGTTTGACTTTTGAACGCAAAATTTGCAGGAATCAATGGTGGCGCCATGTCGCGTATGGAGACCCCTGATGTGCGTAAATAGTGGAAACCCCTCAATTCTAACTCCAACCCTAACCCAACACACCCCTAACCCCAACCCTAACTCCTACACACCCCTAACCCTAAAAACAAACCCTAACCATAACCCTAACCCCAACACACCCTAACCCTAATCCCAACTCTAACCATAAACCTAACCACAAGCCTAACCCTAATCCCAACCCTAACCCCAAAACACCCCTAATGCTTATCCTAACTCTAACCCTAACCACAAACCTAACCCTAATCCCAACCCTAACCCTAATTCCAACCCTAACCCTAATTCCAACCCTTACCCTAGTTCTAACCCTAACCCTAGTTCTAACCCTAAGGCTGGGTTCATATTGCGTTTTACCAGCCCGTTCAACACGTAGTGTTGACGGGCTGGTAACGGTATAGCATAACGCGATCGCTGCGTCCAAGGCTCCGTCACTGAATGACGACACGTCGCGAACGCATGCCGCTTCACGGCATGCGTTGCGATGCGCACACAAATGGGGTGAATGGCAGCGTTAACGGACTGCGTTACACCGCGTTATACCGCGGTGAAACGCAGTCCATCTAACGGACTGCCATAATGCAATATGAACCCAGCCTAACCCTAACCCTGAGGCCCCGTGCACACGTTGCAGATTCACTTGCGGATTTTTCTAAAATCCGCAGGTAAAATGACCTGCCTTTTACCTGCGTATTTAGCGCGGATTTGCTGCGGTTTTTCTCTGCGGTTTTACGCCTATAATGGAATAGGTGTAAAATCGCTGCGGAATCCGCACAAAGAATTGACATGCTGCGGATTTAAAACCGCAGCAAATCCGCGCTGAAAAATCTTCAGCATGTGCACAGCATTTTTTTTTTACCATTTATTTGCATTGTACTGTACATGGTTTCTGGATCTGCTGTGGATCCGCAGCACGAAATCCGCTGCGGATCCGCAGCAAAATCCGCTGCGGATCCGCAACGCAAAATCCGCTGCAGATCCGCAACGCAAAATCCGCTGCTGATCCGCAGCAAAATCCGCTGCGGATCCGCAGCAAAATTTGCTGCTGATCCGCAGCAAAATCCGCTGCTGATCCGCAGCAAAATCCGCTGCAGATCCGCAGCAAAATCCGCAACGTGTGCACAGGGCCTAATAGGAAAAAAAAATTCTTTATTTTTTGTCCCTACCTATGACAGGGGGGGTTCACTTACTTTTTTTTATTTTGATCACTGTGACAGTTTATCACAGTGATCAAAATAAATTTCTTGACTCTGCAGGGCGCACTGCGCATGCGCCGGCCGGCGGGCACACTGCGCATGCGCCCGCCATTTTCCAAGATGGCTGCGCCCATGAAGAATCCCGGGCAGCCGCCGGGAAGGATCCAGGGACATCGGTGGACTGGGAGAGGTGAGTATGGGGGTTGGAAGTGAGGGGGGGGAGATCGGAAGGTGGGGGCAGCGGAGGCCAGGACGAGGGGAGCTGTTAGTGACGGCGGTGACCGACCGCTGCCTTCTTTCGGTGGCGGCAGCCGATTGCCGCCGTGACTACTTGTGGGGGGGGGTCAGGGCTCGGTGTCCAGCCATGGCAGATGCTATTGCAGCATCGGCCATGGCTGGATTGTAATATTTCACCAATTACATTGGTGAAATATTACAGATTGCTCTGATTGGCTGTTTCACTTTTAACAGCCAATCAGAGCGATCGTGGCCATGGGGGGGTTAAGCCAACCCCCCTGTGGTGAAGCACAAAGGGTCCTGTGCCTGCGGGTCGGGTGACCTTTCAGTGACCCCGGTCACCCGACCCGCAGGAACGCGATCCTTTCATGACGCCACATAGGCGTCATGGGTCGGATTGGAACTGACTTTCATGACACCTACGTGGCGTCACAGGTCGGGAAGGGGTTAAAGGGGTTGTCCACTACTAGGACAACCCCTTCTTAAACTAAATGTTCGGCCCGAATAAAATAATAAAGTCTATACTCACCATCTGTGCCAGCTTCGTTCCAGCAGTGTTGGCACCCGTGGTCCTGGGGCTGTGATGCGGAATGACACATGATGCCCGACGCCCAATCATTGGACAAACTGAACATGGAGAGGAAGTCCGGGATGAGCTGCAGCCCTGGCTTCCTTTTCATGTTCAGTTCATATGAAGGCAGAGATAGTGACACTAGTGCTGATTGGATGCCGGTATCACGTGTCACAACACTGCATCACAGCCCTGGGGAGATTGAGTGCCAACATCGCGGGAACGGCGCCAGCACGGGAGAGGAGTATAAGCTTTATCATTTAGTTTAAGAAGGGGTTGTCCCCACCTCACCAATCTTGGTAATTGACACAAATTGGACACTCGATATAGACTCAAAATGTTTTCTGCCTATATACTGTATACTATATTCTGCACCTGTGCTGTCAATTTAATATGACATATACCATGACACTATATTCTTTATGGCGGTAGTCTGATTGCATTATTGTACAGTCATGGCCAAAAGTTTTGAGAATGACACAAATATTATATTTTCACATGATCTGCTGCCCTCTGGTTTTTATGTGTGTTTGACAGATGTTTTTATCACAGACAGAAATATAATTGCAAACATATGAGTAACAAAAGCTTATATTGACAGTTAGAATGAGTTAATGCAGCAAGTCAATATTTGCAGTGTTGACCCTTCTTCTTCAGGACCTCTGCAATTCTCCCTGGCATGCTCTCAAACAACTTCTGGACCAAATCCTGACTGATAGCAGTCCATTCTTGCACAATCAATGCTTTCATTTTGTCAGAATTTTTAGGTTTTTGTTTGTCCACCCGTCTCTTGATGATTGACCACAAGTTCTCAATGGGATTAAGATCTGGGGAGTTTCCAGGCCATGGACCCAAAATCTCTATGTTTTGTTCCCTGAGCCATTTAGTTATCACCTTTGCTTTATGGCAAGGTGCTCCATCATGCTGGAAAAGGCATTGTTGATCGCCAAACTGCTCTTGGAGGGTGGGGAGAAGTTGCTCTTGGAGGACATTCTGGTACCATTCTTTATTCATGGCTGTGTTTTTAGGCAAGACTGTGAGAGAGCCGATTCCCTTGGCTGAGAAGCAACCCCACACATGAATGGTTTCAGGATGCTTAACAGTTGGCATGAGACAAGACTGGTGGTAGCGCTCACCTTGTCTTCTCCGAATGAGGCATTTTCCTGATGTCCCAAACAATCGAAAAGGGGATTCATCAGAGAAAATAACTTTACCCCAGTCCTCAGCAGTCCACTGCCTGTACCTTTTGCAGAATATCAGTCTGTCCATGATGTTTTTTCTGGAGAGAAGTGGCTTCTTTGCTGCCCTCCTTGAGACCAGGCCTTGCTCCAAGAGTCTCCGCCTCACAGTGCGTGCAGATGCACTCACACCTGCCTGCTGCCATTCCTGAGCAAGCTCTGCACTGCTGGTAGCCCGATCCCGCGGCTGAAACACTTTTAAGAGACGGTCCTGGCGCTTGCTGGTCTTTCTTGGGCGCCCTGGAGCCTTTTTGGCAACAATGGAACCTCTCTCCTTGAAGTTCTTGATGATGCGAAAGATTGTTGACTGAGGTGTAACCTTTCTAGCTGCGATACTCTACCTTGTTAGGTCATTTTTGTGCATTGCAATGATGACTGCATGTGTTTCTTTAGAGATAACCATGGTTAACAGAAGAGAAACAAAGATGCCAAGCACCAGCCTCCTTTTAAAGTGTCCAGTGATGTCATTCTTACTTAATCATGACAGATTGATCTCCAGCCATGTCCTCATCAACACCCACACCTGTGTTAATGGAGCAATCACTGAAAAGAGGTTAGCTGGTCCTTTTAAGGCAGGGCTGCAATGATGTTGAAATGTGTTTTGGGGGATAAAGTTCATTTTCTAGCCAAATATTGACTTTGCAAGTAATTGCTGTTAAGCTGATCACTCTTTATAACATTCTGGAGTAAATGCAAATTGCCATTAGAAAAAGTGAAGCAGTAGACTTTGTAAAAATTAATATTTGTGTCATTCTCAAAACTTTTGTCCATGACTGTACATTGATAAAAAATTTCATAAGAATATAAACATCATTTATTTGAATTTGTGCTATAATTGTAAGAAGATAAAAATGAATTGGCTATATCATAGTCTGGCTGTTGGCCAACATCTGGCAATAGTGAAATGATTCTGTAAGCATGCTGTCTGAATGACACAGAGACCTGGTTTACAGGAAAACGCTGTGAAGATGCAAGTAGGTGCTGATCACAAAGGATCTCCTGGTCTCTGAGTCCACACAGTTTGTCATATGATCTCAAAATAAGCAGCTGCGATGAGTTATATTCTCTCAGCCAGGAGCCTCAAATGGATTTTTTGAGCTATGCTCTCATTCCTGTTCAATTGGAAACAAATGCCATGGCTTCACTGATGAGCTTTGAAATTAAATTCTTTCCAGATCTTCCCATAGATTTTTTTTTTGGAGGAAACAAAAGTTCTTCCCCAGTCTGTCACTTCAGTCTCTGTGGAGAAATGCCTTTATTTGCATTCCCCAGAGATTGAAATCGGTCTTTCCGTAGAGCCACATTGAAAGCATGTCCCATGTGTTACCTATCATGTGTTTTGCTGCTAGGAAGATTCATTGCCAGCAGAAAGAAACTTTGTGGTCTCATTATTTATTCATTCTAGAGGGCAACTTGTCTTGTAATATTTTACTATTTATGCCTGAGAACTATCCTTGACCTTCGGCTGCACTTTGTATTCATTAGCCAAGATATGTCTTTAAATGTTTTAGACAGCCCCTTCTCATATGGCATGTTAGGGCATAAGGATATAATAGATGGGGCCTCCCCCACATTGGTCCCCTCTTGATAAACCAAGACAGAGAGGAAGACCTGGTTTGTACATACATTAATAAGGTCTATTTGTACAGGTAAATCAGTGTTCTAGTCATGGTCATGTTGTGCAGTCTGATGCACTATAAACTTGTTTATACAGCTGTAGCTTTTAGTAGTGTGAGACTTCAGCAGCAGAGAGGAGGAACATTTAGAAGTTGTCAATCGGGTGTGCGAAGATTGAGCTTAACTTTAAAGAACCATTACATAGCCATTCTGACATGCATTTTCAAACCAAACACAACAGGTCTGAGAGATATAAAAAAAAAAAGTTTGAGCTCCCCCTGGTCAAAATTACTGTTATTGTGAACAGTTAAGCAAGTTGAAGACAAAATAATCTCTAAAAGGCCTAAAGTTAAAGATAACACATTTCCTTTGTATTTTAGGCAAAATGAATATATATTGTGATTTTTTACATTTTAAATATTACAAAAAGGAAAATGGGCCAATGCAAAAGTTTGGGCACACTCGGAGATTTGTGTGCTGAGATAACTTCAACCAAGGTTTCAGACCTTAAATTGGCCTGTTAGGGTTATTGTTTGTTCACTATCGTAATTAGGAAATGCCAGGTGGTTAAAATTTCCCAGATTTATAAAACCCCAGCCTTCTCTAACCTTGTACTAAAAACAGCAGCCATGGGTTCCTCTATGCAGCTGCCTAGCAATCTGAAAATGAAAATGGTAAAGGCCCACAAAGCAGAAGAACACTTTAAGAAGATAGCAAAGCATTTTCAAGTTGTCCTTTCCTAAGTTCAAAATGTAATTGAGAAATGGCAGTTAACAGGAACAGTGGAGGTCAAGATAAGGTCTGGAAGACCAATCAAATTTTCTGTGAGAGCTGCTTGTAGGGTTGCTAGAGAGGCAAATCCAAACCCCCGCTTGACTGCAAAAGACTTTCAGAAAGATTTAGCAGATTCTGGAGTTGTGGTACATTGTTCTATGGAATAGTCATGAGAAGAAACCCTCTCCAGCATCCTCACCATAAAATTCAGCATCAGAAGTATGAAAAGTACATTTAACCAAGCCTGATGCCTTTTGGAAACAAGTCCTGTGGACTGATGAGGTTAAAATAGGTTAAAAATAAAACTCTTTGGCCACAGTGATCAAAGTTATGTGTGGAGAAAAAAGGACACAGAATTTCAGGAAAAAAACATCTCGCCAACCAGTAAGCATGAAGGTGGATCAATCATGCTTTGGGGTTGTGTTGCAGCCAATAGCACGGGGAACATTTCATGGGTAGAGAGAAGAATGGATTCAATGAAATTTCAACAGATTCTTGATGCAAACATAACACCATCTGTAAAAAAGCTGAAGTTGAAAAGAGGATGGCTTCTACAAATGGATAATGATCCAAAACACATGTCAAAATCCACAATAGACTCTGCAGCAGACATGCTTTCAGTGACCTTCCAAGGTCCTCTGAATACAATCCAGAGACACCAACCAGCCAGAGAAGCAAGCTCCAAACAAAGAGACCCTAACATGGATTCAACAACATTGAAAGAGTAAAGAAGACCTCCGGTATCCCTATTTTAAATAGATATGAGCAAATTTGTTCGGATTGTAAGTCAACGATTCAAGCAAGAAAAAACTTCAAAATTGTCACCAGGGAGTTTATCTGTATTGGCGTTAAAAATAAATGGGTGCAATCTGCTATACTACAGATTTATTAAGAGGACAAGACTTTCATAATCTCATCCCTAGAAGAAGGAATACAGCTACTTCAAAGTCTCAACATAGAATGCTCCTCTGAGAAATAAGACACTTGCTTTGCTAAATTGTATTACAAATTTTTTGATTATCATAAGTTATACTTTGCAGAGTGGACTCAACTATTCAGACTCTACAAACTTTCTATAATAACCCAAACCCTGGGATTGGATTATAACTTCTGGGTTACAAATTACAGTGATATTTCTAACACTAAACACTTTATGGAACTATTATTCTTTATTCAAGGCAGAAACTTTTGTTATAATGGAACTATTGGAAATCAGTTATCCTAAACTCATAGACCTTACTAATGGAAATTTGATGAACCGAACTTTTCACCCCATGGTCGGGGGTGTATCCTGACCTTAACATGGGTATAAAGAGCAAATATTTAAAGCAATGTTTTGTTGTATTTGCTGCATGTGCTATCCTGCTTCTCTTTCTTTTGTTGAGGATTGCATAATTTTAGATTTAATTGTCTGTAATTATAAGCTATTATATAGGTTAGGTTTGCAAGTACTCTTGTTTCCTTACACCTATTTTAGGTGTATCCTCCTTTTTTTCTTTCTTCTTTTCCCTTTTCTACCTTAATAATGATCTCTTTATATTTACCTTCTTTTTTCCCTCCCTCTTAGGTTATTAGTATTGATATTAACCTTTTTTGTGCATGGTATCCCTTTCCCTGAAGGTTTTACAATGGCCCTCACAGTCCCCTGATGTGAACAGCAATGAAAATCTGTGATAAGACCTCAAAACATCCCAAGGAGCACTGTGCAAGCGATCATATTGAAATGGAAGGAGTATCATACCACTGCAAATCTACTAAGACCCGGCCGTCCCTCTAAACTTTCATCTCAAACAAGGAGAAGACTGATCAGAGATGCAGCCAAGAGGCCCATGATCACTCTGGATGAACTGCAGAGATCTACAGCTGAGGTTGGACAGTCTGTCCATAAGACAACAATCAGTCGAACACTGCACAAATCTGGCCTTTATGGAAGAGTGGCACGAAGAAAGCCATTTCTCAAAGATATCAATTAAAAGTGTTGTTTAAAGTTTGCAACAAGCCACCTGGGAGACACAGCAAACATGTGGAAGAAGGTGCTCTGGTCAGATGAAACCAAAATCGAACTTTTTGACAACAATGCCAAACGATATGTTTGGCATAAAGGCAACACAGCTCATCACCCTGAACACACCATCCCCACTGTCAAACATGGTGGTGGCAGCATCATGGTTTGGGACTGCTTTTCTTCAGCAGGGACAGGGAAGCTGGCTCAAATTGATGGGAAGATGGATGGAGCCAAATACAGGACCATTTTTGAAAACCTGTTGGAGTCTGCAAAAGACCTGAGACTGGGATGGAGATTTGTCTTCCAACAAGACAATGATCCCAAACAAAAAGCAAAATCTACAATGGAATGGTTCACAAATAAACGTATCCAGGTGTTAGAATGGCCAAGTGAAAGTTGTAACGGGTCTGGGAGGCGGAACCTCTGAGCTTTATTATACAAGGAGGCTTTCCTTGTAAAGGAGCGGGTGGCGCCCGGGGAGACGGATAGGAAGTCACTGCAAGTGACGGGGGCAGTCTCTGGATAGACAGGCGGGTAGTCACGGCAAGTGACCGGGGCAGTCTCTGGTTAGACAGGCGGGTAGTCACGGCAAGTGACCGGGGCAGTCTCTGGGTAGACAGGCGGGTAGTCACGGCAAGTGACCAGGGCAGTCTCTGGTTAGACAGGCAGGAAGTCACGGCAAGTGACCGGGGCAGTCTCGGGTAGACAGGCAGGAAGTCACGGCAAGTGACCGGGGCAGTCTCTGGTTAGACAGGCAGGAAGTCACAGCAAGTGACCGGGGCAGTCTCTGGTTAGACAGGCAGGAAGTCACAGCAAGTGACCGGGGCAGTCTCTGGTTAGACAGGCAGGAAGTCACAGCAAGTGACCGGGGCAGTCTCTGGTTAGACAGGCAGGAAGTCACAGCAAGTGACCGGGGCAGTCTCTGGTTAGACAGGCAGGAAGTCACAGCAAGTGACCGGGGCAGTCTCTGGATAAACAGGCAGGCAAGGAGCCGGGGCAGTCTTTGACTGGACAGGTATATACGACCTGAGACGGTGGAGCCTCCCGGTAGGCTAGCAGGCAGATGACAGATGAGCGCCCCCAAGTGAGCAGGCGAGAGTCTCTGGAACAGCCGATGAACACCGAGGTGATGGCCGAACCTTCAGGTGGGCTTGCAGTCAGACGGCAGATGAGCGCCCCCAAGTGAGCAGGCGAGAGCTCTGGAATTGCCGATGGTCACCGCATGTGACGGCCGAACCTCCAGGCAGGCTTGCAGGCAGGTAGCAGACAGCAAACTGGCAGGAAACAGGCAGGTAACTGGTAACGGACCCTGAGGGCTGAAGCAGAGTAAACAGTGCAACAACAACATTGCTCGGGCACCTCCATTAAGGAGGAAGTACTTTATATAGGGTGGAGTCCTCCGGCATTGGCCGGGGACCTTTTTGAAAGATGCGCGCGGCCCCTTTAAGAGCGGGGGGAGGGCGCGGGCGGGCGCGCCCTAAGTCCAGCAGCAGGGAAGGAGCGCGCGGCCCCAGCAGGGCGGAAGGAGGACGCTGAGCGCGGGTAAGGGGGGCGACGTCCCTGCCTGGCAGAGGACGCTGTCGCAGGGGAACAGCGTCCCTGCCTGGCAGAAGGCAGGGACGCCGATGCTACAGTACCCCCCCTTTAGGCCCCCCTTTTTTAGGCCAGAAAGAAATTTAGCTAGGATGAGAGGGGCATGGATGTTCTCCCGAGGCTCCCACGTTCTCTCCTCAGGACCAAACCCCTTCCAATCCACCAGAAAATAGGTCTTTCTTCCTATCCTTTTTGTGGCCAGAATGTTCTCTACCTCAAATTCGTCTTCAGCAGACACTGGAGCAGGAGGTGTACCTGTAGACTTGACAAAAGAGTTAAGTACCACCGGTTTGAGGAGAGATACATGGAAGGAGTTAGGAATCCGCAAATTGGCCGGGAGTTTCAATTTATAGGACACCGGGTTGATCTGACTGATGATCTCAAAAGGACCGATGAACCGAGGGCCTAACTTGTAGGAAGGAATCTTGAGCCGGACATACTTGGACGAAAGCCAGACCTTATCCCCAGGACGGAATTGAGGAGGATCCAAACGTCTTTTGTCAGCATGTTTCTTCATGCGCTCGGATGACAGAATGAGTGCGGACCGGGTACTCTCCCATATGGAGGAAAATTCGTTAACCAGAGATTCCGCAGCTGGATTGTCCACAGAGATGGAGACAGGAACAGGGATCCGGGGGTGTTGACCGAAGACTACAAAAAATGGAGATTTGGAGGAAGATTCATTCTCGTGATTGTTATAAGAGAATTCGGCCCAAGGCAGGAGATCCACCCAGTCAGAATGGTGAGCATTAACGAAGTGCCGGAGATAACTGGTCAGATTCTGATTGATTCGCTCGACTTGTCCATTGGACTGCGGGTGGTAAGCGGAGGAGAAATCCAAGGTGACGTCTAGCAACTTACAAGTGGCTCTCCAGAATCGTGAGGTGAACTGTACCCCACGATCCGACACAATGTAACGAGGCAGACCATGAAGACGGAAGATGTGGCGGATAAAGTCTTTAGCCAACTCGGGTGCAGACGGAAGCCCTGGCAGGGGAATGAAGTGAGCCATCTTGGAAAATCGGTCAAAGACCACCCAAATGACCGTACAACCGGCAGAGACGGGCA
Organism: Oophaga sylvatica; assembly: GCA_033576555.1. Lineage (NCBI taxonomy): Eukaryota > Metazoa > Chordata > Amphibia > Anura > Dendrobatidae > Oophaga > Oophaga sylvatica. The sequence continues at coordinate 312,551,616 of JARQOD010000006.1, forward strand.
GATCTGTTATGAAGTCCATGGCTATATGCTGCCAGGGAGCAGGGGGTACAGAAAGCGGAAGAAGACGGCCGGCAGGCAGGTGTCTCGGAACTTTGTTGCGGGCACAGGAGACACAGGCAGAAACAAAGTCTATTACGTCTTTGTGCAGGGTAGGCCACCAGTAATGCCGAATAATGAGCTGGAGGGTCTTTTTCTGACCAGCGTGGCCAGCTAGTTTAGACGAATGACCCCAGTGTAGGATTCTCTCCCGATCGGTTACTGATACGAACGTCTTGCCAGGAGGGAGACGATTTAGACTCACGGGAGCCACCCGCATCACTCTGGCGGGATCGATGATATGTTTAGGTTCCTCCTCGAGATCCGACACCAGGAAGAACCGGGACAAGGCGTCCGCCTTGATGTTCTTGTCGGCCGGACGAAAATGTAAAAGAAAATCAAAGCGGGCAAAAAACAAGGACCACTGGGCTTGGCGAGGGTTAAGTCTCTGGGCATGCTGGAGGTAAGCCAGATTTTTGTGGTCAGTGTAAATGATTACCGGATGAAGAGCCCCCTCGAGTAGGTAACGCCACTCCTCCAATGCCAGCTTGATGGCCAATAACTCTCGGTCTCCTATGGAGGTAATTGCGCTCAGAAGAGGAGAAGAGTTTGGAGAAGAAGCCGCAAGATACCATCCTCCCGGATGAAGATTTTTGAGTAAGTACCGCTCCGGCTCCAGAAGAGGAAGCATCCACCTCCAGGAAGAACTGCTTGTTGCCGTCCGGGCGATGCAGCACTGGAGCGGAAGAGAAGGCCTGTTTTAAAGAAAGAAAGGCCTCCTCTGCTTCGGGCGTCCACTGTTTGGGATTAGCATCCTTGCGGGTGAGCGCGGAGATTGGAGCAGTCCGGGAAGAGAAGTGTGGTATGAAGAGTCGGTAATAATTGGCGAATCCCAGGAACCGCTGAATGGCCTTCAACCCCTCCGGTCGGGGCCATTTCTCGATGGCAGACAGTTTCTCCGGATCCATTCGTAGGCCTGTCTAAGAAATGATGTAGCCCAAAAACGGAAGCGAGGTCTGCTCAAAGAGGCACTTCTCATATTTGGCGAAGAGGTGATTCTGCCTGAGCCTGAGCAGAACCTGACGAACATCCCTCCGGTGAGACTGGAGATCCGGAGAGAAGACCAAGATGTCGTCTAGGTACACCACAACGCAGGAGTAGAGAAGGTCCCGGAAGATGTCATTGACCAACTCCTGAAAGACTGCTGGAGCATTACAGAGACCAAAGGGCATAACCAAATACTCGTAGTGGCCGTCCCGGGTATTGAATGCCGTCTTCCATTCATCTCCCCAACGGATACGGACCAGGTTATATGCCCCATGGAGATCCAGTTTGGTGAAGATTCTAGCCCCCTCAGACGATCAAACAATTCTGGAATGAGCGAAAGAGGGTACTTATTCTTCACCGTGATCAAATTTAGGCCTCTGTAGTCAATACAGGGACGGAGAGAGCCGTCTTTCTTTTTTACGAAGAAGAAACCTGCTCCCGCTGGGGAGGTGGATTTCCGGATGAATCCCTTAGCCAAATTCTCCTCGATATATTCGGACATCGACCTGGTCTCAGCAGCGGACAATGGGTAAATACGCCCACGGGGAGGCGTAGTACCGGGTTGCAGGTCGATAGGGCAATCATACGGTCTGTGCGGGGGTAATGTCTCTGCTTCCTTTTTATTAAAGACATCAGCGAAAGACCAATATGGAATCGGGAGCCCAGGTAGATTAGTTGGTGTAGGAGAAGGACGGACGGGATGAACAGGAACCAAGCAAGTTTTATGACAGTCCTGTCCCCAGCGAAGAATCTCTCCAGTCTGCCAGTCGAGCACGGGTCCATGCTTTTGGAGCCAAGGCAGACCTAGTAAGAAAGCATGTGAGAGTCCAGGCAGAACATGAAACGAGATGCTCTCAGAATGCAGCATTCCTACCTTCAGGGTTATGGCTTCAGTGATAAGTTGGATGGGACGTGGCAGGAGACCTCCATCCACAGCAGCAACAGATACTGGTTCAACCAGAGGTTTGGTAGGAATGCGATATCTCTCTACTAGAGCCTGTGAAACAAGATTCCCGGCTGCTCCAGAATCAAGTTGGGCAAGTTCGAAATAACGGTTCTCACCGAGGAGAATTGAGACTGACAACAGCAGAGATGAAGAGGATTTATTTTTGTCTAGGTGGACCTCTCCGAGCGAACCTAGACACAGGCGTTTCCCGACCTCTCTGGGCAGGTACGGATCCAGTGCTCCTTACTGCCACAGTAGAAGCAACTCCTCTCGGTACGGCGTGAGTCCTGACGGGCTTTGACCATCTTGGTCTGGTCGACTTGCATAGGCTCAGAAGAGTGTACCTGAGGAGAAACGGAAGGAGTTACAGGTCTCTGAAAAGAAGGGGCAAGACGGGGAAACCTTCTCTCACGGGTGGCCTCTTTAGCGCGCTCCTGGAACCGCAGATCAATTCGATTGGCGAGATTTATTAGGTCATCGAGAGAGGTTGGAATGTCCCGACCAGCAAGTTCATCTTTAATGCGGCCGGACAGACCCTCCCAGAAGACAGAGATCAGAGCGTCATTATCCCAAGCTAGCTCCGAGGCAAGGGTACGGAACCGTATGGCATATTGACCCACGGTGAGACTTCCCTGACGGAGACGCAGCAGAGAAGATGCAGAGGAGGTCTTCCGTCCGGGTTCATCGAATACCTTCCGGAAGGCTGAGAGAAAAGCAGACAGGTCAGACACCAGAGGATCCTCTCTCTCCCAAAGAGGATTTAGCCAGGCCAGGGCCTCTCCGGTGAGATGGGACATGATGAAGGCAATTTTGGCCCGGTCGGAGTTAAACTGGTGTGCCAGGAGTTCAAAATGCAGGGTGCATTGGTTAATGAAACCCCGAGCCAGAGCAGGGTCGCCTCCAAACCGAGGAGGAGCTGAAAGTCGAGGTCCAGGAACAGAAACCACGGAATTGGTCAGCAGCGGAACTGCCGGATTGCGAGTCATGGCGCCCGCGGTGGTTGCTGGTGAAGTAGTCAGAGTGTCCAGGCGGGAATTAACATTCCGCAGGTGACCCAGGATGGACTCCTGTTGAGACCTCTGACGAGACAGTTCATGACACAGGTCAGAGAGCGAAGGGGTTTGGGTGCCACCGGGTTCCATGGCCCGAGCAAACTGTAACGGGTCTGGGAGGCGGAACCTCTGAGCTTTATTATACAAGGAGGCTTTCCTTGTAAAGGAGCGGGTGGCGCCCGGGGAGACGGATAGGAAGTCACTGCAAGTGACGGGGGCAGTCTCTGGATAGACAGGCGGGTAGTCACGGCAAGTGACCGGGGCAGTCTCTGGTTAGACAGGCGGGTAGTCACGGCAAGTGACCGGGGCAGTCTCTGGGTAGACAGGCGGGTAGTCACGGCAAGTGACCAGGGCAGTCTCTGGTTAGACAGGCAGGAAGTCACGGCAAGTGACCGGGGCAGTCTCTGGGTAGACAGGCAGGAAGTCACGGCAAGTGACCGGGGCAGTCTCTGGTTAGACAGGCAGGAAGTCACAGCAAGTGACCGGGGCAGTCTCTGGTTAGACAGGCAGGAAGTCACAGCAAGTGACCGGGGCAGTCTCTGGTTAGACAGGCAGGAAGTCACAGCAAGTGACCGGGGCAGTCTCTGGTTAGACAGGCAGGAAGTCACAGCAAGTGACCGGGGCAGTCTCTGGTTAGACAGGCAGGAAGTCACAGCAAGTGACCGGGGCAGTCTCTGGATAAACAGGCAGGCAAGGAGCCGGGGCAGTCTTTGACTGGACAGGTATATACGACCTGAGACGGTGGAGCCTCCCGGTAGGCTAGCAGGCAGATGACAGATGAGCGCCCCCAAGTGAGCAGGCGAGAGTCTCTGGAACAGCCGATGAACACCGCAGGTGATGGCTGAACCTTCAGGTGGGCTTGCAGTCAGATGGCAGATGAGCGCCCCCAAGTGAGCAGGCGAGAGTCTCTGGAATTGCCGATGGTCACCGCATGTGACGGCTGAACCTCCAGGCAGGCTTGCAGGCAGGTAGCAGACAGCAAACTGGCAGGAAACAGGCAGGTAACTGGTAACGGACCCTGAGGGCTGAAGCAGAGTAAACAGTGCAACAACAACATTGCTCGGGCACCTCCATTAAGGAGGAAGTACTTTATATAGGGTGGAGTCCTCCGGCATTGGCCGGGGACCTTTTTGAAAGATGCGCGCGGCCCCTTTAAGAGCGGGGGAGGGCGCGGGCGCGCGCCCTAAGTCCAGCAGCAGGGAAGGAGCGTGCGGCCCCAGCAGGGCGGAAGGAGGACGCTGAGCGCGGGTAAGGGGGGCGACGTCCCTGCCTGGCAGAGGACGCTGTCGCAGGGGAACAGCGTCCCTGCCTGGCAGAAGGCAGGGACGCCGATGCTACAAAAGTCCAGACCTGAATCCAATCGAGACTCTGTGGAAAGAGCTGAAAACTGCTGTTCACAAACTATCTCCATCCAACCCCACTGAGCTCGAACTGTTTGCCAAAGAAAGAATGGGCAAGAATTTCAGTCTCTCTGTGTACAAAACTGATAGAGACATACCCCAAGCGACTTGCAGCTGTAATCACAGCAAAAGGTGGTGCAACAAAGTATTAAGTTAAAGGGGCCAAATAATTTTGCACGACCCACTTTTCAGTTTTTGTATTTCCACAAAAATTTCAAATAACCAATAAATTTCATTCAACTTCACAACTGTGTCCCACTTGTTGTTGATTCTTCACCAAAAATTAACATTTAGTATCTTTATGTTTGAAGCATGACATGTGGGAAAAGGTTGAAAAGTTCCAGGGGGCCGAATACTTTCGCAAGGCACTGTATATATTCACCTGGTGCCTTTCGTTTGCCTCCCACTGCCTCCACTACTTAGATTGGCGATCTGTTCTGTGTACTTCGAAGATCGCCATCACAGTGGCATAGGGAGTGCAGTGATAAGTCTAAGTCACACCTTCCCTGTGCTGATTGATAGGAAAGCCATGGATGAGTACTGTATAAGTTGTTAGTGTATCTATTATGGGATCAAATTAAGCTACTGGAATTGGAACAGATGTGGGAACTGGTTCCTAATGCAGGCAGCTTATATTGTGAAATGTTCTGACAAATCCTCTTTAAACATATTTGGGTTCTTGTTTTATTCTACAAGATATAACATTGAATTTAGATGTAAAATAAACAACACATTCACCTGCAAGTGTATTCTGCAAATTCTAAATGTAAAATGCAATGTTCACATGGAAAAGGAAACACAACATAAGAACACTTAAAGGGAATCTGTCAGTAGGTTTCTGCTATGTAATCTGACAACAGCATGAGGTGGGGACAGAGACCCTATAAACTAAGCGATGTATCACTTAGTTTACTGGGTGTAGCAGTTGTGATAGAATCCCAGTTTTCTCTACAGCAGATCTAGCAGAGCTCATAACTGTGTATAACCTCACCCACGCCACATACAGGTGCTTCTCACAAAATTAGAATATAATCAAAAAGTTAGTTTATTTCAATTCCTAAATACAAAAAGTGAGACTCATATATTATATGGAGTAATTACAAACAGTGATATATTTCAAGTATTTCTGTTTATGTCGATGATTATGGCTTACAGCCAATGAAAACCCAAAAGTCATTATCTCAGTAAATTAGAATATTTTATAACACCAGCTTGAAAATTGATTTTAAAATCCGAAATGTTGGCCTATTGAAATGTATGTTCAGAAAATGCATTCAATACTTGGTTGTGGCTCCTTTTGCATCAATTACCCCATCAATACGGCGCGGCATGGAGGCGATCAGCCTGTGGCACTGCTGAGGTGTTATGGAAGCCCAGGTTGCTTTGATAGCAGCCTTCAGCTTGTCTGCATTGTTGTGTCTGGTGTCTCTCATCTTCGTCTTGACAATACCCCATAGATTCTTTATGGGGTTAAGGTCAGGCGAGTTCGCTGGCCAATCAAGCACAGTGATACTGTTGTTTTTAAACCAGGTTTTGGTACTTTTGGCAGTGTTGACAGGTGCCGAGTCCTGCTGGAGAAATAAATTTCCATCTCCAAAAAGCTTGTCGGCAGAGGGAAGCATGAAGAGCTCTAAAATTTCCTGGCAGATGGCTGCACTGACTTTGGTCTTGATAAAACACAGTGGACCTACACCAGCAGATGACATGGCTCCCCAAACGATCACTAATTGTGGAAACTTCACACTAAACCTCAAGCAGCTTGGATTGTGTACCTCTCCACTCTTCTTCCAGACTCTGAAACCTTGATTTCCAAATGAAATGCAAAATTTACTTTCATCTGAAAACAACACCTTGGACCACTGAGCAACAGTCCAGTTATTTTCTCCTTGGCCCAGGTAAGACGCTTCTGGCGTTGTCTATTGGTCATGAGTGGCTTGACACAAGGAATGCGACACTTGTAACCCATGTCCTGGATACGTCTATTTGTGGTGGCTCTTTAAGCAATGACTCCAACAGCAGTCCACTCTTTGTGAATTTCCACCAAATTTTTGAATGGCCTTTTCTTAACAATCCTTTCATAGCTGCAGTTATGTTTGTGCACCTTTTTCTACCACTCTTTTTCCATCCACTCAACTTTCCATTAATATGCTTGGATACAGCACTCTACGATACGATACGATACACTTTATTGATCCCGGGGGGAAATTACAGTATTACAGCAGCAATACAAACAGCAGTACATAAAATATTAGGACACAAATCTTGCACAGGTGTACCAACATTACATAATAAATAAAAGTGTGTAGTTCATGTATATATAAGATAGTGTTAATTGACATTAGTACACCAACCATCAGTCATTATTTTTCTGCCACCCTTAGGAAATTATTATACATCCCCATAGCAGTAGGTACAAACGATTTCCTGAATTTCTCCTTCTTGCACCTTAGTAGGATTAGACGGCTGCTGAATGTGCTCTTCTGATTCAAGAACAGCTCGTATAGTGGGTGTGTGTGTTATTGTTCATTATTGCCCTACACTTCTTCTGAATTCTATCCTCCAATACCTCCTCAAAAGAGTCAAGATGGAGGCCAACAGCTGCGCTTGCCTTCTTGATAAGTTTGTAAAAAATAGCAATAACCCCAACCATCACATATGTGTATACAAAATGTCTATGAAAAAAATCACAAGAAATACACATGGATGTGGGATAAATTAGTAGGAGAACTGTATTGCTAAGCAACAAACTGGAGAGAAACAGTCCAATAATCCAACAGGTAAATTTTATTTAACATGTAACATAACATAAAAATAGCACTGGTGCATAGCACACAGGGGAACTGACAGACACAATGGTGTCAGCATCAAAACGTGATAAGGGGATCAGAGTCCATCCACCCACCCAAATATATTACTATATAGGAAATGGCATGTCTGAAACAACATCATTCTTAAATCACAAGCTAAATAGCAGAAAATAAATATCCCAGACATGGCAATGTATACACATACCTACAAGGGTGAGGTGAAAGACGGACAGCCGACCCACCCCAACGTACGTTTCGGAGCACACTCCTTCCTCAGGGGGCCTAGTGTGGTAATGACCAGATGCCTCTAATATAGGAAGAGGCTGCACGCCCCATCCTATCACATGTGGGATCAGACAATGAGCGCATATGTGCACAGTAATCAATTGATTAGATGTAATATACCACAGACAGAAGAAAAGCGCTGACAGCTGATGCATCCAGATCCATGACCGCCATGGACGCCATACCGGAAGTACGTGGGGCCCCACGTGACCGGAAATGGACATCCAGAGGGCGGGAGTGAGTCAGAACGCCAAACAACCTAGCGCATGCTCAGATCCACTTTAGAAGTAGGGTCAGCCATCTTGGTGCAGGGAAACAAACCATACAGATAAGTATAATACCCACATCACATATTTGTAAATAACTATCCCGCAATAACTATCGGCACCAACCTAGAACTGGCTGTCATAAGAATACATAAATTCACAGAATATGAAGAATAATGTGGGCATCGCACTAAGCGCATGCGCAGATTGCAGCAATCACCACATGTATAAGGGGCATCAAATAGGGACATGCTATCAAATGTCTCAACAAAACCAATACATATATGTGGAAACAACAAAAAAGGATAATCACCAAGTATATCAAAGGACCAATGACAAAACAAATAATAAAAATATACAAAAAATAATAAAAAATAATAAATAAACAAAAAAGAAAAAAGAAAAAAATGGAAAAAAATTAAATAAACATAAAATCCTGACAAAAATGCTAATGATAATAGTAAATAATATGCATACATACACATGTGTACATGTACATGCACATATAAATAATAATAAACAATAAACATATATATAATAATTTCGATATTTCTATCTTCATTATCTTGAACATGTCCCACGAAAAGGTAACTCTGGTCAGTCCACTCATATTGTGCCTCATGTGCGCGTCGTCATCAACATATAGTACCATACATCTAAATGACATAAAAAATGAATATTAAAATGATAAAAACAATGCGGACAACAATGTGTCCATCAGTGGGCAGCAGATAGAGATCACAGGTATGGGGCGAAAGATAAGTTCTCATTTAGGCCTTTAGGGTGTATAGTTCTAAGAGTCCAAATCCATCTGGATTCAAGTTGTCCCAGTCTTTTAGTCAAATCTCCGCCTCTGATATTAATGCTAAGCATGTCAATACCCCGCACTCTAAGTAGAGTGCTATCACATCTGTGGAATTCAAAGAAATGACGCGGAATAGTCTTCAGGGTGGATGCGTCCGTGCAGGAAGAGGCCGCCTGAATGCCCAATATATGTTCGCGAACACGGACCTTCATCTGTCTGGTAGTCATGCCTACATATATGAGTCCACATGGACATGTGGCATGATATATCACATATCGCGATGTACACGTTATTTTCGATTTAATTTTATACTCCCTCTTCCCATCAGAATCAGAGAAGGTTGTACATCTTTCAATATTAGGGCAGGCGACACACCTCCCGCATTTCTTTGAATTCCACAGATGTGATAGCACTCTACTTAGAGTGCGGGGTATTGACATGCTTAGCATTAATATCAGAGGCGGAGATTTGACTAAAAGACTGGGACAACTTGAATCCAGATGGATTTGGACTCTTAGAACTATACACCCTAAAGGCCTAAATGAGAACTTATCTTTCGCCCCATACCTGTGATCTCTATCTGCTGCCCACTGATGGACACATTGTTGTCCGCATTGTTTTTATCATTTTAATATTTATTTTTTATGTCATTTAGATGTATGGTACTATATGTTGATGACGACGCGCACATGAGGCACAATATGAGTGGACTGACCAGAGTTACCTTTTCGTGGGACATGTTCAAGATAATGAAGATAGAAATATCGAAATTATTATATATATGTTTATTGTTTATTATTATTTATATGTGCATGTACATGTACACAAGTGTATGTATGCATATTATTTACTATTATCATTAGCATTTTTGTCAGGATTTTATGTTTATTTAATTTTTTTCCATTTTTTTCTTTTTTCTTTTTTGTTTATTTATTATTTTTTATTATTTTTTGTATATTTTTATTATTTGTTTTGTCATTGGTCCTTTGATATACTTGGTGATTATCCTTTTTTGTTGTTTCCACATATATGTATTGGTTTTGTTGAGACATTTGATAGCATGTCCCTATTTGATGCCCCTTATACATGTGGTGATTGCTGCAATCTGCGCATGCGCTTAGTGCGATGCCCACATTATTCTTCATATTCTGTGAATTTATGTATTCTTATGACAGCCAGTTCTAGGTTGGTGCCGATAGTTATTGCGGGATAGTTATTTACAAATATGTGATGTGGGTATTATACTTATCTGTATGGTTTGTTTCCCTGCACCAAGATGGCTGACCCTACTTCTAAAGTGGATCTGAGCATGCGCTAGGTTGTTTGGCGTTCTGACTCACTCCCGCCCTCTGGATGTCCATTTCCGGTCACGTGGGGCCCCACGTACTTCCGGTATGGCGTCCATGGCGGTCATGGATCTGGATGCATCAGCTGTCAGCGCTTTTCTTCTGTCTGTGGTATATTACATCTAATCAATTGATTACTGTGCACATATGCGCTCATTGTCTGATCCCACATGTGATAGGATGGGGCGTGCAGCCTCTTCCTATATTAGAGGCATCTGGTCATTACCACACTAGGCCCCTGAGGAAGGAGTGTGGCTCCGAAACGTACGTTGGGGTGGGTCGGCTGTCCGTCTTTCACCTCACCCTTGTAGGTATGTGTATACATTGCCATGTCTGGGATATTTATTTTCTGCTATTTATCTTGTGATTTAAGAATGATGTTGTTTCAGACATGCCATTTCCTATATAGTAATATATTTGGGTGGGTGGATGGACTCTGATCCCCTTATCACGTTTTGATGCTGACACCATTGTGTCTGTCAGTTCCCCTGTGTGCTATGCACCAGTGCTATTTTTATGTTATGTTACATGTTAAATAAAATTTACCTGTTGGATTATTGGACTGTTTCTCTCCAGTTTGTTGCTTAGCAATACAGTTCTCCTACTAATTTATCCCACATCCATGTGTATTTCTTGTGATTTTTTTCATAGACATTTTGTATACACATATGTGATGGTTGGGGTTATTGCTATTTTTTACATGTTTATTACTGTGTTATGCACAGGGTTCGCAGTGACCATGGATTATCGAGCCAAAGAAAAGACTTGGCTCACGCAGGTTGAGCAGGTGTTCACTGCAGGGGGAAGCAATGTGCAGCAGATGGGTGATCCATGTTGGGATGAGAGGTTGGCGCAGATGAAGACACTCCTATTTAAGCGATCCAGATTATGGTGGAACCGTTTGTTCCTTGAAAAATATGTTTCACACAAAATGATTCCGAGAGGACTCAGAGTTAAAGTCATACCCGCATTTCCGGTGGAGGACTTAGAGTTTAGAACCAAATGGGAGGATGCGTGTGACACCTGTTCATTTACCTTTCTCAATCTTCTTATCGGCTATAACTCTAGCAATATTGTCGAACTAGATAAAACGATTGATAAGGCTCAAATTGATTTGAGAAAGGATTGTCCAGTTGAGAAAATGCAACGATTTGAGTGTGATCTAGATAAAGAAATGGACCTACTGGTCCAGAAAATTCAGGATAATCAACTCATTAAATATAATCGTGATCTCAAGGACTATCAAAGTAAGAGGGTATATCTATGGCGGAGTTATGGCCCGTCCAATTTACATAGGACATCATCTTCAATATCCGTCTCTTCGTCTGGGGCACAATCAGATATTTCATCGGCTTCCAACAATGCTGCTGATATACATAGACTCCGTGATCATGCGTATCACCCATATAGAAGACGTCCACACAATACATCTGAAGTTGGTCGCAGAGATAATAAGGTGATCAACTTAAGTGATTTTGTACTCACAGAGGTGGACCTCTCTCTATTGGGTAAGGGTCTGTCCTTCTCTCCCACACCGGGGTATGATAATTTCATGGCAGTTAAGGATTTACACATTTTTGCCCGATCTTTGTTGTTCAAACGCTATTATTATAATGAAGAATTAATACAACTTTTTCCCACAGAAGAGGAACAGGAGGCAGTGAGAGTTCTAGAAGAGTTGTCCATAGAACACAATGAAGGAGGTAAGATTCCTTCATCTATCTGTCCGAGATCTAATAAATTCCCTCCATTCACATCCTGTCCCAGCATCGATATGTTTGTCCGGGTGGTGACCAATGAACTTAATAAAATTCCCAGGTTTGGTAGTGGTGATAATCTGACAAGGAATGAACGAGTCCGTTTGAATGTATTACAAAATCTATCAGATATAGTAATAAAACCAGCGGATAAAGGTGGCAATGTCGTCCTATGGCCTAAGCAAATGTATGAGAGGGAGGCATTTAAACAACTGAACAATTCTGTATGTTATAAAAAATTAACCTATAATCCCCTTTCTGCATTTAGCTGCCAACTTGAGACCATCATAAAAAAGGCCATAGATGATGGCATTGTCACCAGAGAGCTGGCATCTGCACTTATTGTCAAAGAACCCACTATAGCCACACTTTATCTATTACCTAAGATTCATAAGGATATTAAGTCGCCACCCGGTAGACCTATCGTGTCTGGGAGAGGGAATTATCTCGAAAACATCAATCAATGGATTGATTATTATTTACAACCACTGGTGCTCAATCTGCCTTCGTTCCTCAAAGACACCAGCGATTTATTGCGGAAGGTGGATGGACTGTGTTTTGACAGTGAATCTCTTTTTGCTTCAGTTGATGTAGAATCCCTATATACCAACATCCGCCATTCTGATGGTCTCAGGGCGGTAAAATTTTTTCTGGATACATCATCTATACCCCCAGGACTTAGGGATCTCATCCTGAAGCTTTTGGAGTTCACATTAACACACAACTTTTTTGTGTTTAAGGGGTCCTTTTACCTACAGCTCCAGGGCACGGCTATGGGGGCGGCCTTTGCGCCGTCCTACACCAACCTGTTCCTGGGGCTGTGGGAGAGGGACCTCTTCCTGTCCGACAGATTGGGGTCAATTGAGCGTGTCCTATTTTGGGCACGTTATATTGACGATATCTTCTTTGTGTGGCAGGGCACCTCCATCGACCTTCTGCAATTTATATCGGAATTGAACAGCAATGATCTTAACATCACACTTACCCCGGTGTGGGATAGGGACAGTATTGACTTTTTAGACGTGACCATTCGTAGAGACGGAGCTGGTATAATTCAGACGGATATTTTCCGCAAAAAAACTGCTACCAATACGTTGCTACACGCATCCTCATATCATCCACAACATATGATCAGGGCCGTCCCTGTGGGACAGTTTCTCCGATTACGGAGGATCTGCTCCACAGATGATGATTTTAAGATCCGAGCTGATGAGTTGAAGGCTCGCTTTTTGGCCCGTGGTTATTCTAAACGTAGTCTGAAGAAAGCATACCATCGTGCTAAATACTCTGATCGGAACAATTTGTTATATGGCACTCGTGCATCAGCTAATAGGGATGTGTCTAGGTTTGTGACAACATATAATTCACAACATAATCGCATGCGATTAGTGCTTGAGAAGGCGTGGCCTATACTGAGGGTAGACCCGGTCATTAGCAAGTTTCTGCCTGAACGTCCCATGTTGGCGTTTCGTAGAGCACGTAATTTACGTGATATTTTGGTTAAGAGCCATTACCCCAATCCAACTACACGTACCTTTTTGGATTCGATGCCTGCAGTAGGTGGATGTGTTCCGTGCGGGAGGTGTGTCGCCTGCCCTAATATTGAAAGATGTACAACCTTCTCTGATTCTGATGGGAAGAGGGAGTATAAAATTAAATCGAAAATAACGTGTACATCGCGATATGTGATATATCATGCCACATGTCCATGTGGACTCATATATGTAGGCATGACTACCAGACAGATGAAGGTCCGTGTTCGCGAACATATATTGGGCATTCAGGCGGCCTCTTCCTGCACGGACGCATCCACCCTGAAGACTATTCCGCGTCATTTCTTTGAATTCCACAGATGTGATAGCACTCTACTTAGAGTGCGGGGTATTGACATGCTTAGCATTAATATCAGAGGCGGAGATTTGACTAAAAGACTGGGACAACTTGAATCCAGATGGATTTGGACTCTTAGAACTATACACCCTAAAGGCCTAAATGAGAACTTATCTTTCGCCCCATACCTGTGATCTCTATCTGCTGCCCACTGATGGACACATTGTTGTCCGCATTGTTTTTATCATTTTAATATTTATTTTTTATGTCATTTAGATGTATGGTACTATATGTTGATGACGACGCGCACATGAGGCACAATATGAGTGGACTGACCAGAGTTACCTTTTCGTGGGACATGTTCAAGATAATGAAGATAGAAATATCGAAATTATTATATATATGTTTATTGTTTATTATTATTTATATGTGCATGTACATGTACACATGTGTATGTATGCATATTATTTACTATTATCATTAGCATTTTTGTCAGGATTTTATGTTTATTTAATTTTTTTCCATTTTTTTTCTTTTTTCCTTTTTGTTTATTTATTATTTTTTATTATTTTTTGTATATTTTTTATTATTTGTTTTGTCATTGGTCCTTTGATATACTTGGTGATTATCCTTTTTTGTTGTTTCCACATATATGTATTGGTTTTGTTGAGACATTTGATAGCATGTCCCTATTTGATGCCCCTTATACATGTGGTGATTGCTGCAATCTGCGCATGCGCTTAGTGCGATGCCCACATTATTCTTCATATTCTGTGAATTTATGTATTCTTATGACAGCCAGTTCTAGGTTGGTGCCGATAGTTATTGCGGGATAGTTATTTACAAATATGTGATGTGGGTATTATACTTATCTGTATGGTTTGTTTCCCTGCACCAAGATGGCTGACCCTACTTCTAAAGTGGATCTGAGCATGCGCTAGGTTGTTTGGCGTTCTGACTCACTCCCGCCCTCTGGATGTCCATTTCCGGTCACGTGGGGCCCCACGTACTTCCGGTATGGCGTCCATGGCGGTCATGGATCTGGATGCATCAGCTGTCAGCGCTTTTCCTCTGTCTGTGGTATATTACATCTAATCAATTGATTACTGTGCACATATGCGCTCATTGTCTGATCCCACATGTGATAGGATGGGGCGTGCAGCCTCTTCCTATATTAGAGGCATCTGGTCATTACCACACTAGGCCCCCTGAGGAAGGAGTGTGGCTCCGAAACGTACGTTGGGGTGGGTCGGCTGTCCGTCTTTCACCTCACCCTTGTAGGTATGTGTATACATTGCCATGTCTGGGATATTTATTTTCTGCTATTTAGCTTGTGATTTAAGAATGATGTTGTTTCAGACATGCCATTTCCTATATAGTAATATATTTGGGTGGGTGGATGGACTCTAATCCCCTTATCACGTTTTGATGCTGACACCATTGTGTCTGTCAGTTCCCCTGTTGCTATGCACCAGTGCTATTTTTATGTTATGTTACATGTTAAATAAAATTTACCTGTTGGATTATTGGACTGTTTCTCTCCAGTTTGTTTCTTGATAAGTTTGTTGAGTTTATTAGCGTCAGCTACTCGCACACTACTGCCCCAGCAAATGATATCAAAAAAGATGGCGCTTGCTACAACGGACTGGTAGAACATCTCCAGCATTTTACTGCACACATTGAACGACCTGAGCTTCCGCAGAAAGTACAGTCTGCTCATTCCCTTCTTGTAAATCTTTTCTATATGACACCTCCAATCGAGTTTACTGTCAAGGTGAACCCCCAAATATTTGTAGCTCTCAACAATCTCAACCTCCTGGCCAGCAATGGTGATTGGTATGTAATCCTCCCTTTTCCTTCTATAACTCACCACCATCTCCTTGGTTTTCTTTACATTTAGTTCTAGACAGTTAGTCTGACACCAATCCACAAAGTCAGAAACCACCCTTCTATATTCCTCCTCCCCCGGCCCCCACAATGCCCCCTACAATCACGGAGTCATCTGAGAATTTTTGGAGGTGACAAAAACAGCTCTATGAACAGCCAGCTTCTTTAGCAATACATATCAAAAAACTGACCGGCACATCCAAACTTAGATTCAGTGTGAACAGGTGCTAAACCTAGAGTCACCAACTCATATACATACAAGAAGAAAAGGTAGCACACTGTAGCGCTATAGCTTGCAAACACGAAATATGAAAAATATGAAAAATGAATTACATCATTACCTTAGAAATATGAAAAATTGAGAAGTCTTAGCGCATAAGATGGCCAAATTATGTGAGCCTGATAGCCACGTCAAGGCTCTTCTCGTATATCAGGTCCCTAACTAATGCCTATCCTCGCTTTAGAAAAGTCTGTCTGCATGGGAACCTATGAATCCTCTTTTCAGACTAAAATCTACATCTCTGTGGAGGGGTGATGAACCTGCTGTAATTAAAAGGCCTGTGACCACCAGGTGGAGTGCTCAGGCAGAAGGTAAATGAATACATATCAAAAAACTGACCGGCACATCCAAACTTAGATTCAGTGTGAACAGGTGCTAAACCTAGAGTCACCAACTCATATACATACAAGAAGAAAAGGTAGCACACTGTAGCGCTATAGCTTGCAAACACGAAATATGAAAAATATGAAAAATGAATTACATCATTACCTTAGAAATATGAAAAATTGAGAAGTCTTAGCGCATAAGATGGCCAAATTATGTGAGCCTGATAGCCACGTCAAGGCTCTTCTCGTATATCAGGTCCCTAACTAATGCCTATCCTCGCTTTAGAAAAGTCTGTCTGCATGGGAACCTATGAATCCTCTTTTCAGACTAAAATCTACATCTCTGTGGAGGGGTGATGAACCTGCTGTAATTAAAAGGCCTGTGACCACCAGGTGGAGTGCTCAGGCAGAAGGTAAATGAATACATATCAAAAAACTGACCGGCACATCCAAACTTAGATTCAGTGTGAACAGGTGCTAAACCTAGAGTCACCAACTCATATACATACAAGAAGAAAAGGTAGCACACTGTAGCGCTATAGCTTGCAAACACGAAATATGAAAAATATGAAAAATGAATTACATCATTACCTTAGAAATATGAAAAATTGAGAAGTCTTAGCGCATAAGATGGCCAAATTATGTGAGCCTGATAGCCACGTCAAGGCTCTTCTCGTATATCAGGTCCCTAACTAATGCCTATCCTCGCTTTAGAAAAGTCTGTCTGCATGGGAACTGTCACGCGGTCTTATGATATGTGTACGATGTCAGTAAACTATTCTTAAAAGAACAACACTCTATACAACATATAGATTAGCAACATCAGCATGTAAATATAGAATAGATTTACCTGACACGATATCCGTTGAACTCAGGGTTAATCTTGAGGACTTGATACACTGTCACAGGAAAGAGGAGGACCGGGGGTCTAACCTGACCCTAAACTGGGGTCCTAACTAATCCCTCACCTTGGAGGTACTGATAATGGTTCAGAGGTCCAAGTCTCCAGCCTAACCCTGTCTCCTATCAGTCCCTGAACCCTGTAATCAGTCCTAAGAAGGATTCTGATTACCACCAAAGGGATATGGGCTGATCTCTGCTAAATACACAGATTAGACATATAAGACAGACTGGAGAAAACACAGACTTGCATACACACTCAAACACAGAAGGAACATAAATGATCTGGGATATTAAACTCTAAGCAAGGTGAGCTTAAAACAACTAAGGAGCTCTTTAACTTAAGTCTATACAGATACAATCCTATCTGTGGTCTGCATGAAGAATTTCACTGGCAACTCCCAACACAGACAACCAGAGATTTAAAGGAAACCAATCAACAAATAATTAATTGCAGCCGGGAGAAAACTGCACCCAGTCCCAGAACTGAGCACAGACAGAATTAACTCCCTAACTGCCAAACACAAAGAAACAGCAACTCAGCTGTGAGAAGTCAGAATGTGCAACCGCGACGATCTTCGTGGCGATGCACACATGACAGTACCCACCCTTCTACGAGGGGCCTCCGGACCCTCAGGGCCAGGTTTGCCCGGGTGAGTTCTGTGGAAGGTCCGCACCAAACGATCTGCGTTAATGTCAGACGCAGGAACCCACGTCCTCTCCTCTGGACCATACCCCTCCCAATGCACCAAGTACTGAAGGGACCGGCGATTCAGACGTGAGTCAATGATCTTTGACACTTGAAACTCCAAGTTACCATTGACCACCACTGGAGGAGGAGGTAGAGGTGATGGTATGACTGGTGCCACGTACCTCTTAAGTAATGACTTGTGGAACACATTATGAATTTTAAACGTAGGAGGGAGGTCCAGACGAAATGCCACAGGATTAATTATGGAACTGATCCTGTACGGCCCGATGAATCTGGGGCCCAGCTTCCAGGAGGGAACTTTAAGTTTTATATTCCTGGTAGACAACCATACCAGATCGTTCACATTAAGATCTGGACCAGAAACTCTCCTCCTATCAGCCATACGTTTATAACGGTTCCCCATAGCACTCAGATTATTCAATACACCTCTCCACACTGAAGCAAGTGACGACGAGAAACGCTCCTCCTCAGGAACCCCAGAAGGGCCCCCCCCATTGAATGTACAAAACTGGGGATGAAAACCATATGCCCCAAAAAACGGGGACTTACCAGTGGACTCGCTCCGCCTGTTGTTAAGAGCGAACTCTGCCAGAGGCAAGAAAGAAGACCAGTCCTCCTGGTTCTCTGAGACAAAACACCGAAGATAAGTCTCTAGGCTTTGATTCAGACGCTCTGTCTGACCATTGGTCTGCGGATGAAAAGCCGAGGAAAATGACAATTGCATCCCCCGACGTAAACAAAATGCCCTCCAAAACTTGGACACAAACTGAGACCCCCTATCTGACACCACATCAGAAGGCAACCCATGAAGTCTCACAATCTCCCCAATGAACACCTGCGCCAGAGTTTTAGCATTAGGGAGGGCAGGAAGAGCAATGAAATGTGCCATCTTACTGAACCTGTCAACAACCATCAGTATGACAGTCTTCCCTGACGACTGAGGAAGGTCCGTGATGAAGTCCATAGACAAATGAGTCCATGGACGCTCCGGAAGTTTCAAGGGTAAGAGGGTCCCAGACGGACGGGTATGAGGGGTCTTAGAGCGAGCACAAACCCCACAGGACGCGACAAAAGTTAAAACATCTTTATTAACGTTAGGCCACCAAAACCGGCGAGAAAGGAGATCTAAAGTAGCCTTACTCCCTGGATGTCCTGCTAAAGCAGAATTATGATGTGCCTCAATAACCTTTTCTCTCAACTGATTTGGGACAAACAGTCTCCCTGGAGGTCCTGCAGGGGCGTCCCCCTGAGCCTCTAACACCTCCTCCTCAAGCTCAGAACATACAGCCGACACTACCACCCCCTCCTGAAGGATAGGAATCGGGTCATCCATTTTCCCGGCCCCTGGGAAACTGCGAGACAAGGCATCCGCCTTAACATTCTTAGATCCAGGGCGATAAGTGACAACAAAATTAAACCTGGTAAAAAACAACGACCATCGAGCTTGTCTGGAATTCAGACGCTTAGCAGATTCCAAATACAGCAGGTTCTTGTGATCAGTAATGACGGTGACCGGGTGGACTGCCCCTCCAAAAAGTGACGCCATTCTTCAAAAGCCAACTTAATGGCCAAAAGTTCCCTATTGCCGATATCATAATTCCTTTTGGCGGACGACAATTTTTTAGAAAAGAAAGCGCACGGATGCCATTTACCAGGGGACGGACCCTGGGACAATATTGCACCCACCCCTACGTCAGACGCGTCCACCTCCACAACGAACGGCTGTGATGCATCTGGTTGGATGAGAACGGGTGCCGAAGCAAAACATTTTTTCAAAGAGGAAAAAGCTTGGCAAGCTTTGTCCGACCATTTAGAAAAATCCGTCCCTTTTCTTGTCATGTCAGTGAGAGGTTTGACAACAGATGAGAAATTACAAATAAATTTCCGGTAGTAGTTAGCAAACCCCAGAAAACGCTGCAGAGCCTTAAGATCCTCTGGCTGATCCCATTCAAGCACTGCTCTCACCTTTTCAGGGTCCATACGGAAACCGGAGGCTGACACCAAGAAACCCAAAAACTGAAGTTCCTGTACGGCGAATACACACTTTTCCAGTTTGGCGTATAGTTTATTGTCTCGCAAGATCTGCAACACCTGTCTCACATGCTCCTGGTGAGACACAAGATCTGGTGAGTAAATTAAAATGTCATCCAAATATACGACCACAAACAGCCCCACCAGATGACGAAAAATGTCATTAACAAAATGTTGGAATACTGCTGGTGCAGTAGTCAGACCAAAAGGCATGACAAGGTTCTCATAATGTCCCTCCGGCGTGTTAAACGCCGTTTTCCACTCATCCCCCTCTTTTATCCTAATCAGATTATACGCCCCCCTGAGATCCAATTTAGAGAACCATTTGGCGCCAACAATTTGATTGAAGAGATCAGGAATCAGAGGGAGTGGATACGGATCTCGAACAGTAATCCGATTAAGTTCGCGGAAATCCAAGCAAGGGCGTAGGCCTCCATCTTTTTTCTTCACAAAGAAGAACCCCGCGGCCACTGGGGAAGATGAAGGTCTAATATGCCCTTTGGCCAGACTTTCCGAAATATAATCTTTCATAGCCTGCCTCTCAGGACCAGAAAGGTTATATAACCTAGCTTTAGGTAACTTAGCATCAGGAAGTAAATTAATAGAGCAGTCATACACGCGATGAGGAGGCAACTCCTGACACCCCTCCTCAGAGAACACATCCCCAAAGTCCTCCAAAAAAGGAGGCAAAGTACTAGGCACGACCGCACTGATGACTGTGTTCATGCAGTTACTTTTGCAAAACTCCCCCCATTGGCTTATATCTCTGGACTGCCAATTAATCACAGGGTTATGTTTAACCAACCAAGGAAGTCCCAACACAATAGGAGTAGGTAGACCCTCCAACACATAACAAGATAATAGTTCCCTATGTATTGCCCCTACCCGAAGGTCAATGTTATGAACCTCATGAACAAAGCTACCTTGGCCCAGAGGCCTGGCGTCAATGGAGAATATAGGGATCGGTTTGACCAATACACTCAGATGCATACCTTGAGCCTGAGCAAACTGAGCGTCAACCAGATTAGCCCCGGACCCACTATCAAGAAGAACAGAAAATCTCTCCACTCTCGTACCAACCACCACCTCCACTGGTACAAGGAACTGAGAAGAACTAGCGGACGAAATACATACTCCCAGGTTGTCGTCCACCACACAACCTGGGATTAACAGTTTTCCGGCGACTTTTTGCTCAACAAGGCACGGGATGGACATCCCCCAACAAAATGTCCCTCTTTCCCGCAGAAGAAACACCTTCTAGTCCTGCGGCGTACCGCCAATCCCCTCCTACGAAATGATGTCCCTCCCAACTGCATAGGCTCCTCCGAACAGACAAGGGGAACCTCAACATAAGGGACTTTAGTAGTAGGTGGAGTAACAACAGGGGGCGGAGTTACCTCGCACCTCTCCCGGAGCCGTCTATCAGTACGGATAGCTAGGGCCATAGCAGCCTCCAGTGATGGAGGAGAATCATACTGAGCCAAAACGTCCTTTAATTTGTCAGAAAGCCCATGACAAAACTGGCTCCTAAGAGCTGGGTCATTCCACTGAGTATCTGTGGCCCATCTACGGAACTCAGAAGCAAATTCCTCCGCCGGACGATCTCCCTGCTGTATCTTACGTAATTTTGTCTCAGCAAGAGAGACCCGATCTGGGTCATCATATACCAAACCCAGGGCGGTAAAAAATCGATCTACTGACTGTAGAGCCGAGGATCCCGGAGGAAGGGAGAAGGCCCAGGATTGAGGGTCCCCTTGTAGGAGCAAGATAACAATTCCCACTCTCTGCTCTTCACTCCCTGATGATCGAGGCCGAAGCCGAAAATACAATTTACATGCTTCCCTGAAAGTAAAAAATTTGTCTCGCCCACCAGTGAACCTGTCCGGGAGAGCTACTTTAGGTTCAAATCTGGTTTGCTCTGAGGGAGACAAAACTTTGGACTTAATGTCCATCAGCTCCATGGATAATTCCTGCAACTGCAGAGCCAGCTGGGCTACTGGATCCATGGCAACTGGGAATAATTTTATGGGCCAGTGAAAATGTCACGCGGTCTTATGATATGTGTACGATGTCAGTAAACTATTCTTAAAAGAACAACACTCTATACAACATATAGATTAGCAACATCAGCATGTAAATATAGAATAGATTTACCTGACATGATATCCGTTGAACTCAGGGTTAATCTTGAGGACTTGATACACTGTCACAGGAAAGAGGAGGACCGGGGGTCTAACCTGACCCTAAACTGGGGTCCTAACTAATCCCTCACCTTGGAGGTACTGATAATGGTTCAGAGGTCCAAGTCTCCAGCCTAACCCTGTCTCCTATCAGTCCCTGAACCCTGTAATCAGTCCTAAGAAGGATTCTGATTACCACCAAAGGGATATGGGCTGATCTCTGCTAAATACACAGATTAGACATATAAGACAGACTGGAGAAAACACAGACTTGCATACACACTCAAACACAGAAGGAACATAAATGATCTGGGATATTAAACTCTAAGCAAGGTGAGCTTAAAACAACTAAGGAGCTCTTTAACTTAAGTCTATACAGATACAATCCTATCTGTGGTCTGCATGAAGAATTTCACTGGCAACTCCCAACACAGACAACCAGAGATTTAAAGGAAACCAATCAACAAATAATTAATTGCAGCCGGGAGAAAACTGCACCCAGTCCCAGAACTGAGCACAGACAGAATTAACTCCCTAACTGCCAAACACAAAGAAACAGCAACTCAGCTGTGAGAAGTCAGAATGTGCAACCGCGACGATCTTCGTGGCGATGCACACATGACAGGAACCTATGAATCCTCTTTTCAGACTAAAATCTACATCTCTGTGGAGGGGTGAAGAACCTGCTGTAATAAACCTGTACCACCAGGTAGTGCTCAGCAAAGTAAATGAAACTATCAAAAACTGACCGGCACATCCAAAAACATAAGATTCTGATGTGAACATCTAAACTAGAGTCAGCTTAACATACAAGATAAAGAAAAAAGGTAGCACACTGTAGCGCTATAGCTTGCAAACACGAAATATGAAAAATAGAAAAATGAATTACAATCATTACTTAGAAATATGAAAAATTGAGAAGTCTTAGCGCATAAGATGGCCAAATTATGTGAGCCTGATAGCCACGTCAAGGCTCTTCTCGTATATCAGGTCCCTAAACTAATGCCTATCCCGCTTTAGAAAAGTCTGTCTGCATGGGAACCTATGAATCCTCTTTTCAGACTAAAATCTACATCTCTGTGGAGGGGTGATGAACCTGCTGTAATTAAAAGGCCTGTGACCACCAGGTGGAGTGCTCAGGCAGAAGGTAAATGAATACATATCAAAAAACTGACCGGCACATCCAAACTTAGATTCAGTGTGAACAGGTGCTAAACCTAGAGTCACCAACTCATATACATACAAGAAGAAAAGGTAGCACACTGTAGCGCTATAGCTTGCAAACACGAAATATGAAAAATATGAAAAATGAATTACATCATTACCTTAGAAATATGAAAAATTGAGAAGTCTTAGCGCATAAGATGGCCAAATTATGTGAGCCTGATAGCCACGTCAAGGCTCTTCTCGTATATCAGGTCCTAACTAATGCCTATCCTCGCTTTAGAAAAGTCTGTCTGCATGGGAACCTATGAATCCTCTTTTCAGACTAAAATCTACATCTCTGTGGAGGGGTGATGAACCTGCTGTAATTAAAAGGCCTGTGACCACCAGGTGGAGTGCTCAGGCAGAAGGTAAATGAATACATATCAAAAAACTGACCGGCACATCCAAACTTAGATTCAGTGTGAACAGGTGCTAAATGAATCCTTCAGACAAAATAATCCTGTGAGGGTATGAACTGCTGTATAAAAGCTGTGACACGGTGGGTGCTCGGCAGAGGTAAATGAATACATTCAAAAGACGCATCCAAATTAGATTCAGTGTGAACAGGTGCTACCTAGAGTCACCATCTAAATCAAGAAAAAGGTAGACACTGTACGCTAGCTGCAACGAAATATGAAAAATAAAAATGAATTCTTTACTTAGAAAGAAATGGAATTCGCATAAGATGCAATTGTAGCTGATACACTCTTCTCGTATTCTCCTACAAGCCTATCCTCGCTTTAGAAAAGTCGGAACCTATGAATCCTCTTTTCAGACAAAATCTACATCTTGTGGAGGGTGATGACTGCTGTAATTAAAGGCTGTGACACCAGTGGAGTGCTCAGGCAGAAGGTAAATGAATCATTCAAAACTGACGCACATCCAAACTTAGATCAGTGTGACAGGTGCTAAACTAGAGTCACCAACTCTATACATACAAGAAGAAAGGTAGCACACTGTAGGCTATAGTTGCAAACACGAAATATGAAAAATATGAAAAATGAATTACATCATTACTTAGAAATATGAAATTGAGAAGTCTTAGCGCATAAGATGGCCAAATATGTGAGCCGATAGCCAGTCAAGGCTCTTCTCGTATTCAGGCCCAACTAATGCCTATCTCGCTTAGAAAAGTCTGTCTGCATGGAACCTATGAATCCTCTTTTCAGACTAAATCACATCTCTGTGGAGGGGGATGAACTGCTGTAATTAAAAGCCTGTGACCACCAGGTGGAGTGCTCAGCGAAGTAAATGAATACATATCAAAAAACTGACGGCACATCAAACTTAGATTCGTGTGAACAGGTGCTAAACTAGAGTCACCAACTCATATACATACAAGAAGAAAAGGTAGCACACTGTAGCGCTATAGCTTGCAAACACGAAATATGAAAATATGAAAAATGATTACATCATTACCTTAGAATATGAAAAATTGAGAAGTCTTAGCGCATAAGATGGCCAAATTATGTGAGCCTGATAGCCACGTCAGGCTCTTCTCGTATATCAGGTCCCTAACTAATGCTTCCTCGCTTTAGAAAGTCTGTCTGCATGGGAACCTATGAATCCTCTTTTCAGACTAAAATCTACATCTCTGTGGAGGGGTGAGAACCTGCTGTAATTAAAAGGCCTGTGACCACCAGGTGGAGTGCTCAGCAGAAGGTAAATGAATACATATCAAAAAACTGACCGGCACATCCAAACTTAGATTCAGTGTGAAAGGTGCTAAACGAGTCACCAACTCATACATACAAGAAGAAAAGGTAGCACACTGTAGCCTATAGCTGCAAACACGAAATATGAAAAATATGAAAAATGAATACATCATTACTTAGAAATGAAAATGAGAAGTCTTAGGCATAAGAGGCCAAATTATGTGAGCCTGATAGCCGTCAAGGCTCTTCTCGTATATAGGTCCCTAACTAATGCTATCCTCGCTTTAGAAAAGTCTGTCGCATGGGAACCTATGAATCTCTTTTCGACTAAATCTACATCTTGTGGAGGGGTGAGAACCTGCTGTAATAAAAGGCTGTGACACCAGGTGAGTGCTCAGGCAGAAGGTAAATGAATACATATCAAAACTGACCGGCACATCCAAACTTAGATTCAGTGTGAACAGGTGCTAACTAGAGTCACCAACTCATTACATACAAGAAGAAAGGTAGCACACTGTAGCGCTATAGCTTGCAAACACGAAATATGAAAAATATGAAAATGAATTACATCATTACCTTAGAAATATGAAAAATTGAGAAGTCTTAGCGCATAAGATGGCCAAATTATGTGAGCCTGATAGCCACGTCAAGGCTCTTCTCGTATATCAGGTCCCTAACTAATGCCTATCCTCGCTTTAGAAAAGTCTGTCTGCATGGGAACCTATGAATCCTCTTTTCAGACTAAAATCTACATCTCTGTGGAGGGGTGATGAACCTGCTGTAATTAAAAGGCCTGTGACCACCAGGTGGAGTGCTCAGGCAGAAGGTAAATGAATACATATCAAAAAACTGACCGGCACACCCAAACTTAGATTCAGTGTGAACAGGTGCTAAACCTAGAGTCACCAACTCATATACATACAAGAAGAAAAGGTAGCACACTGTAGCGCTATAGCTTGCAAACACGAAATATGAAAAATATGAAAAATGAATTACATCACCCCTCCACAGAGATGTAGATTTTAGTCTGAAAAGAGGATTCATAGGTTCCCATGCAGACAGACTTTTCTAAAGCGAGGATAGGCATTAGTTAGGGACCTGATATACGAGAAGAGCCTTGACGTGGCTATCAGGCTCACATAATTTGGCCATCTTATGCGCTAAGACTTCTCAATTTTTCATATTTCTAAGGTAATGATGTAATTCATTTTTCATATTTTTCATATTTCGTGTTTGCAAGCTATAGCGCTACAGTGTGCTACCTTTCTTCTTGTAGCTTCTTTAGCAATGACCTTTTGTGGCTTACCCTCCTTGTGGAGTGCGTCAATGACTGCTTTCTGGACATCAGCCAAGTCAGCAGTCTTCCCATGATTGTGGAGCCTACTGAAACAGACTAAGGGACCTTTCTAAACGCTTAGGAAGCCTTTGCAGGTGTGTTTTGTTATTTATTCTAATTTACTGAGATAATGACTTTTGGGTTTTCATTGGCTGTAAGCCATAATCATTAACATTAACAGAAATAAACACTTGAAATAGATCACTGTTTGTAATGACTCTATATAATATATGAGTTTCACTTTTTGTATTGAAGAGCTGAAATAAATTAACTTTTTGATGATATTCTA
Organism: Oophaga sylvatica; assembly: GCA_033576555.1. Taxonomy (NCBI): domain Eukaryota; kingdom Metazoa; phylum Chordata; class Amphibia; order Anura; family Dendrobatidae; genus Oophaga; species Oophaga sylvatica. The sequence goes on from JARQOD010000006.1 coordinate 312,577,995, forward strand.
ATTTTGTGAGAAGAACCTGTATGCTTCCTTCACCTCAGTCCGCTGGTACCTGTTGTACTCCACGTTGGATTTTGCAGGTTGCCTGGCGTGGCTCTGTGAGGTCATCTCCCTAATATTATTTAAGGCCCATTAACACACACACCTATGAGACTCTAGACTTCTGATTGGCATGCTCCACCATCTCTGTACATACTGTGAGTCAACTTGCTTCCATCCCTGCTAGGTTCCACTTCATCCATCCTGCTGGTCCTGAGATTCTGAGTGTGCTAAGTCCTCGGTTCCCACGTGCCTTCCAGCTTGCTGCACAGGGTCTGTGTACCCTCCCGGACCTCAGACTTAGAGGATCAGCCTCACTAGGGGAGCCTAAACACACAGCCTAGTAAGTGACACATCCCTGAAATCAGGCTCTTTTCTCCTATATCATGGTGCTTTCAGATTACTCCACATCATCTCCTCTTCCTCTCGCTGTCAGGGTACCTCAGGGCTCAGTCCTTGGCCCCCTTCTCTTCTCACTCTACACGGCCCCAATTGGACAGACCATCAACAGATTTGGCTTTCAGTACCATCTTTATGCTAATGACATGCAACTATATATGTCATCCCCCGACATTACCCCTGCTGTACTACAAAACGCCACTGACTGTCTGTCCGCAGTCTCCAACATCATGTCCGCTCTCTATCTGAAACTCAACCTCTCCAAAACTGAACTTTTTCTGCTCCCGCCATCTACTAACCTCCCTAAATCTGACATTTTCCTTTCCGTGGGTGGCACCATAATAACACCCTGGCCGCAGGCTCGCTGTCTGGGTGTTATGTTTGACACCAATCTCTCCTTCACCTCCCATATACAATCTCTTGCGCGCTCTTGCCGCCTACACCTAAAGAACATCTCTAGAATCCGCCCTTTTCTCACCATGGAAACAACAAAAACCCTCACTGTCGCTCTGATCCACTCCCGCCTGGACTACTGCAACGCTCTATTACTTGGCCTCCCCATTACTCGACTATCCCCTCTCCAGTCCATCCTTAATGCAGCAGCCAGGGTCATCCATCTGGCTAATAGGTACTCTGACGCGTCCGCTCTTCGCCAGTCCTTACATTGGCAGCCCATTCATTATAGGATCCAATTCAAAGTACTTGTTCTCACCTACAAAGCTCTCCACAGTGCAGCACCCCCCTACATCTCCTCCCTCATTTCTATCTATCGGCCTAACCGACTGCTGCGCTCTGCAAACAACTTTCGACTAACTTCTGCACTAATCTGTACCTCCCACTCCCGATTCCAAGACTTCTCCCGAGCTGCGCCAATTCTTTGGAATGCTCTACCCCAAGAAATTAGGACCATCCACAATTTGCATAGTTTCAGGTGCTCCCTCCAAACACATTTGTTCAGAGTGGCCTATCACGTTCACTAATCAAAGTCATTCTAGGTGTAAGTGTGCATGTGTAGCCCATTCACTATCTCCATCCCTCACTCCCTCAAGATGGCTGGACCATCATTGTAAATATACCATTGTATATACACATCTGTACTTTCTATCTCCCCCACCTCATTGTAGATTGTAAGCTCTCACGAGCAGGGTCGTCTTATTTTGCTTTAATTATTGTATTGTTAACGTTGTTACTTATGACTTGTGTTTTGAAACTGCTAAAATGTAAAGCGCTGCGGAATATGCTGGCGCTATATAAATAAGGATTATTATTATTATTACAAACATTGCAAAAAACTGGTGACAGATTCCATTCAACAGAGGATTCTCCAATCTACTAGACATATCAGAAGTCAATTACAAAGTGTGCTTCTCTCTCTCTGTAGTAATTGGCACAATCTTGTATTACAGTTAGATAAGCATCATTTAATTTCTTCACTTATCCGGTGGTGGCACAGAAGGAGAATTGAACTCTTGCTAACAGGTTATTCCATATGTTACAGCTTACCAGCAGATTCTCTTATAATCTGCATATTCTAATTAAAAGAAAGTTCTGAAGTGCTGTTTGCCTCTTCCCGTCTTTGTGCATTCCATAAAATACTGTTTTATTGACATATTTTTATCTGTGTGAGAAGTCTGTAGAAGTGGCAAAAAGCAATCCCAAACTATGGTTTGCTATTTTTTTAACAAATTTGCTTTAGAGCATTCTAGTAAGCACGAATCACATCTCAGTGCTGGATCCACAGTTACACTACTAAGTATTTCTGTATATCTTCTTCCACGTTGCTGCTGGATCTAAGGGTGTGCTGCATAGAGACATGAGAGAAAGAATCCCTCATGTGTGTATGTGCTGTATATAGAAGACATCATTGCAGCTAGTCTTCACCTGTAAGTGAGATAATCATCATAAATAGTATAGTGTTGTTTGTTGTGTACACACACCCTTATTCTGAAAAATCACCTGAAATGAAAAGTACATTTTATGACAAAGTAGTAAGTCCTTTTTTCAAATTTGGATAGCTTTGAGGAATAACTGGGTCCTAGCATGATAGAGATTACTGACTGTTTTCTGTATCTGCTCCATGGTAACCAAATTTATTTGGAAAATACTTATTTCTTTAAAAGAGAATAAAACGTGAGAAAATGCCGTCATATAGTGGCAGCCACAGCAAGATTCCTGTAAAAGTCAATAACATGCAGTTGACAAATACTGTATGATATAATTTATCTTTATATGCAAGACTAGATGACTTTTTAAAGTAGGTGCATTAAATACCACATATATGCAAAAATCTAATGACTGCGCTTCTCATCAATTCTAAATTCCAGCACTTTTAAAAGAGAACAATGTTATGTTCACTAAAGCAAAATAAATGTAAAGCCACACGTAACAAAGCATGCATGATTCACTTTTCCCCGTGAAATAAATAATCATAGTGAATAGAGGGCATTGATAATACATGGGTCCACTTCTCCTGCTAGAGTGTTCATAACCTAAAGAATATATTCACTAAGATGGTGTGCACAAATCCAATTAGACACTTTAGCAAAATAATTTGGCAAAGAATTGCCGTTCCTGAAATTTTTTACATATATCATGTGAAATGAAGTGAATACTAGTACTCAAGTTTAAATGGATAGAATATTGTATTTCTAAGTGACACTTTACTGAAGATGCTATTTATATTCTCTACACCTTTGTAATTATTTTTATAACGTACAGAAGCATGAAGTTGTTATCACAAAAACAGAGCAAGTAGTAAGTCATTACTAAGTGTTCTTTGTTTAATATGTTTTCCATGCAGGTTTAATTAAAAATGTGTGAAATGTGTTTTGCATTTTCTGCTAAGCTGTGCAGGCTGATTTAAGTCCTGCTAAGAAAGCTTGAATTTTATTATAGTACCAGATCCAAGGAGCCATAGGGTTTCATTTCAGATATTCAGTTTATATGCTGCTGCTGCAGACTTCATTACATTTCTGTGTGCTTTATGAGATGTAATTGACACTGATCAGCAAACAGATACAGTCTTCGTAGTTCCTAAAAGTAAAAAGTAAGATATACACTTCTTGACCTGTTATCAAATAATAACACGTTAGAACCTACTAGTCCCCATTTATCAATGATACTAGTTAAAAATTCTAATACTGTATTATACCTAATGCAAAGTGTAAAGAAGTGGTGCATGACATGGGAATTCTCACTTTGTTGTTCATTAATACCTGTATAATGCCCTCTTTCTTTAAATCAGTTACTAGGAAATATGCAGTGTCATTAGTTTTACCGGGAGTGTTGTCTTAACATCAAGCCAACCTCGAGGACATGGGCAGCAGAGTTTACTTCTGTAATGAACTGCCATGATGAGTGATTATTTTTTTTAATTGAAGACTGATAACTTTCATATGCACTTTTTCAGAAATGTTTCCAACAGTATTGATATTGATGCCCTATTATTAAAATAGGTCTTCAATACCAGATCGGAGGGGGTGCAACAACCGACACCCCATGACAATCAGCTGTTTTCAGTGTCAGCCGCAGTCAGATGGCTGCACAGCCCAGCTCAGTCAACTGAATTGGGGCCATGGCCGCAGGGGCTGACACACCACATGTGCAGCCGATGTGGCTACACTGGGGCCCAGAGGCTCTGGGGGCCCCTGCAGGGCAGCTAATAATGTGGGCAATCTGGCCTGTTTATCCACCCCAAGGTTCCAGATTGCCTTCATGTGCGGTGGGCAGGGAGAGATCTCTTGACCTCCGCTGCCTACAAGAGAAAATGGCATCGGAGCTGCAGCGATCCGTCCTGCTTCCTGCCTGTGCTTCCTGTCTGACACAGCAGTCTGTACCAGAGAGAAGAAGCTAATGGCAAAGATGATGGTGGGAGAGCGAGCGGAGAGGTAAGAGGTGCTGTGTGTGTGTAGAGATGAGTGGTGGTGTGTGTGCGTGGTTGCGTGCGTAGTGCTGCGGGGGAACGTGCAGAGAGGTGAATGGTGCTGTGTGTGTCTGTGTGTAGGTGGAGGAGAGGGGAATAGTGGGGGTGATTGCGGAGAAGGCAATGATGGGGTGACGGAAAGGCCAATGATGGGGTGGTGGGGGAGAAAGCAATGATGAATATGGTGAAAGGGCTATGATAGTGTTGGTGGGGGAGAAGGCAATGATGGAGGTGGTGGAAAGGAAAATGATGGTGGTTGAAAGGGCAATGATGGGGTGGTGGGGAGGAGGAAATGATGGAGGTGGTAGAATTGGCAATGATGGAGTGGTGAGGAAAAGTCAATGATGGTGGTGGAAAGGGCAATGATGGGTGGTGGGGGAGAAAGCAATGATGGAGGTGGTGGGAAGGACAATGATGGGGTGGTGGGGGAGAAAGCAATGATGGAGGTGGTGGAATGGGCCATGATGGGGGTGGTGGGGAAAAGGCAATGATGGTGGTGGTGGAAAAGACAATGATGGTCGTGGTGGAAAGGGCAATAATGGGTATGCGGAGGAAATGATGGAGGTGGTGGAATGGGCAATGATGGGGATGGTGGGGAAGAGGCAATGATGGTGGTGTTGGAAAGGACAATGATGGTCATGGTAAAAAGGGCAATAATGGGATGGGGAGGAAATGATGGAAGTGGTGGAATTGGCAATGATGGGGTAGTGGAGGAGAAGGCAATGATGAAGGTGGGGGAATGGGCAATGATGGGGTGGTGAGGAAAAAGCAATGATGGTGGTGGAAAGGACAATGATGGGGTGGTGGGGGAGAAAGGAATAAGAGAGGTGGTGGAAAGGGCAATGATAGGGGTGCTGGGAGAGAAGACATTGATGGGGTGGGGAGAGGCCAACAATTGAATGCGGGGGGAGGAGGACAATGAGGGGTGTGGGGGATTGGGACGGGAGGAAGGGGGATTTATAATCGATTTAGGAATGGGGAGGTGGAGGAAGATAAGTTATCGCTTATTATGTTTAACACAGTCCCTTAGTATATAGTGTACTCACTTATTTTACAGAGCACAGCCCCTTAGTATATTGTGTACTCACCTATTATGTATAACACAATCCTTAGTTACATAGTTTCCTCTTTTGTTATGTATAACACCGTCCCTTATTACATACCATCATCTCTAGTTATATATGGTGCCATCCCTTATTATATAGCTTCCTCTACTGTTATGTATAGTGCTGTCTCTTACATAGTTTATTCTTGTTATTTTTGTTATTTTTATTTATTACATAGTCTGCTCTCTTGTTAGATATAAAATGACTGCTGATGGAGGAGCCGGTGACCAGACTTACAGTCCATTATCTCCTCCATTAGAAAAGAAGCTTTCCATGCTCCATCAGCCATTATTACATTATATATCTAACAAGAGAGGACGGTGTGTAATAAAATACAGGGCTCTATATGATCCAATATGTAAGGGATGGTGCTGTACATAGCAAGAGAGGGCACTGCATAAGTGACGTCAATATGCATAATAAAGGAGACTATGTAATATATACATATGTATCTGTGTGTGGCTATATATATATATATATATATATATATATATATATATATATATGTAGCTTTGTTGCCATAAAATGAGGGGGCCCAGACACATTCCTTGCACAGGGGCCCAAGCTGTCAGTGTCCGCCCCTGCATGGCTGAATACTGCTAATCCACTTATATTCAAATGAATAAGGTTGTATCTGCAGTACCCTGTTGTGGCTACAACAGTGGCATGTAAAAGTTTCAGCACCCTGGTCAAAATTACTGTTATTGTGAACAGTTAAGCAAGTTGAAGATGAAATGATTGCTAAAAGGCCTAAAGTTAAAGATGACACATTTAATTTGTATTTTAGGCAAAAAATATATATTTTCATCTTTTATATTTTAAAAATTACAAAAATGAAAATGTCTGATGCAAAAGTTTGGGCACTTTTGGAGATTTGTGTGTTCAGATAACTTTGACCAAGGTTTCAGACCTTAATGAGCTTTTTAAGGTTATGGCTTGTTCACTATCATTGTTATGAAAGTCTATGTGATGCAAATTTCCCAGGTTTATAAAAAGCCGGCCTCCTCTAACCTTGTGCAATAAAAACAGCAGCCATGGGTTCTTCTAAGCAGCTGCCTAGCATTCTGAAAACGAAAATGGTGGAGGCCCACAAAGCAGGAGAATGCTATAAGAAGATAGCAAAGCACTTTCAAGTTGCCCTTTCCTCAGTTTGACAAATACACGTCAAAATCCACAAAAGACTACCTCATAACCACAAGGTGAAGGTTTTACAATGGCCCTCACAGTCCCCTGGTCTGAACATCATTGAAAATCTTTGGCTAGACCTCAAAAGAGCAGTGCATGCAAGACAACCCAGGAATCTCACAGAACTGGAAGAATTTTCCAAGGAAGAATGGATGAAAATCCCTTAAGCAAGATTTGAAAGACTCTTAGCTGGCTACAAAAACAGTTTACAAGCTGTGACTCTTGCAAAAGGGGGTGCTACTAGGTACTAACCATGCGGCATGCCCAAACTTTTGTTTGGGCCCATTTTCCTTTTTGTAATTTTTAAAATCTAAAAGATGAAAATTTTTTTTTTGCATTTGTCATCTTTCACTTTAGGCCTTTAAGAGATCATTTCATCTTCAACTTGCTTAGCTGTTCACAATAACAGTAATTTTGACCGGGGCTGCTCAAACTTTTACATGCTACTGTATGTAGTTGACGGAGTTGTGCATTTCTATTCTGCAACTAAGCACATTGAGATGCCGAAAGCATCGGAAACATATTATTGTTGGGGATGTTGATTCTCACACCCCTTCCGATTGTATATCGATGACCTATCCTAAGAATAGGCCATCAATATTAAAGCAATAGACAACCCCTTTATGTTGGCTTTCATAGCTCATTTAGTTTGGAATATAGCTTATATTATGCACAAACAATTGAGCATAATATATATTCCTTTTTACAGCATAGAAAGGTTTTGGTTGAGTTGCCCATACCATCTCATTAGAGTATGAGCCTCAAAACAGAGACCATTAGCTTTTGGCTACCAGGTAATTCCCCTGATAACTTTGACATCGAACTGGGAGATATGCATTATGATAAGTTTAACTTTCACCAGACTATTCCAATGAAATGGGAACATTTACAGAGACTAATTGATCTAGACAAGTGCAATCTGCAGGGGTTCGTCTCACACATACCCTGAAAAGTAATCTGCACCAGCACAGAGCATGGCAGATAAAGAAAAAATTGGGCCACAAATGAAGAAAGCTGTATATAGAGGCTTACTTGGTGAAGTGGATTCTCTATGTCATAAGTCTGGGTGACCATCTTGGCCTAGAGGTGATGTAGCTGCTGAGCAAGTCTTGCTGGATGGCACATGAATCGGTGAAGACCAAAACATCAGAGTATGCAGGACAGCAGACAGACAATCAGAGCAAGAAGCACTGAATGAAGCAGAGACAGATGTAAGGTTGCACACAGGGACACTATATGTATAGACAATCCTAGATTTATAGCAGACAAATGGTTTCTTGTACCAGACTTCTGGGGTAAAAGCTTTGATAAATCTGTTAGGGGAGTTATTTTGCAGTTGACCATTTTGTTACCTGCATGAATTTTCCTATCACCATTCTCAACTATGAAGCCTCTGCCAAATAGTGGAATAGTTCTTCGCTTCCTGGCCCAAGTAAGTTTAATCTAAGATAAGATGGTTGAAATGAAGTTGCTTGAAGCATATGCATTTACACGTACATTTTTAAGCAAGGCTATGCAAGCTTAATAGAAGCCATAAAGCATTATTGAATACAATCTTTTGTAATTTACTGCAAATTTTAAGGATAATTGTATAATGTTGAGTTTCTGATGTTAATAGGGCGAACCATAATGTCTGTTCAAGGATTCAATGCAAGGTGGTAAACTAGAATTACAATTTTTAGTTCTGTATAGGATGTTGGAAATTATATTGTATTCTTTGCCATCGTAGGATGAAATAGATAATTGGATGATCTGTCCAACTAATTAAATCCGTCTTGCAGTATTTCTCAGGCTTTTCTCCCTGTAAACAATCAAAGGGCCATTTTCTGTTCCCACTCTTTATTTCCACTGCCTCGGGCCACTTATTTACTTTAAACTTCATAGTGCTCAATAAAAAACTAAACCAAAGCATTAAATTGGATCAAGGAAACAGAATACAATTTCCGGAAACTGTTTCCAAAATCTCTTTGAACATTTATATAATTACTTCATTCTTGTCATTTATAAAATGTAAATTATTTGAACCCAACTTATACGAAACAAAAAATAACTTTATTCTTATAAAGAAAGGTGTTCACAGAGATTACATTTATAAAAAAAAAGAAAGATCTGCCAAAAGTGTGAATTTCCTGGACTTCACAGTCATTCACACAAAAAGCAGACATTTCCACACTTCGTCATGAAACCCACAAAACATTATAGTCAGCCTGGCAGCTTGAATGTGAAACCTCATATTTACCAGGGCATCATTAAATTAGCATGGCTATTTCCAGATACTATCATGTATAAAATGTATTAGCAAACAGAACACCTCAGCTGCAGATAACACCAAATACCACAACATTCTGCAAACTATTTTTTATTAGCAAGGGCTTAGTGTCGGGGCTGGGAGATGACGGACTAAGTGTTGGTCTTCTGAAGAAATCAACATGTAACACATGAAAGATGTTTGCTTTTTACTAGTGATGAGCGAGTATACTCGTTGCTCGGGTTTTCCCGAGCATGCACGGGTGATCTCTGGGTATTTAGAAGTGCTCGGAGATTTAGTTTCTGTTGCCCCAGCTGCATGATTTACGACTGCTTGACAGCCTGAATACATGTGGCATTGCCTGTTTGTTAGGGAATCCCCACATGCATTCAAACTGTCAAGCAGCCGCAAATCATGCAGCTGTGGCGACAGAAACTAAATCTCTGAGCACACCCAAATACTCGGAGATCACCCGAGCATGCTCGGGAAAACCCGAGCAACGAGCATACTCGCTCATCACTATTTCTTATCTTTTTAGAATTCACTTTTGTGCAAATAATTTGAGCTCATTTCATATTCTTACTCATTTAGTCAAAGCCAGTATTTGGTTAAATCATGCTCCATGAAGAATTATTATAATTTATTATTATTATTATTATTATTTAAAGCACCACTTCCCAAACCCTAGTCTTGTACTCTGCAGCTGCTGTCTTCCCGATTCCACTGCAGTCCATTCTGCCATCTTGTGACTGCAACTTTTGACTGACCTAAAGTCAGAAGTAACAGTCACAAGGTCTCGAAGTAAGTCTATGAGATTCTCATTCTGACTCCCAAAGACTTACATTGAGTAGTGACTTCTGGTTTGGCCAACAAACACTGAAGAAATCCGACAGGCCACAAACTGCTGGAGACTGACCAAAGCAACACTAATGAAAGCTGAAGACAGCAGCTGGTAAGTATAAGACTAGGTGCAGGAAACTTACAGTAGTTTGCAAAAGTATTCACCCCTTTGGCATTTTCCATGTCTTGCTACCTCACAACCTGGAATTTTGCTGTTTTTATTGAGGGTTTGCATCAGTTTATGTGAAGGATATGCCTACAACTGTGAACATTTGTTTTTCATTTTATTGTGAAGCAAACAACAAATAGGACAAAATAACTGAAAACTTCAGTATTCATAACTATTAACCCTCCTAAAGCCAGTACTTTGTAGAGCCTCATTTTGCGGCAATTACAGCTGCAAGTCGCTTTGGATAAGTCTCTATGAGCTTTCCACATTTTCACACTGGGATTTTTGACCATTCCTCAAGGCAAAACTGCTCCAGCTCCTTCAAGTTAGGTGGTTTCCTCTGGTGAACAGCAATCTTCAAGTTTGACCACAGATTCTCAATTGGATTAAGGTCTGGGCTTTGACTAGGCCACTCCAAAATATTTACACTCAAGTGTTGCTTTAGCAGTATGATTCAGGTCATTGTCTTGTTGGAAGGTAAACCTCTGTCCCAGTCTCAAATCACTGACAGATTGAAACAGTTTTGCTCAAGAATATCCCTGTATTTTGCACCATATATCTTACCCTTGACCCAGACCATTTTCCATTTTACTGCTGCCGAAAAACATTCCCACAGCATGATGCTTCCACCACCATGTTTCACTGTGGTTATGGTGTTCTTGGGGTGATGAGCTGTGATGGTTTGGCGCCAGAAACAGCGTTTACCTTGGTGCCCAAAAAGTTACATTTTGGTCTCATCTGACCTCAGCCCTTTCCCTCTTACATTTGGGGAATGCAAACTCAAAATGAGCCTTACAATTTTTGTTTGTAAGAAAAGGCTTTTTTCTGTAAAACAGACACAAAATACACTAAAACAGACACCTGCACTAAAAGTCTTCAAAAAAGGAAAAAACTGAGGGAAATAACAAAAGCTGCAAACAGGTATGCTATACACCCTGTCAAACATGTGCAAATATAAACAAGATGTCTCAAGAAACCATAAGTAGGTATATATCCTTTCGGTAGTGTATCCTTCCCAGGAGCTTGTAGAAACCACAATAAGTATGCTAAATGTCAAAAGCCTATATATACATTGACCGCACAATAAGTGTGTGTGTATAAATGAACACAAATATAAACAACAACAAAAGAGCTGTATATGTGCACTGTACACTAAATAGCAAGCTGTATGGACGATATCCAATAAAGCTGCAAAAATGATTTATAAAAAAAATTGGTGAAGAAAATTGAAAAACTTCGGGGATCAGTGTAATTTAGTCCACACTGACACTAAAGCTTATGTGTTACTCCCAGTCCCTGTGCTGGTTCTGCACCCCGTTCTGGTCACTCACCTCCTGCTTTTCACGCTGTCCCTGTGCAGCAGGGAGCTCACTGTCTGGGGTCTCATGCTCTCTCTACTTCTCAGCATCCTGCTCTCTCTAACTCCCCAATCTCCTGGCTTGCTGTCAGCAGATCTTTAGGAAATGCGATTAGGACGCGAGTGCGCACTCCTCTGGTTTCTTAAAGGGACAGCGTGCATTTTTTGAATTTAGTAATTATCCAATGGCAGCGCACTGATTACTATTTCTGGTCTCTCCTCCCCTGGGGGAGCGCCGGAGCAACGAGTATCTACCATTTCTACATCCAGTTTTGTCTCTGACCTATCTTCGCTGCGTTAGCAGTCTCTGTGCACTTGCTCATACTATTTGTCTCCACAGAGTATCAGTATCCTGTATCCTGCTATCCCTGACAACCTCTGCAATCACCTGAGCAAGTGACATCCCGTTACGCCAACAGCCATCCGAATCCGTGGACTGTGGCAAGGTTACTGGAGCTAGCTTGCTACCATCTACCCGGAACCAGGACCTTCCTCACCTGTGTTATGCCCCCTTTGGAGCCCCATGGACCTTGGTCCCGAGGTTCCACTTTAAAAATTAAAAATGAATGTGAACTTCACCAGCTCTGCCTCCACTTCCATTCGTTATAGATTGCTCCGGCCATGGAACCCGCTGGACCCCAGAGGCCTCCGACTATGGAACTGTGCCAAGAGGTGACCCGTTTAAGAGACCAACAGGACAAGATCACGACTTATTTACGCAGATTGTCTACCCGCATGGATTCCCTGCTGACCTCGTCTACACCTGACTCATCTACCAGCACCCAGATACCTGCCTTCATGGCAAGTAAAGGCCCTCGCCTGGTGGCTCCTACCTGCTTCCATGGTGATCCTAGTCAGTGTCGGGGTTTTCTCAATCAGTTCACTCTACACTTCGAAATCTTTGGGCATATGTGTGCTTCTGACCGAGCCAAGGTGGGCTTCATTATGTCACATCTAACAGGAGAAGCTCTCGCCTGGCTAAACCCGCTATGGGAGAGAGGAAACCCGCTGGTTAATGATCTTCAATCTTTTCTAGAGGCTTTTCGCAGGACCTTCGATGAACCTGGTCATACCACCTTGACCGCTTCAGCCTTGCTTCGATTACGCCAAGGAACTCTCACGGAGGCTCAGTATGCTGTTAGGTTCCTCACCCTCTCGTCCAAGTTGTCTTGGAACAACGAGGCCTTGGTGGCTAAATTTTGGGAAGGCCTATCAGGAGGAATCAAGGATGAGCTGGCGGGACGGGACAGGCCTACCACCTTGGAAGATCTACTATCCTTGGCAACCCAACTGACCTGCGTTTTCAGGAGTGTTCCATGGAGATCAAGCGAGACAAAGGTCCTATCACCCGGACTCAAGTTCTTTCAAAATGGTTACTTCGCCTCCCTTTCCTGAGGCCATGGAAAGCGACCATGTAGTTTTGTCCACCCACCGCCATGAGGCGCGTCGCAAAGAAGGAAGTTGTTTCTACTGTGGTAGTTCTGAGCATCTGATCCGTTCCTGTCCAAAGAAGTCGGGAAACTCCAGTGCCTAGGTTCGGTAGGAGAGGCCACCCTAGGTAGAGAACATTCCTCTCCCTCATTGCAAATCTCGGTCTCCGTGTCCTGTGGAGAAATAAAATTTTCTGGACTCTTGGATTCCGGAGCCGCTGGGAACTTTATCCACCAGGTGCTTGTGGAACATTACCGCTTACCTGTCCAGCGTCTTTCTGATCCTTTGAGGGTGACCGCCGTCGATGGCAAGCCACTGACCGAACCCGTCCACTTCCAGACTGAGCCTGTGGAACTCCGGGTAGATCTAATGCACTCAGAAAGAATCCGTTTTTATGTGTACCCTGGTTTGTCTCACCCCTTGCTTTTAGGTTTACCATGGTTCCAGACACATGAACCGGTTCTTAATTGGAGAATAGCGGAGATTCTGCGTTGGGGAGATTCCTGTAAGGACCATTGCTTAATCCGGATTGAACCAGTTTCGACCTCTGTCCAACCTGCTACCTTGCCAGGATTACCATCCTCGTACTGGTCCTTCTCGGATGTCTTCGGGAGAAAGGAGGCTAAGAGACTTCCTCCTCACAGATCGTATGACTGTCCGATTGATCTTCTTCCCGGTACGTCTCCTCCCCGTGGGAGAGTTTACCCTCTTTCCCAAGCAAAGACTCAAGCTATGTCGGACTACATCCAGGAGAATTTGGCCAGAGGTTCCACTTTAAAAATAAAAAACGAATGTTAACTTCACCAGCTCTGCCTCCGCTTCCATTCGTTACATTATGTGCCAATGTGTATCCAGTTACACGTTACAGAACTCAATACATATAGTGAACAACAATATAGATTAAAAATATAAATTAACAATTTAGATTTAGCAGAGCAGGTGAGTGCCCAACTCACCGCTATGCAGTCCAGCATAGTTCTTAGTTGTTATAAAATTTGACACATATTATAAACAGTAATACAAATAAACAGAGTAGGTGTTAGCTGTTATGTTTCGGTAGCTGAGGAGTGCAGGTAAAAAAGGCAATACACCAGAGCAGTTGGAATCTATGGGATTGCAGTACCCTGACTAACCACCACAACTAGAGGCAGCCGTGGAGCGTTCCTACGTTGGTCCTAGACGCCTCGTCACAGCCTGAGAAACTAACTACACCTAAAGATAGAAATAGGAAAGCTATCTGCCCCGGAGCAGAACCCCAAAGACAATAGAAAGCCCCCAAACATGTAATGGCGGTTAGACAAGAGGAAATACTGACACAGAAAGAAAATAGAATGAGCAAACGCTGGGGCCCAAACTAACTAAATAGAAAAGGACAGGAAGGGTACTTACTGCAATCCCAGAAAACCCTGAAAAACACCAACTCTACTAATTTCAAAATCACCTGAGATCACACGACCTCTACCACCTAAATTAGCTCTCTGGTGTAACAAAATCAAAACAGCAGCCACTGAAAAAACTGGAAAAAGCAAAAGAACAAAACTCAGTGGCTGAACTAAACTGAGAAGGCAGAAGCCCCCGGAGGGGACCCAGAAGGCCCCCAAAGAAGTGCAGGACAAAATGCAAAAATATAGCAACAACACAAAAGAAGAAAAATTCTTATCTGGTAGCAGGAGATGCAGACACGACACAGCAGGCTACAAGGGAAACTGGAATGAAGGATTCAGACCAGAACAATTGATCACCGGCAACCCTGATGGGAAAATGACTCCTTATATAAGACCAGTCAGTAACACCTGATTCCCAGTCCTCACAATCTTCACTAGTACCGCTTGTAACCACCAGAGGGAACCTCTGCTCAGAACTCATCTCAAACCCATTCACAACAGTACCCCCCCCTTGAGGAGGGGTCACCGAACCCTCATTTGAGCAACCAGGTCGGTCAGGATGAGTTCTATGATACGCTCGGATAAGTCTCCTAGCATGGATGTCCGAAGCAAACACCCAAGAATTGTCTTCCTGACCATAACCTCTCCATTTAACCAAATACTGGAGTCTTCGTCTAGAAAAACGAGAATCCAATATTTTCTCAACCACATACTCCAGATTGCCCTCAACCAAAACAGGGTCAGGAGGCACAGTAGCAGGAACCACTGGCTCAACAAACCTCTTCAACAAGGACTTGTGGAACACGTTATGGATCTTAAATGTCCCTGGAAGAAGCAAACGAAAAGAAACAGGATTAATAATCTCCATGATCTTATAAGGTCCAATGAACCTAGGCTTAAATTTAGGAGATGCTACTCTCATAGGAATATTCTTTGAGGACAACCAGACCAAGTCCCCCACTTTAAACCGAGGACCATCAGTCCTATGCCGGTTAGCAAACCGCTGGGCCTTCTCCTGAGAGAGGGACAACCTCTCCACTACCTGGTCCCAAATCTGTTGCATACGCTCAACAACAGAGTCAACACCTGGACAGACAGAAGCTTCCGTCTGTCCTGAAGAAAATTGAGGGTGAAAACCAGAATTACAGAAAAACGGAGACATCAAAGTGGCAGAGCTAGCCCTATTATTAAGAGCAAACTCAGCCAAAGGCAAAAAAGAGACCCAGTCATCCTGATCAGCAGACACAAAGCATCTTAGATAAGTCTCTAATGTCTGGTTTGTTCTCTCAGTTTGACCATTGGTCTGAGGATGAAATGCCGAGGAGAAAGACAATTGAACACCCAGTTTAGAACAAAAAGTCCTCCAAAATCTGGAAACAAACTGGACTCCTCTGTCAGACACAATGTTCTCAGGAATGCCGTGTAAACGAACCACGTGCTGAAGAAACAACGGCACCAATTCAGAGGAGGAAGGCAACTTAGGTAATGGCACAAGATGTATCATTTTGGAAAACCTATCACAAATTACCCAGATGGTGGTCATTCTCTGAGAAACAGGAAGATCGGAAATGAAATCCATAGAGATATGGGTCCATGGTCTCTTGGGCACAGGCAATGGCATCAACAAACCACTAGAGCGAGAGCAAGGCTTGGAGCGAGAGCAAGTCCCGCAGGACTGCACAAATTCCCTGACATCGCGAGACAAGGTAGGTCACCAAAAGGACCGACTAACCAAGTCTCTGGTACCAAAAATTCCGGGATGCCCAGCCAATGCGGAACAATGAATCTCAGACATCACACTCTTTTTCCATTGGTCCGGGACAAACAATTTTCCAACAGGGCAGCGCTCGGGCCTATCCTCCTGACACCCCTCCAGAGCAAGTCTCAAATTGGGCGAGATGGCGGAAAGAACTACACCCTCCTTCAAAATAACAGAAGGATCAGATAACTCAGGAGAGTCCGCAAGGAAACTCCTCGAGAGGGCATCCGCCTTAACATTCTTAGTGCCAGGAAGAAAGGAAACCACAAAATTAAAACGTGTGAAAAACAAGGCCCACCTGGCCTGTCTAGGATGAGTCGCTTGGCAGATTCCAGATAGACCAGATTCTTATGGTCCGATAAGGACCACCACCTGATGTTTGGCTCCCTCCAGCCAATGTCTCCACTCTTCAAAAGCCCACTTCATGGCCAATAACTCCCGATTACCCACGTCATAATTACGTTCAGTAGGAGAAAATTTTCGAGAGAAAAAGGCACAAGGGTTACTTTTAGAGGTCTCTGGATCTTTTTGGGACAAAACGGCACCTGCCCCAATTTCAGAGGCATCAACCTCCACCTGAAATGGCAGAGAAACATCAGGCTGCCGTAGAACAGGAGCAGAAGTGAATCTCTGCTTAAGTTCCTGAAATGCAGAGACTGCCTCAGGAGGCCAATTCACCACATCAGAACCCTTTCTGGTCAAATCAGTTAATGGTTTAACAATAACCGAGAAATTACCAATAAATTTACGATAAAAATTGGCAAAACCCAAAAATCTCTGAAGAGCCTTTAATGAAGTAGGTTGGACCCAATCACAGATGGCCTGAACCTTGACCGGGTCCATTTCAATAACAGATGGGGACAAAATGAATCCCAGAAATGAGATCTTCTGTACGCCAAAAAGACACTTTGATCCCTTCACATACAGAGCATTATCCCTCAAAATCTGGAACACAGTCCGAACATGTTTCACATGAGAGTCCCAGTCATTAGAAAAAATCAAGATATCATCCAAATAAACAATCAGAAATTTGTCCACAAAATCCCTGAAAATGTCATTCATGAAGGACTGGAAGACAGAAGGGGCATTAGTGAGCCCAAAGGGCATCACTAGGTACTCAAAATGCCCTTCAGGGTATTGAATGCCGTCTTCCATTCATACCCGTGCTTAATGCGAATAAGGTTATACGCCCCCCTGAGGTCAAGCTTGGTAAACCAAGTAGCGTTTTTCACCCTGGAAAACAGGTCAGAAATCAAGGGTAACGGGTATTGATATTTCACAGTAATATTGTTCAAGAGACGATAATCAATACACGGCCTTAATGAACCATCTTTTTTGGCCACAAAGAAAAAACCGGCACCTAAGGGTGAAGAGGATGGTCTGATATGACCCTTCTCCAATGATTCCTTGATATAAGACCGCATAGCGTCATGTTCAGGTACAGACAAGTTAAAAAGGCGACCTTTAGGGAATTTACTACCCGGCACTAATTCAATAGCGCAGTCATAGCTCCTATGGGGAGGTAAGGATGCAGATTTACTTTCGCTAAACACATCAGAAAAATCAAACAAAAAGTCAGGAACATCCTGAGCTTGGGGGGAGGCAGAAAAAACAGGAGTGTTGGTATTAACACATTGGCAGCCCCAACTGGTTACAGACACAGATTTCCAATCCAAAACAGGATTATGAGACTGTAACCAAGGGAAACCCAGCACGATAATGTCATGCAGATTATATAGAACCAAAAATTTGCAGCACTCCTGGTGATCAGGTTCAATCCTCATTATCACCTGAGTAGAAAACTGGGGTTTATTCTCAGCCAAAGGGGTAGAATCGATCCCCAGTAGGGGAATAGACTTCTGTAGGGGTATCAAGGGAAACCCACAACGTTTAGCAAAATCATAATCCATCAGGTTAATAGCTGCTCCAGAATCAACGAAAGCCTGAGCAGAAAATGAGGACAGAGAGCATATCAGAGTGACAGTTAATAAAAACTTAGTCTGAACACTACCCAAGACAACTGAGCGTGCAAAACGTCTTCCCCGCTTAGGGCAGACTGAAATAGCATGAGAGGCATCACCACAGTAGAAACATAACCTATTGCGCTTTCGAAACTCATGACGCTGTGCCCCAGACACCACTCCATCACACTGCATGGGCTCAGAAGCTGGCTCACAAGGCAACACCACTCCACGCATACTTCTCCGCTCACGCAAACGTCTGTCAATTTGAATCGCTAATGACATAGAATCATTGAGACCAGAGGGGACAGGGAATCCCACCATAACATCCTTTACATTATCCGACAGACCCTTCCGGAAAAGGGCCGCCAAAGCGTCGTCATTCCATTTGGTCAGGACTGCCCACCTACGGAATCTCTGACAGTATAACTCAGCGTCATCAAGCCCCTGATTTAATGCCAACAAGGCTTTTTCAGCTTGATCAGTGACATTAGGCTCATCGTACAATAACCCCAAAGCCTGAAAAAATGCATCAACATCACTCAAAACAGGATCCCCAGGTATCAGGGAAAAAGCCCAATCCTGAGGATCGCCGCGCAGGAGAGAGATGATAATTTGAACCTGCTGCGCTGCGTTTCCTGAGGACTTAGATTTTAAGGCAAAAAAACAATTTACAATTATTTTTGAAATTCTGAAACTTAGCTCGATCCCCTAAAAACAAATCTGGCATGGGGATCCTAGGTTCCACAACAGGCAACCCAGCAAGATAGATAGCAATACTCCGAACCTCAGTGGCAAGCTGATCCACACGGCCAGACAACTGTGCAAACTCCATTGGGAGAAAAGATCCTCCCCAGCACCCAGAGATACAGAGGGAAAAAAAAAAAAAAAAATGCAACAAACAGAAAAATATCTCTGACAACTCTGACAACCTTTTTTCTATCACAATATTTTTTCCCTTCTGTGAGTACCATACAATTTTCAATTTTTAGGCCGGTGATACTGTTATGTTTCGGTAGCTGAGGAGTGCAGGTAAAAAAAGCAATACACCAGAGCAGTTGGAATCTATGGGATTGCAGTACCCTGACTAACCACCACAACTAGAGGCAGCCGTGGAGCGTTCCTACGTTGGTCCTAGACGCCTCGTCACAGCCTGAGAAACTAACTACACCTAAAGATAGAAATAGGAAAGCTATCTGCCCCGGAGCAGAACCCCAAAGACAATAGAAAGCCCCCAAACATGTAATAGCGGTTAGACAAGAGGAAATACTGACACAGAAAGAAAATAGAATGAGCAAACGCTGGGGCCCAAACTAACTAAATAGAAAAGGACAGGAAGGGTACTTACTGCAATCCCAGAAAACCCTGAAAAACACCAACTCTACTAATTTCAAAATCACCTGAGATCACACGACCTCTACCACCTAAATTAGCTCTCTGGTGTAACAAAATCAAAACAGCAGCCACTGAAAAAACTGGAAAAAGCAAAAGAACAAAACTCAGTGGCTGAACTAAACTGAGAAGGCAGAAGCCCCCGGAGGGGACCCAGAAGGCCCCCAAAGAAGTGCAGGACAAAATGCAAAAATATAGCAACAACACAAAAGAAGAAAAATTCTTATCTGGTAGCAGGAGATGCAGACACGACACAGCAGGCTACAAGGGAAACTGGAATGAAGGATTCAGACCAGAACAATTGATCACCGGCAACCCTGATGGGAAAATGACTCCCTTATATAAGACCAGTCAGTAACACCTGATTCCCAGTCCTCACAATCTTCACTAGTACCGCTTGTAACCACCAGAGGGAGCCTCTGCTCAGAACTCATCTCAAACCCATTCACAACAGTTAGCCCTACTTACCGCTATGTAGTCCGGCAAAGTTCTTAATTGTACCCGCTGGAAATCGAACAGCAGGAAGACCCATGCTCGACAGGTGTACAGATGACCTTGGAGAAGGAAATAAATGAAGCACGTGAAGCTGCAATGAAGTGAACAGGCAGACCTGGCCGGTGGCATGCCTGAACACAAAAAACAGAGTAACGCAGTCACAGGTAAAACAGTCTCCCCTTGAGAAAGCGTAACAGCAGAACACGCGTCGGGGTACTGGTGGTTAAGTATGTGGTCTACTAATCTTAATATGGGTAAGCATTACACCATTTCAATTTTTAATATGGACTGATTAGTCTCTTTTATATGTACAGTACAGACCAAAAGTTTGGACACACCTTCTCATTTAAAGATTTTTCTGTATTTTCATGATTATGAAAAGTGTACATTCACACTGAAGGCATAAAAACTATGAATTAACACATGTGGAATTATATACTTAACAAAAAAGTGTGAAACAACTGAAAATATGTCTTATATTATAGGTTCTTCAAAGTAGCCACCTTTTGCTTTGATGACTGCCTTGCACACTTTTGGCATTCTCTTGATGAGCTTCAAGAGGTAGTCACCAGAAATGGTCTTCCAACAATCTTGAAGGAGTTCCCAGAGATGCTTATCACTTGTGAACCCTTTTGCCTTCACTCTGCAGTCCAGCTCACCCCAAACCATATCGATTGGGTTCAGGTCTGGTGACTGTGGAGGCCAGGTCATCTGGCGTAGCACCCCATCACTCTCCTTCTTGGTCAAATTGCCCTTACACAGCCTGGAGGTGTGTTTGGGGTCATTGTCCTGTTGAAAAATAAACGATGGTCCAACTAAACGCAAACTGGATGGAATAGATTGCCGCTGCAAGATGCTGTGGTAGCCATGCTGGTTCAGTATGCCTTCAATT
The DNA here is from genome assembly GCA_033576555.1 of Oophaga sylvatica. Taxonomy (NCBI): domain Eukaryota; kingdom Metazoa; phylum Chordata; class Amphibia; order Anura; family Dendrobatidae; genus Oophaga; species Oophaga sylvatica. The sequence continues at coordinate 312,598,572 of JARQOD010000006.1, forward strand.
TTGAATAAATCCCCAACAGTGTCACCAGCAAAGCACCCCCACACCATCACACCTCCTCCTCCATGCTTCACGGTGGGAACCAGGCATGTAAAGTCCATCCGTTCACCTTTTCTGCGTCGCACAAAGACACGGTAGTTGGAACCAAAGATCTCAAATTTGGACTCATCAGACCAAAGCACAGATTTCCACTGGTCTAATGTCCATTCCTTGTGTTCTTTAACCCAAACAAGTCTCTTCTGCTTGTTGCCTGTCCATAGCAGTGGTTTCCTAGCAGCTATTTTACCATGAAGGCCTGCTGCACAAAGTCTCCTCTTAACAGTTGTTTTAGAGATGTGTCTGCTGCTAGAACTCTGTGTGGCATTGACCTGGTCTCTAATCTGAGCTGCTGTTAACCTGCGATTTCTGAGGCTGGTGACTCGGATAAACTTATCCTCAGAAGCAGAGGTGAATCTTGGTCTTCCTTTCCTGGGGCGGTCCTCATGTGAGCCAGTTTCTTTGTAGAGCTTGATGGGTTTTGCAACTGCACTTGGGGACACTTTCAAAGTTTTCCCAATTTTTCGGACTGACTGACCTTCATTTCTTAAAGTAATGATGGCCACTCGTTTTTCTTTACTTAGCTGCTTTTTTCTTGCCATATTACAAATTCTAACAGTCTATTCAGTAGGACTATCAGCTGTGTATCCACCAGACTTCTGCACAACACAATTGATGGTCCCAACCCCATTTATAAGGCCAGAAATCCCACTTATTAAACCTGACAGGACACACCTGTGAAGTGAAAACCATTTCCGGTGACTACCTCTTGAAGCTCATCAAGAGAATGCCAAGAGTGTGCAAAATAGTCATCAAAGCAAAATGTGGCTACTTTGAAGAACCTAGAATATAAGACATAATTTCAGTTGCTACACACTTTTTTGTTAAGTATATAATTCCACATGTATAAATTCATAGTTTTGATGCCTTCAGTGTGAATTTACAATTTTCATAGTCATGAAAATACAGAAAAATCTTTAAATGAGAAGGTGTGTCCAAACTTTTGGTCTATACAGTATCTATATTATTTTCTATATGGATTGACTAATTTCCTGCATTTTCCTTTGCATTACACTGCACTATCTTCCATATGGATTGATTTATCCTTGCTCTATATGCACCATTTGAATATTTGAACCTAATCAGTACTTTCTGTTTTTGATAAATAAAACAACGCTAGTTTTATCCTTATTCTGACCTCACTCTGCCACCTCTCTTCTTACTTGATTAATTCCTGTCTTTGAATCCTCTAACATGCATCAGGTTTTTTTGGTTCATGTTTTTTAATATAAATTTAAATTTGTATTGGTTTTTATATTTCCTTGAGAGGTGTTTTACTGAGTACTCAGTATCCTTATATTGGTTGTTTAAACAATGCATATGCAGGTGTATACAAACATCACAAGATATTTAGCACAAATATATATAGAAAATGAAATATAAAAGGAAATGTATAGGTGTCCATAAAAGACACAGAAGGCAGTCTGCACATACGGACTGCAAGAGGGAAAAACTTATGTTTATATATATATATTTATATTTTTATATATATATATATAATATATATATATATATATATACACAGGCATCACAAATGTAAATGTTCCTAAATGGCACATAGAACTACATGTTCTACAGTCCCTGACAGAAGTTATGTCGCTTATCCATGTTATGTAAATCAAAGCTTATAACCTGACGTTAAATTCATCCATTGGTTTTATAAATTACTCTTTTGAAAGCTGAAACCCTCCCAAATTTGGTTTAGGTTAAGAAAATAAATTGGCATCAATGCTGAAATATTGATCATTTAATGAACACAGAATGGTCAGGTTTTGGCAAGACAAAAGTTTTGTCATCTAGTCATATAATGCACCCAATCTTAGTTTACATCCTCACAAGTGCTCAGTAAATGATCGGTTAATTAGTGGGTGTGTATAAAAAGAAACCCAGCACTCCAGACCTTCACTTGAACTGCAACTTGAGCTCTGACAACATGCCAAAAATCCACCCTGCGACCAAATCCTTGATTATAAAGAGGCTGAAGACCAGATCCACTGCAGAGGTGGCTGGCACCTTTGGTGTGTCTCAGCGTCAAGTACAAAGAATTTAAAAAAAAGATTTGAAGAGACTGGAGATGGGTTTGACAAGCCCAGGTCCGGCAGACACCGCAAGACAACTGCTCAGGAGGAACGTTTGTTTCTTACCAAACCAAGAAACCCCTCTTCCACTGCAGCAGAGCTCCAACAGGCCTGGTCACCTCAAGTCCCTGTGTCAACTAGAACAGTTTGTAGGATTCTGTCTTGAAATGGCCTCCATGGTCGATTCAGTGCCCAGAAGCCAGCCCTAAACAAAAGGCAAATAAAAAACCATGTGGCATTTGCAAAGTCCCACAGCCTGCTAAACAGATGGACGCTGGAAAAGTGGCAGAAGGTGGATTTCTCTGATGAATCTTCAGTAGAATTACACCACAGCCGCCGCAAATACTGCAGGAGACCTACTGGAGCCCATTTGGATCCAAAATACACTCAGAAAACAGTTAAATTTGGTGGTGGAAAGATCATGGTCTGGGGTTAAATTCAGTATGGGGGTGTGCGAAACATTTGAAAGGTGGAAGGCAATATCTATAGCCGAAAATATCAAGAAGTATTAGCTACCTCTTACATTCCAAATCATAAAAGGGGTCAAATTTTGCAGCAGGATGGTGCTCCATCACATACATTCATCTCTAGAACAAAGTTCCTCCAGGCAAAAAAGATCAAGGTGCTCAATGACTGGCCAGCCCAGTCACCAGACATGAACATCATTGAGCATGTTTGGGGTAGGATGGAAGAGGAAGCTTGGAAGACAAAACCAAGGAATCTAGATGAACACTGGGAGGCATGTAAGACTGCATTCTTTGCTATTCCTGATGACTTCATTAATAAATTGTATGATTTATTGTTGAACCTCATGGATGCAGTCCTTCAAGCTCATGGAAGTCACACAAAATATTAAATATGACTCTAATAGCACCACAACTTAATTCACCAATGTTATGCAACATACAGTATTTGTTTGAATATCACATTATTTTCTGTGGGCGACAAAACTTTTGTCTTGCCAAAATCTGACCATTCTATGTTCATTAAATGATCAGTATTTCAGCATTGATGTCAATTTATTTTCTTAACCTAAACCAAATTTGGGAGGGTTTCAGCTTTCAAAAGAGTAATGTAACGAATGGAAGTGGAGGCAGAGATGGTGAAGTTCACATTCGTCTTTATTTTTTAATGTGGAACCTCGAGACCGCGGTCCGGGGGGCTCCGAAGGGGCGTGACTAGTGAGCCCCGGGTACCCGTAGTAAGGCCCCTCGAACAGGACCAGAATGGAATACCCGGAGGACACAGTTGCTACCTCCAGTTAGACCCCGGACACGTGGCAGCTGTCCCAGAGGGACCAAAAGGGTAACGGGTGTATAACAGAAACCGTGGAGGGTTTGACGGAGATGAGGAAGTCCTGGTCCAGAGTGGATGGTAGCAGGCTGGCTCCAGTGACCTTGTCACAGTCCACGGATACGGATGGCTGATGGCAGAACGGGATGACACTTGCGCCAGTAATAACCGAGATTGACCAAGTTAGCCGGATACGGGTTAGCAATGATCTGTGGAGACAAATAGAATGAGCGAAGCACAGAGACTGCAGACGCAGCGCAGACAGATCAGGGACAGAACCGGATGTAGCAATGATAGAACACGTTGCTCCGGCACTCCCCTTATGGTGGAGTGACCAGATATAGTACTGAGTGCGCTGCCATTGGTTAATTGACTATTTCAAAAAATGCACGCTGCCCCTTTAAGAGAGACGGTGGGCGCGGCCTCGCGTCCTAAGCAATCTTCCTGGAGGCCTGCTGGCAGCGTGACAGGAACTGGAGGAGGACGCAGGACGCTGAGGAGCAGATGGAGCAGGAGACTTCAGCCTGCGCACAGACTGCTGCAGAGGGACAGCTAGAGGAGCAGGAGGTAAAAGACCAGGAGAGAGTGCAGAGACAGCACAGGGACCGAGTGTAACAGTATCCCCCTCTTTACCCCCCCTCTTTTTCAAGCCTGCGTGAAATCTTTTAAGAAGAAGAGGAGCCTGGATGTTCTCTTTAGGTTCCCAAGACCTCTCCTCAGGACCAAAACCTTTCCAGTCCACCAGGTAATAGATCCTACCTCTTACTTTCTTAGAGGCCAAGATATGTTTTACCTCAAAACATCATCCTCAGAAACCGGATCTGGAGTGGTACCTGGGTCCTTAAAGAAGGAGCTCAACACTACTAGTTTGAGGAGGGAAACATGAAAGGAGTTAGGCACACGTAGAGAATTAGGCAATTTCAGTTTGTAAGAGACTAGGTTGATTTGTCTCAAGACTTCAAAGGGACCAATGAAACGGGGACCCAATTTGTACGATGGTAACTTCAAACGGATGTACTTGGAGGAGAGCCATACCTTGTCTCCGGGACGAAAGATGGGAGCCTCCAAACATCTTTTGTCCGCATGCCTTTTCATACGTTGAGAGGCTTTCTCCAAAGCAGACCTGGTATCTCTCCAAATGTTCGAGAAATCTTTAGACAAGATATCGACTGCCGGAACATCAGACGATCCAGAGATAGGAAGAGGAATTCCGGGTTGAAGTCCAAACACAATCTGAAAGGGAGATTTTCCAGAAGATTCACTTACTTGGTTGTTGTAGGAGAATTCCGCCCAGGGCAGTAATTCTACCCAGTCGTTATGATGAGCGTTGATGAAGTGACGCAGGTATCCAGCCAGGATTTGATTGATCCTCTCCACCTGCCCATTGGACTGGGGATGGTATGCAGAAGAAAAATCTAGTTCAATTTTTACCATTTTACAGAGTGCTCTCCAGAACTTAGAGGTGAACTGGACGCCCCTGTCGGACACGATGTGGAGAGGAAATCCATGTAGACGGAAGATGTGCTGAATGAAGTGAGCGGCCAGTTCTGGAGCAGACGGGAGACCAGATAGCGGAACGAAGTGGGCCATTTTAGAGAAACGGTCCACCACAACCCATACCATTGAGCAGCCAGAAGAAATGGGAAGATCCGTGATGAAATCCATCGCGATGTGCTGCCAGGGAGGGGACAGGATTGGAAGAGGCAGAAGCCTGCCGGCTGGTAGATGTTTATCAGTCTTGTTACAGACACATGAAGGACAGGCTGCGACGAACTCCTGGATATCCTTGCCCATGGTAGGCCACCAGTAGTAACGGGAGATGAGTTGCTGAGTCTTTTTCTGACCAGCATGGCCAGCCAACTTAGAAGAATGACCCCACCGCAGAACACGATTACGATCAGAAGCGGACACGAGAGTTTTCCCTGGAGGAAGCCGGGCAAGATCAGTGGAGGCAACAGAGACTAACCTAGAAGGTTCAATAATGTGCTGAGGTTCTTCCTCCAGTTCAGGAGGCAAAAAGGCTCTGGAGAGTGCATCTGCCTTGATGTTCTTATCAGCTGGGGGAAATGAAGTACAAAATTGAAACGGGCAAAAAACAATGCCCAGCGGGCCTGACGGGGATTCAGCCTTAGAGCAGATTGGAGATAGGCAAGGTTTTTATGATCGGTGAATATGACTACCTGGTGATAAGCTCCCTCAAGAAGATGTCTCCATTCTTGCAGATCCAATTTGATAGCCAACAGTTCACGATCACCGACAGAGTAGTTTCTTTCTGCAGGAGAAAAAAACCTTGGAAAAAACCACAAGAGAACATCCGCCCGGTAGATGACTTCTGGGTGAGAACTGCTCCCGCACCTATGGAAGAAGCGTCTACCTCAAGAAAAAATTGCTCATTAGAATTTGGACAATGGAGAACGGGTGCGGAAGCAAAGGCTTTTTTGAGAGAAACAAAGGCCTCTTCTGCCTCGGAGAACCATTCCTTAGAGTTTACACCTTTCCGGGTTAAGGCTGTGAGAGGAGCCACTCGGGTGGAAAAGTGTGGAATGAATTGCCGGTAGTAGTTGGCGAACCCCAGGAACCGTTGTATGGCTTTTAGCCCAGACGGACGAGGCCACTTGAGAACAGCAGACAACTTCTCCGGGTCCATCTTTAATCCTGTGGAAGATAAAATGTACCCAAGGAAAGGCAAGGAAGACTGCTCAAAGAGGCATTTCTCATATTTGGCATATAGCCTGTTCTCTCTCAGTCTTTGTAAGACCAGGCGTACTTGCCTCCGGTGTGACGCCAAGTCTGCAGAGAAAATCAAAATATCGTCCAGGTAGACCACGACACAAGTATAGAGCAGGTCCCTGAAAATGTCATTAACAAATTCCTGAAAGACCGCAGGTGCATTGCTTAGG
>JARQOD010000006.1:312605035-312640351 GCA_033576555.1 Oophaga sylvatica
AAAACCGTGGAGGGTTTGACGGAGATGAGGAAGGTCTTGGTCCAGAGTGGATGGTAGCAGGCTGGCTCCAGTGACCTTGTCACAGTCCCGGATACGGATGGCTGATGGCGGACGGGATGACACTTGCGCCAGGAATAACCGAGATTGACCAAGTTAGCCGGATACGGGTTAGCAATGATCTGTGGAGACAAATAGAATGAGCGAAGCACAGAGACTGCAGACGCAGCGCAGACAGATCAGGGACAGAACCGGATGTAGCAATGATAGAACACGTTGCTCCGGCACTCCCCTTATGGTGGAGTGACCAGATATAGTACTGAGTGCGCTGCCATTGGTTAATTGACTATTTCAAAAAATGCACGCTGCCCTTTAAGAGAGACGGGGGCGCGGCCTCGCGTCCTAAGCAATCTTCCTGGAGGCCTGCTGGCAGCGTGACAGGAACTGGAGGAGGACGCAGGACGCTGAGGAGCAGATGGAGCAGGAGACTTCAGCCTGCGCACAGACTGCTGCAGAGGGACAGCTAGAGGAGCAGGAGGTAAAAGACCAGGAGAGGTGCAGAGACAGCACAGGGACGAGTGTAACAGTATCCCCCTCTTTACCCCCCCTCTTTTTCAAGCCTGCGTGAAATCTTTTAAGAAGAAGAGGAGCCTGGATGTTCTCTTTAGGTTCCCAAGCTCTCCTCAGGACCAAAACCTTTCCAGTCCACCAGGTAATAGATCCTACCTCTTACTTTCTTAGAGGCCAAGATATGTTTTTACCTCAAAAACATCAATCCTCAGAAACCGGATCTGGAGTGGTACCTGGGTCCTTAAAGAAGGAGCTCAACACTACTAGTTTGAGGAGGGAAACATGAAAGGAGTTAGGCACACGTAGAGATTAGGCAATTTCAGTTTGTAAGAGACTAGGTTGATTTGTCTCAAGACTTCAAAGGGACCAATGAAACGGGGACCCAATTTGTACGATGGTAACTTCAAACGGATGTACTTGGAGGAGAGCCATACCTTGTCTCCGGGACGAAAGATGGGAGCCTCCAAACATCTTTTGTCCGCATGCCTTTTCATACGTTGAGAGGCTTTCTCAAAGCAGACCTGGTATCTCTCCAAATGTTCGAGAAATCTTTAGACAAGATATCGACTGCCGGAACATCAGACGATCCAGAGATAGGAAGAGGAATTCCGGGTTGAAGTCCAAACACAATCTGAAAGGGAGATTTTCCAGAAGATTCACTTACTTGGTTGTTGTAGGAGAATTCCGCCCAGGGCAGTAATTCTACCCAATCGTTATGATGAGCGTTGATGAAGTGACGCAGGTATCCAGCCAGGATTTTGATTGATCCTCTCCACCTGCCCATTGGACTGGGGATGGTATGCAGAAGAAAAATCTAGTTCAATTTTTACCATTTTACAGAGTGCTCTCCAGAACTTAGAGGTGAACTGGACGCCCCTGTCGGACACGATGTGGAGAGGAAATCCATGTAGACGGAAGATGTGCTGAATGAAGTGAGCGGCCAGTTCTGGAGCAGACGGGAGACCAGATAGCGGAACGAAGTGGGCCATTTTAGAGAAACGGTCCACCAAACCCATACCATTGAGCAGCCAGAAGAAATGGGAAGATCCGTGATGAAATCCATCGCGATGTGCTGCCAGGGAGGGGACGGGATCGGAAGAGGCAGAAGCCTGCCGGCTGGTAGATGTTTATCAGTCTTGTTACAGACACATGAAGGACAGGCTGCGACGAACTCCTGGATATCCTTGCCCATGGTAGGCCACCAGTAGTAACGGGAGATGAGTTGCTGAGTCTTTTTCTGACCAGCATGGCCAGCCAACTTAGAAGAATGACCCCACCGCAGAACACGATTACGATCAGAAGCGGACACGAGAGTTTTCCCTGGAGGAAGCCGGGCAAGATCAGTGGAGGCAACAGAGACTAACCTAGAAGGTTCAATAATGTGCTGAGGTTCTTCCTCCAGTTCAGGAGGCAAAAAGGCTCTGGAGAGTGCATCTGCCTTGATGTTTCTTATCAGCTGGGCGGAAATGAAGTACAAAATTGAAACGGGCAAAAAACAATGCCCAGCGGGCCTGACGGGATTCAGCCTTAGAGCAGATTGGAGATAGGCAAGGTTTTTATTGATCGGTGAATATGACTACCTGGTGAATAAGCTCCCTCAAGAAGATGTCTCCATTCTTGCAGATCCAATTTGATAGCCAACAGTTCACGATCACCAACAGAGTAGTTTCTTTCTGCAGGAGAAAAAAACCTTGGAAAAAAACCACAAGAGAACATCCGCCCGGTAGATGACTTCTGGGTGAGAACTGCTCCCGCACCTATGGAAGAAGCGTCTACCTCAAGAAAAAATTGCTCATTAGAATTTGGACAATGGAGAACGGGTGCGGAAGCAAAGGCTTTTTTGAGAGAAAAAGGCCTCTTCTGCCTCGGAGAACCATTCCTTAGAGTTTACACCTTTCCGGGTTAAGGCTGTGAGAGGAGCCACTCGGGTGGAAAAGTGTGGAATGAATTGCCGGTAGTAGTTGGCGAACCCCAGGAACCGTTGTATGGCTTTTAGCCCAGACGGACGAGGCCACTTGAGAACAGCAGACAACTTCTCCGGGTCCATCTTTAATCCTGTGGAAGATAAAATGTACCCAAGGAAAGGCAAGGAAGACTGCTCAAAGAGGCATTTCTCATATTTGGCATATAGCCTGTTCTCTCTCAGTCTTTGTAAGACCAGGCGTACTTGCCTCCGGTGTGACGCCAAGTCTGCAGAGAAAATCAAAATATCGTCCAGGTAGACCACGACACAAGTATAGAGCAGGTCCCTGAAAATGTCATTAACAAATTCCTGAAAGACCGCAGGTGCATTGCTTAGGCCAAATGGCATTACCAGGTATTCATAGTGGCCGTCACGGTGTTGAAGGCTGTTTTCCATTCGTCTCCTTCTCTGACTCGGATCAGGTTGTAGGCCCCTCTGAGATCCAATTTGGTGAAGATCTTGGCCCCTCGGAGATGATCAAACAGCTCTGAAATAAGAGGTAATGGATACCTGTTTTTTACCGTGATCTGATTTAGACCCCGGTAGTCGATACAGGGCTGCAAGGATCCATCCTTCTTCTTCACAAAGAAGAATCCAGCTCCTGCCGGTGATGATGACTTTCGGATAAATCCTCTTGCCAGATTCTCTTGGATGTAGTCCGACATAGCCTGAGTCTCTGCCTGCGAAAGAGGATAAACTCTCCCGCAAGGAGGAGATGCTCCAGGAAGAAGCTCTATCTGACAGTCATATGACCTGTGTGGAGGTAGCCTCTCAGCCTCCTTTTTCCCAAAAACGTCAGAGAAGGACCAATAGGAGGAAGGCAACCCTGGCAGGGTATCAGGCTGGACTGGAGGCGAAACAGGTTGAATCCGGGTTAAGCAACGATTCATGCAGGTATCTCCCAAACGCAGAACTTCTCCAGTTTTCCAATTTAGGACTGGTTCATGCATCTGGAGCCAAGGTAAACCTAAAAGCAAGGGATGGGACAAACGGGGATATACATAAAATCGCATTCGTTCAGCATGCATTAGACCTACCCGGAGTTCCACCAACTCGGTTTGAAACTGGACGGGCTCGGTCAGTGGTTTGTCATCTACGGCGGTCACCCGCAACGGATCAGGAAGACGTTGGACTGGTAAGCGGTAATGATCCACAACCACCTGCTGGATGAAGTTCCCTGCAGCTCCAGAATCCAGTAGACAATGTTCGGAGAATTTTATTGCTCCATAGGACACGGAGACTGAGATTTGTAATGAGGGAGAGGACTGTTCTCTACCTAGGTTGGCCCCTCCTCCGAACCTAAGCACTGAGTTTCCCGACTTTTTTGGACAGAAATGGATCTGATGCTCAGAACTACCGCAGTAGTAATAACTTCCCTCCTTGCGACGTGCCTCCCGGCGGCGGGTGGCCAAACTTACACGGTCTACCTCCATGGCCTCGGAGGAGGAAGGCGAGGTACCTGTTTTGAACAAACTAGAGTCCAGGTGATAGGACCTTTTGTCCCGCTTGATCTCATGGAACGCTCCTGAAAACGCAGGTCAATTCGGGTTGCCAAGGATATTAGCTCTTCCAAGATGGTAGGTCTGTCCCGTCCCGCCAGCTCATCCTTGATTCTTCCGGATAGGCCTTCCCAGAAGTTAGCTACCAAGGCCTCATTGTTCCACGACAATTCAGAGGGTGCGGAATTTAACAGCATACTGAGCCACCGTGAGAGTACCTTGGCACAGGCGAAGCAAGGCAGAAGCGGTCGAAGTGGTGCGACCAGGTTCATCGAAGGTCCTGCGAAAAGCCTCTAGGAAAGATTGAAGATCATTAACCAGCGGATCCCCTCTCTCCCATAGCAGGTTTAGCCAGGCGAGGGCCTCTCCTCCCAGGTGTGACATGATGAAGACCACCTTGGCTCGGTCAGAAGCAAACATATGCCCCAAGATTTCGAAGTGTAGAGTGCACTGATTGAGAAAACCCCGACACTGAGTAGGATCACCCAGGAAATGGGTAGAAGCCGCCAGGCGGGGATCTTTACTTGCCATGGGAACTGGTACCTGAGTATTGATAGAAGAGTCAGGTGCAGACGAGGACCCCAAGGAATCCATGCGGGTAGACAAGCTGTGTAGATAAGTCGTGATCTTGTCCTGTTGAACTCCTAAACGGGCCACCTCCTGGCACAGATTCGTGGTCGGAGGTCTCTGGGATCCAGCGGGTTCCATGGCCGGAGCAATCTGTAACGAATGGAAGCAGAGGCAGAGATGGTGAAGTTCACATTCGTCTTTATTTTTTAATGTGGAACCTCGAGACCGCGGTCCGGGGGGCTCCGAAGGGGGCGTGACTAGTGATCCCGGGTACCCGTAGTAAGGCCCCTCGAACAGGACCAGAATGGAATACCCAGAGGACACAGGTGCTACCTCCAGATAGACCCGGACACGTGGCAGCTGTCCCAGAGGAACCAAAAGGGTAACGGGTATATAACAGAAACCGTGGAGGGTTTGACGGAGATGAGGAAGGTCTTGGTCCAGAGTGGATGGTAGCAGGCTGGCTCCAGTGACCTTGTCACAGTCCACGGATACGGATGGCTGATGGCGGAACGGGATGACACTTGCGCCAGGAATAACGAGATTGACCAAGTTAGCCGGATACGGGTTAGCAATGATCTGTGGAGACAAATAGAATGAGCGAAGCACAGAGACTGCAGACGCAGCGCAGACAGATCAGGGACAGAACCGGATGTAGCAATGATAGAACACGTTGCTCCGGCACCCCTTATGGTGGAGTGACCAGATATAGTACTGAGTGCGCTGCCATTGGTTAATTGACTATTTCAAAAATGCACGCTGCCCCTTTAAGAGAGACGGTGGGCGCGGCCTCGCGTCCTAAGCAATCTTCCTGGAGGCCTGCTGGCAGCGTGCCAGGAACTGGAGGAGGACGCAGGACGCTGAGGAGCAGATGGAGCAGGAGACTTCAGCCTGCGCACAGACTGCTGCAGAGGGACAGCTAGAGGAGCAGGAGGTAAAAGACCAGGAGAGAGTGCAGAGCCAGCACGGGGACCGAGTGTAACAAGTAATTTATAAAACCAATGGATGAATTTAACGTCAGGTTATAAGCTTTGATTTACATAACATGGATAAGCGACATAACTTCTGTCAGGGACTGTATTTGCATAAAATATGCAGGGAAAAAAAGCCCCACATGTATATAGGTTAATATGCAAATTTCTGTATCACCTTAACCCTATGTTACTGTAGCACCCCAGAGTCCTGTTGCCACGGTGACATTGCTCCCTCTACAGGGTGGTGATGTCATGCCTGTAAGCAGGAAGAGGTCCCCATGCTAGGTAATACACAGCATGCAACACAATTCTTGCTCCAGGCCAGCCGGGGGAGCTCTGAACCCGACTTCAGGTGAGCTGCTCTCTCTGATCAGGAGGAGGAGGTAAGTTAGTCTGAGGAGAGGGAAGAGAGAGGAGCGGAGACAAGGGCTCTGGGGAATTGCAGCTTCTACAGAGCTGATCCCGGAGCGGAGCACTGGGGAAAAGGACACCAGAGTCCTTGGCTGTGTGGGTGCTGCACGCCCTGCCAGACGAATCTGGAGGGCAGGGGACTGCAAGCTCCCTGGCCACACCGAACACCTGGAGGCATTGCAGCAGACCAAGAGCCCAGGGCTGCAAGTGAACAGGCAGTGCCGGTGATAGACTCGCGCTGTCTGCCATACAGGTCAAAGCCAATACGTAGTAGAGAGTCGCAGCGTAGCTACAAGCAGCAGTGACTCGAAGAGTGAGTGCAGCAAGAAGGCCTCCAACCCCACCTGGCAGGGTGGATCCTCTGAATGCTTCCAGGCTAGCCGGACTCCTTCTAACATCTGTAACTAGTGCCCTGGCCTGCATTTTCACCTACCAAGAAGTAAAAGGTAAAGAAAACTGCACTCTTCTGTGTCCCTTGCTTATTCTCTGCACCCCAACATTCACCACCACCTGAACAACCTGTTACATCTGCCCTGGGGCTTAGCTCTACTCGTGGAGAGCAGTAACATCTCTGATGCGTCACCATCCGCCCCAGTGAACCTGAACCACGGCATCGGCCATATATAGCCGAACACCACGAGTGTTGTCACAAACTAATTCCCCTACAAACTACCCCATCATCATCTTTGATAATTTTATTGAACGCTCAGGGCCACAGACTAGGTCACTGCTACTATGACTTACCCCTTAAGAACTGCCCGGCCCGGTTCCGAGTGCCCCACAGCCCTGTTGGGCGCTCCATTACAATATCCAGTGAAGATCAACTCAAACAGGCAAAATAAGTCGAAAATAAATCCAGAGGATAAAAGGACCTCACTACTAGAGCCACCAAGAGAATTTAATTAAAGGAAAAAAGTTCTATGTCATGGTTGAGACCACTAGGTGCCTTAAAATTACCACCCCTCCAATCTCTAGTAATATTCTCCAGACCAAGAACCTTGCTCCCTTAAAGGAACAGTTATGTTTAATCAGACAATGTCGGGAGAGGGGATGGCTATTAAAATTTCTTTTGATGTTGTATACATGTTCTCTTAAACGCTCTTGAAGCCTTCTAATTGTACAGCCCACAAACGTCTGGAAATGTTTTAAAATCAGAGCAATTGATCAGGAATCTTTTTGATCGATTAAAACCTTTTACATATAATGGTGAATTTTATGATCTATCTAAGAATATTCAACAATGTATAAAGGAAAAAGTAAAGGATTTTTTAATTAAAAACAATGTAAATTTCCTAGGGATAATATCCCGTTTGCTTTCCAGCTTTATGGGGATGATCAGTTTGAAGGTCCACTACTTTCATCACAATTTATTATGCTGGATGAAAATTGTTGCCTCCTGTGAATGATGATATTGATGAGCTTCTGGCACTATCTGTGCATGATTATTTTGTAATAGGGAATAGAAACCTGGGTGAGAATCCAATAACTCAATCCCCGCAAATTATTATTTCCAACAAGGGAGGAGATATAAATTTGGATTTTTAGGGGCTTCATCGCAAAAGGGGTGAATACATATACATATGCCAATTTTTACTTATTTGATCACATTAGTTTAACATATGCCTATATTTTTCTCACTTCACTTGACCAACTTTATTTAGTGCTGATGCATCACACACAAATCAGATTACAAAAATATTAAAACACAGGTTGTAATGTAACAAAATAGGTAAAAAGCCAATGACATTGAATACTTTCGTAAGCGCTTGTAGAATGGTGGCACCACTTCAGCACTGCAATAATAAAAAAAAGAAACACTGGGGGGGTGCTTTTTAGAAGCACTCTCATGAATATTTGTTTTCATTAAATGTGAGTAAATGTGTATGGTGTGAAGTATTTGTGTATTAATATAATCAGCTATCTTGGGGATCCAGGATTTTCTACAAAGTATTGAAAATGAACATTTTTATGGTAAATTTAATTTGTCCAATTATTTTTGAGCCCCTGAAATGAAAAGGCTTTGCAGAAAAATGGTTGCAATTCCAAACGTTTCACATGATTTTTTTGTTCAACCACTTTATTTAACCCCTTAACCCCGGAGGTATTTTTGTTTTTGCGTTTTCATTTTTTGCTCTCCTTCTTCCCAGAGCCATAATTTTTTTTCCATCAATATGGCCGTGTGAGGGTTTTTTTTTGCGGGACGAGTTGTACTTTTGAACGACACCATTGGTTTTACCATGTTGTGTCCTAGAGAACGGGGAAAAAAATCCAAGTGCAGTGAAATTGCAAAAAAAAGTGCTATCCCACACTTGTTTTTATTGGCTTTTTTACAAGGTTCACTAAATGCTAAAACTGACCTGCCATTATGATTCTCCAGGTCATTATGAGTTCATAGACACAAAACATGTCTAGTTTCTCTTTTATCTAAGTGGTGAAAAAAAATTCCAAACTTTCTTAAAAAAAAAATTGCACCATTTTCCGATACCCGTAGCGTCTCCATTTTTTGTGATCTTGGGTTTTATGTTGGCTTATTTTTTGCGTGCCAAAATGACGTTTTTAATGATACCATTTTGGTTCAGATACGAGCTTATGATTGATCGTTATTGAATTTTAATGCAATGTTGCGGAGACCAAAAAAACGTAATTATGGCGTTTTGACTTTTTTTCTCGTTACGCCGTTTAGCGATCAGGTTAATACTTTTTTTATTTATAGATCGGGCAATTCTGAACACGGTGATACCAAATATGTGTAAGTTTGTTTTTTTTATTGTTTTATTTTGAATGGGGCGAAAGGGGGGGTGATTTGAACTTTTATTTTTTTTATTTTTTTATATTTTTAAAAACATTTTTTTTTTTTACTTTTGGGATACTAGAAGCTGCCATAACCCAATTGGCTCTGCTACATAGAGACGATGATTAGTTCACTTGTATGTAGTAGAATTACTCACTTGCCATGAGCGCCGACCACTGGGTGGCGCTCACAGCAAGCCAGCACTGACAACCATAGAGGTCTGCAGGAGACCTTCGCTTGTCATGCCAACACACCGGTGACCCCCGATCACGTGACACGGGTCACCGGTAGGCAGATTTCCGGTGTGATTGCTGGAAGTGCGAGTTAAATGCCGCTGTCAGCGTTTGATAGTGGCATTTAACGGGTTAACAGCCGTAGATGGATCTCGATTCCACCTGCGGCTATTGCGGGCACATGTCAGCTATTCAAAACAGCTGACACAGCACGGGAAAGATGTGAGCTCACCGCCGGAGCCCGATGTCAAAAAGGGGTTAAACCTGAAAATCTACATTTTAATTGTATTTCAATTGTTTCATTTTAAATCCAAAATAGTGGCATGCAGAGCCCAAATCATAAAGATTTGTTCACAGTCCAAATATTTCTGGATGTAACTGTAAATTGGGTCACCTTTGGGGTTATTCATCCCATGAATTATCCTATGACAATCTCTTATTTACAAATTCTCTTCTCCACATTGCCTAGAATCATCTCTTTTCCTCCCAATCAGATATCATCGCCCACCCCAGAGGTTTCTCTCTTCTTTCCAAGATACCTTACACTCCCTCTGTCATCCTCTTTCCCTCTGCCACATTAAAACTCTCCTCTCCCAAATTTTAATAACTCTCCCAAATTACTGTTCTTCTAAAATATTACCTTAGGACAAAGTGACTGGCAAAGTACTGGAGGGGAGATATGTAGCATTGAGGTTGTTAGCTCCAGTAAAATGAACCTAGGAAAATGCTCCAGCACACTAAGTGCTGAGGGGTTATTCGGTAATGTTTAGTGCTATTGAACAGCTGTAGAGTGGGAGTTGTCCAGAGGATAAATAACCAGCCTTCTAGTTTATTCAGTGTTGAATGGGCCCCTGGAGGTGCAAGCTTTGGAGCTGTGTTTTCATTTTAAGGAAAGCTGAATCTTTTGTTGTTTGTTCCGGAAGTGGACGGATTCTGGTAGCAAAAAAGACTGTGCCATACGTTATGTTTTTGTTTTCCTGTTGGGCCAGGAAGGCCTTGTTTATTTTGCTAGCGTTAAACTGGTTTTTGCAGTACTCTTATTAAACCAGTTGAAGATTTAAAGACACAGTGTCCCTGTGTCTACCTCTATGTGCAGCCAAGTGAGCCGATCAGGAAGCAAGTGTTTTGGTTGTTCATAAACTACATGTCCTGGGGGAAGGAGGCTGTAAAGATGGAACAGTTGTCAGACCAAATGGAGGAGCTGATCAAGCATCTGGTCCAAAGCCAGCAGCAGCAGAAGCAGTAGCACCAGGAACAGCTGCAGCATCAACAGCTGGCACAACATGAGACACATTAGCTGCTGATGCAACAGAACCGACAACAGCAGCAGCAGATTGAGTTACTCACAGAGGGAATTTGTAGCAGCTTCGACCTCAATGTCAGCTGATGATTTGTCCTGTAAAAGTGAATGGTCTGCAAATAACTGGACTACTAGAATTTGGCAGTTTGGCTTCTCCCCTTTTTTATTTGATATTGGTTTGTGGCAGACCATCACTGTTTGCAATGTGCGCTGGGTTATGCACGCCATTCTTTCTGTCTTTATTGTGATTGATCTAGGCTGCTGTACACACATACAGCAGCCCTACCCTGCCCCACCAGGCTCTATTTGATTATTCACCTGTATCTGAGCCTGTTTCATCCTTCATCTGTTGTTGCTGGTTTGGCAGTGAGGAGGTCAGATCTGAAATGTCCATATCCGGACCTGGTCGGCCTTTATCTGCGCTCGCCCTACTGGCGCCATGGGAGTGATTCAGAAACACTTCAGGTACTTTTGCATTTTATACAGTCTTGCTTTTAATACATTTAGGAGGCTGTAATGGCACAGCGAATATAAAAACGTAGAGTAGGACTGCCGCATATGAGAATGCCTTGGCATGGCGGGGTGGCTCAAAGAATTGATCAATTGTTTGCTAAATGTCTCATTTTAAAGTACAGTTAGAAATCAATATGTGCATATGCACTTTATATATTTGCGTTCTGACCATAGGCAGTGCTGGCTTCTCCCCCTTTTTCATTCCTGAGATAAGGGTGGCCAGGGAAAATTTTGGGTTCACCCAACATAGGGATCTAACTCTAAATACAGAGTTAAATAAGGTAACTTATAGATGACATAACACAGGAGTTGGGGGCTGACACTAGGTTTCCCTATTTCATGTTGAGTGGGGATTTGTTGTATCGGGTTATTAAGGTGAGGGAGGGGATAGTGGAGCAATTGTTGGTACCAGGATCCTATAGACAAAAGGTGTTGGACAGGGCCCATTCACATGTCTTGGGTGGCCATTTGAAGGTGAACAAAATTCAAGAATGGGTCATGCAGTGGTTCTATTGGCCCAGATGTCACTGGGAAACCCTAAAATTTTGCAAGTCCTGTCCCACCTGCCAGTTAACGGCTACCGTCTCTCCCTTACAAAATCCTCTCATGTCGCTACCCAACAACCCAGAGCAACAGAGGGATCCCATTGAAACTCCATCTTGGTTGGACAGAAGGGGACACTGAGGGTGTCACAGTAGCAGAGACACCCTCACCGGCCCAGAAACCACATTGCCGAGAATTTCTTCAGCTGAACCGGGACCTTTTTTCAGAGTTGCCAGGACGTACGCAGGTTGTTGAACATGAAATCCTGATGTAACATGTGCAGGTGAACCAAAAGCCGTATAAAATCTAGAAGCACAGTATGAGGCCATTTCGAAGGAGGTGAGGAGAATGTTGAGCCTGGGTATCATCGAGGAGTCAAAGAGCGGCGGGTTCAGCCCCACTGTCCTGGTGCAGAAGCCTAGTGGAGAGGGGCATTTCCTCAACAACTACAGGAAAGTAAATGAGGTAACTAAATTTGATGCGTATCTCATGTGCGAGCCGATCTACCACGCCCTCCACAGTTATAAAATATAAAATAATGAAAAATGGGAGCTGTCTATAAGCAAATGTCCTTGTGTATTAGCGATACAGTGTATATTAACCCCTTCCCGACCTATGACGACTACGTAGGCATCATGAAAACCTGTGCCTTCCCGACCTGTGACGCCTACGTAGGCGTCATGGTATAAATCCCATTCCTGCAGGTCGGGTGACCGGGGTAACTGAAAGGTCACCCGACCCACAGGTACAGGAGGCTTTGTGCTTCTCCCCAGGGGGGGTGGCTTTGCCCCCCCCGTGGCTACGATCGCTCTGATTGGCTGTTGAAAGAGAAACAGCCAATCAGAGTGATTATAATATTTCACCAACGAAACTTGGTGAAATATTACAATCCAGCCATGGCCGATGCTGCAATATCATTGGCCATGGCTGGAGACACTAAACTGACCCCCCCCACAGCAACGAGGGCAAACCGCCCCCGCCATCAACTGACGGCGACGATCTGCCACCGCCGTCAACATCTGCTCCCCCTCTTCTTCATTCCGCTCCCCCGCCTTCTGATCCCCCTGGTACCTCCGGAGTCCCGGTGTCCCTCGTGCCTGGTCCATGTGCGCCGCCATCTTCCAAAATGCCGGCCGGCAGATTCATTCATTCACTGAAAGTACATTTTGTCAAAACAAGAGAAAAAGAACTACCGTAATAATGCACACTCCACCAAATGATAATAAATGCAATGATATCAAATTTTATTTTAAAACATGTATAAAAACAAAGTGACTCAAGTCCTGAAGAAACCGCCTATACTCATAACTAGGGTATTATAACACAATACATATCAAAAAATACAAATATAATAATGAGAGAAAAAATAATAATAATACAGAGAGAATAATAACCAATGCAATAACATGGAGAAAATAATAGTCAATGCAACGACATAGATGTAAATATATGGTATCCAGGCATATAATAATAACCTGCAAAAAAATATATAAAACCTGGTGCAGACTCAAAAATAGCATAAGACACCCAACTGCATGAGGGATAAGATGTCCAAGTGAAAAAAGGGGGATATAACCCCCTGTAAACTGAGAGAACCTGTATGGATAGACAAAAAGAACTCAAGAGCTCAAATAGCAAATACTAAATAGTATCAACGGCATGTGTAACCGTTATAGAAATTTTGCAGTTGGGTGTCTTATGCTATTTTTGAGTCCGCACCAGGTTTTATATATTTTTTTGCAAGTTATTATTATATGCCTGGATACCATATATTTACATCTATATCATTGCATTGACTATTATTTTCTCCATGTTATTGCATTGGTTATTATTCTCTCTGTATTATTATTATTATTATTTTTTCTCTCATTATTATATTTGTATTTTTTGATATGTATTGTGTTATAATACCCTAGTTATGAGTATAGGCGGTTTCTTCAGGACTGGAGTCACTTTGTTTCTATACATGTTTTATTTCACTTTTTGTATGAACCAATAAAATTTGATATCATTGCATTTATTATCATTTGGTGGAGTGTGCATTGTTACGGTAGTTCTTTTTCTCTTGTTTTGACTGTTGTTTTTCTACCGATTTGCACCTCCCTATTTATTTATTACCATTTCATGTGCCCATCCCCCCTTACATTCATATGACAGTACATTTTGATCACTATGATAGACCTTATCACAGTGATCAAAATAAAAAATAGTAAATAACTTCCCCTTTATCACCCCCATAGGTAGGGAACAATAATAAAATAAAGAAAAATGTTTTATTTTTATTTTTCCATTAGGTTAAGGGTTAGGATTAGGGTTAGAATTAGGGTTGGTATTAGGGTTAGGGTTGGTATTAGGGTTAGGGTTGGAATTAGGGTTAAGAGTGTGTTGGGGTTAGGGTTGGGATTAGGGTTTGGCTTGTGGTTAGGGTTATGGTTGGGATTAGGGTTAGGGGTGTGTTGGCGTTAGGGTTATGGTTAGGGTTGGGATTAGGGTTAGGGGTGTATTGGCGTTAGGGTTATGGTTAGGGTTGGGATTAGGGTTAGGTTAGGGTTAGGGTTGGGATTAGGGTTAGGGATGTGTTGGGGTTAGGGTTGTGGTTAGGGGTGTGCTGGGGTTAGGGTTGGAATTTGAATTGAGGGGTTTCCACAGTTTAGGCACATCAGAGGGTCTCCAATCGTGACATGGTGCCACCATTGATTCCAGCCAATTTTGCGTTCAAAAAGTCAAACGTGCTCCCTCCCTTCCAAGCCCCAAAGTGTGCCCAAACAATGGTTTACCCCAATATATGGGGTATCAGCGTACTCAGGAAAAATTGCACAACAACTATGGGGGTCTAATTTTTTCCTGTTACCCTTGGTAAAATAAAAAATTGGAGGATAAAAAATTTTTGTGGAAAAAAAAGATTTTTTATTTCATGGCTCTGCGTTATAAACTTCTGTGAAGCACTTGGGGGTTCAAAGTGCTCACCACACATCTAGATAAGTTCCTTGGGGGGTCTAGTTTCCAAAATGGGGTCACTTGTGGGGGGGTTTCCACTGTTTAGGCACATCAGGGGTTCTGCAAATGTAACATGATGCCGCTGACCATTCCATCAAAGTCTGCATTTCAAAATGTCACTATTTCCCTTCCGAGCCCTGACGTGTGCCCAAACAGTGGTTCCCCCCCCACATATGGGGTACCAATGTACACAGGACAAACTGGACAACAACTTTTAGGGTCCAATTTCTCCTGTTACCCTTGCGAAAATAAAAAAATTGCGGGCTAAAAAATCATTTTTTGAGGAAAAAAATGATTTTTTATTTTCACGGCTCTGCGTTATAAACTTCTGTGAAGCACTTGGGGGTTCAAAGTTCTCACCACACATCTAGATAAGTTCCTTTGGGGGTCTAGTTTCCAAAATGGGGTCACTTGTGGGGGTTTCCACATCAGGGGCTCTGCAAATGTAACATGACGCCACCGACAATTCCATCAAAGTCTGCATTTCAAAACGTCACTATTTCCCTTCCGAGCACCGACGTGAGCCCAAACAGTGGTTCCCCCACACATATGGGGTACCAACGTACTCAGGACAAACTGGACAACAGCTTTTGGGGTCCAATTTCTCCTGTTACCCTTGTGAAAATAAAAAATTGCTGGCTAAAATATCATTTTTTGAGGAAAAAAAATTATTTTTTATTTTCACGGCTCTGCGTTATAAACTTTTGTGAAGCACTTGGGGGATCAAAGTGCTCACTACACATCTAGATAAGTTCCTTTGGGGGTCTAGTTTCCAAAATAGGGTCACTTGTGGGGGGTTTCCACTGTTTAGGCATCAGGGCTCTCCAAACGCGACATGACACCGGCAGACCATTCCATCAAAGTCTGCATTACAAAACGTCACTACTTCTCTTCTGAGCCCCGACATGTGCTCACACAGTAGTTTTCTCCCACATATGGGGTATCAGCGTACTTCTCCTGTTACCCTTGGAAAAATAAAAAATTGGGGACTAAAAGATCATGTTTGTGGAAAAAATATGATTTTTTTATTTTCACGCTCGAACGTTATAAACTTTAGTGAAACACCTGGGGGTTCAAAGTTCTCACCACACATCTAGATAAGTCCCTTGAGAGGTCTAGTTTCCAAATGGTGTCATTTGTGGGGGTTTCCACTGTTTAGGCATATCAGGGGCTATCCAAACGCGACATGGCGTCCAGCCAAACGGCGCTCCTTCCCTTCCGAGCTCCGCCATGCACCCAAATAGTGGTTTACCCCCACATATTGGGTATCAGCGTACTCAGGACAAATGACATAATTACTTTTGGGGTCTTGTTACCCTTGGAAAAATAAAAACTGGGGTGAAAAGATTGTTTTTGTGGAAAAATATGATTTTTTAATTTTACGGCTCTACTTATAAACTTGTGTGAAGCACTTGGGGGTTCAAAGTGCTCACAATAGATCTAGATAAATTCCTTAGGGGGTCTAGTTTCTAAAATGGGGTCACTTGTAGGGGGTTTCCACTGTTTAGGCACATCAGTGGCTCTCCAAACGCAACATGGCGTCCAATTTCGGTTCCAGCCAATTTTGGTTGGAAAAAGTCAAATGGTGCTCCTTCCCTTTCGAGCTCTGCCATGCGCCAAAACAGTGGTTCCCCCCACATATGGGGTATCAACTTACTCAGGACAAATTGGACAACAACTTCTGTGGTCCAATTTCTCCTGTTACCCTTGCGAAAATAAAAAATTGGTGACTAAAAGATCATTTTTGTGGGAAAAAAATAGGATTTTTTATTTTCATGCCCGGGCATTATAAACTTGTGTGAAGCATTTGGGGGTTCAAAGTGCTCACCACAGATCTAGATAAGTTCCTTAGGGATCTAGTTTCCAAAATGGGGTCACTTGTGGGGGGTTTCCACTGTTTAGGCACATCAGGGACTCTGCAAACTGAACATGACACCCATCAAAGTCTGCATTCCAGAATGTCATTACTTCCTTTCCGAGCCCTGCTGTGCGCTCAAACACATATGGGGTATCAGCGTACTCAGGACAAATTGGACAGCAACTTTTGGGGTCTAATTTCCTTGGGAAAAATCTAAAATTGGGGACTAAAAAATCATTTTTGTAAATTTTTTTTCTTTCACACCCAGGCCATATAAATTTTAGTGAAATACTTGGTTGTTCAAAGTGCTCACAATAGATCTAGATAAGTTCCTTAGGGGTATAGTTTCCAAAATGGTGTCACTTGTGGGGGGTTTCCACTGTTTAGGCACATCAAGGTGTAAGGTTCTATGTTATATATTCCTGAAACTCAGTTTGTTCGTCAGCCATTTTACTTTCTGTCTTGCTGCAGCTATCTTGCCCTCAGTCAAAATGGAGTTTCCAGCTTGCATGTTCCCGCCCTATACTCTCCTTTGCTTCTTAAGCAGCCACAGCTGAGCAATCAGTGCTTCAGAATCTAGCCTGCAGTGAACCTGTGACTTGACTCCTGTAAGCCTTGGACCTTGTACTCCAGCTATTCCTACTGAGGAACTCTGAAGCACTTGTGGACTCTGAACCCTGCTCTTTGAAAGACCCACGTTTGCATGGACTTACGGTAACAGAGAAGAAGATCCTGAATCTGTATTGGAGAGTTATTGCTGAGCTTGGATTACTCTGGCCTGCTGTGTCTCCTGTTTCTGTGTCTGCAAACTGTGTGACTATTTCTGCCAACTTGTATGAAGTAATACAGGACTTTTCTATATCAAACCTGTGACTCCTGTGTTTTCATCGCACCCAAGCACAAGACGCTATATGAACTGTACTACATACATTACAAGATTCTGAAGACAAAACGTTAGTGTCTGCTGGGTCTGGAAGGCTGTGTCTGCTGTACTGTGGATATCAGACGTCCGGTTGTACTTTCTGTGATGACAGTGGTTGTGACTTCTCACAACCATTCCAGGTGAGCAATTCCCTTAAGTTTTTTCTTTTTGCAGTGTTACCACAGGTAAACACTATTGTTTTTTTTTTCCTTTCTTTTCTCTTTTTTGTCTGCTGTAACTCTGGATATCAGATGTCTGGTTGAAACTTTCTGTGATGATAGTGGTTGTGACTTCTCACAACCATTCCAGGTGAGCAGTTCCCTTAATTTTTTTTTCTCTCTGCAGTGTTGCCACAGGTGAACACTATTGTTTTTTTTTCTCTCCTCTTCTTCCAGTAATCCTGTCTTAAAAGATCTGGAAAATGGAGGCCCGCATAAAGGAACTTTGCGGAGTGACTGATAATATCCTTGCAGATTTGCAGAATATAAAGACCCGTTTTACAAATCTACAGGACCTCAATAATCACAATTTGCAAGTGGTTGGACAGACTACCCAGGATTTGCGAGCCAGGATTGAGGTTCTAGAGGGGCGAGTCCAGGCTCCTGCCGTAGCCCCAAGTGCTGGGATTCCCAAGTTGCCCCCTTTTCGTTTTGGCGGTGAACGTGAGAAATTCAGGGGATTTATTAATCAATGCAATCTTTTTTTTTCTGCACATGCTTCACAATTTCCCACTGAACGATCTAAGGTGCTTACTATAATTATGTTGCTTACCAACAAGGCTTTAATGTGGGCAAACCCTCTGATTGAGACTGAGGATGATTGTTTGAATCACCTTGATGATTTTATTTCAGCCATGGGGCAGGTGTTTGATGACCCCAATCGAGGTGCAACAGCTGAAGCAGCCATGTTAGCTTTGCGCCAAGGTAAGCACTCGGTAGCTGAATATGCCTTGGATTTCAGGAGATGGGCCCTTGATACCACCTGGGACAGTTCCGCCAAAAAATCTATTTTTCGAAAGGGTTATCTCCACTGATTAAGGATGAACTTGCTCGTGCCGACCCTCCCACTGCGTTAGGTGACTTTATTAACTACTGCATCCGTATTGATACTCGTCTGACTGAACGCAGGCAAGAGAGATGGTTCGAAAGCAATCGTACTAACCTTTTCCTACCTTCCTCTCCAGCTAAGGAACCTTTGAGTAGGATTACACGGGAACCTGAACCTGAACCCATGCAGGTAGACTCTTTACAACGACGGGTTAGTGATGCACGCAAGGAACATCGTTTTAAGGAGAATCTATGTTTCTATTGTGGTAAGTCAGGGCACTTCATTATAAACTTCATTATAAACTGCCCCAGCCGTTCTCGTAAGACTACTGCAGCACTCATTCATTGTGAGTGTTGCGAGAGGGGATCTGTCAGGTCCGAGCCTCAGGCTCCAGAGAGATCTGCAGCAACAGATCTTGATTTCTCGGACTTAAACTCCGTTACCTCTGAGGACGTTGACTGTGTAAACGCTGCCATTTTTCAAGTTTCCTCAGCGGTGTCCCAGCTGAGTTGTAAGAAAATCAATTCTCATTGCTTTCTTTCCATCAAACTCTGGGTTGACTCAGCTTGGGTGTCTAGCTCTGCTATGATCGACTCAGGGGCAAGTGGAAATTTTATGGATGTCTCCTTTGCTCTGAAACAGGGAATACGTTCAGTGAAGAAGGCTACTCCAGTACAGATGGAAACTGTGGATGGCTCCCTGCTGACCTCTGGACCAGTGGATCAGGAAACAGAGCCTTTGAGGGTTCTTATGGGTAAAGATCATCAAGAGAAACTGTCCTTTATGCTTATCTCTTCTCCCACTTTCCCATTATTCTAGGGCTACCATGGCTGCAGGCTCAGAATCCTACCATTAACTGGAGACCAAGGAATTACACTTTCCAGAGAAACAGATGAGTCCAAAAGTTTCAGCTTGCTCTGTTCCTAAAGGAATCATGTCAGTCCCTGAACTACCAGCTGTATACCAGGACTATGTGGATTTATGTGACAAGAAGAACGCTGACCAGCTTCCTCCTCACCGTCCATATGATTGTCCAATTGAATTATTGCCTGGAGCAGAGATACCTTTTGGTAAGATCTACCCCTGGCGGGGCCCGAGCTAAAGGCTTTAAAGGATTACATAGATGAAAATCTAGCCAAGGGCTTCATACGCCCCTCTTCATCTCCTGCAGGTGCACCCATCTTCTTTGTAAAGAAGAAAGATGGATCTCTGAGACCATGCGTAGACTATAGGGAACTCAATAAGGTTACTATTAGAAACCGTTATCCATTGCCTTTAATCCCTGAGTTATTGGAGAGAGTGCGACATGCCAAAATTTTTTCTAAACTAGATCTTCGTGGGGCCTATAACTTAGTCCGTATTAGACCTGGGGATGAATGGAAGACTGCATTCAGGTCACGCTATGGACACTTTGAATATCTAGTTATGCCTTTTGGTCTGAGTACCGCCCCAGCCACTTTCCAACACTTGGTGAATGACATCTTCAGGGATCTCCTAGATACATTCGTGGTAATTTATTTGGATGATATTCTAATTTTTTCTAACTCCACAGAGGAACATCATGGACATGTGAGAATGGTCTTGGAACGTCTAAGACAAAATCATCTTTACATCAAACTTGAAAAGTGTGAATTCCATAGGACCGAAATTCAATTTCTGGGGTATGTACTGTCTACACAAGGAATTAGTATGGATGGAAGCAAAACCCAAGCCATCAAGGATTGGCCAAGTCCTAGAAATGTGAAGGAGGTACAGCGCTTCATCGGGTTTGCCAACTTCTATAGACGTTTCATTAGAAATTTCTCTGAGGTAGTGTCACCTATCACTCAACTTACCCGGAAAGAGTCTAGGTTTTCTGGACTCCCCAAGCCCAGGAAGCATTTTCCGTCTAAAAGATAAATTTACCACTGCACCTATCCTAGTACATCCCAACCCGAGCTTGCCTTCATAATAGAGGTGGATGCTTCAGACTGTGCCGTTGGAGCTATACTCTCTCGAGAACAGGTGAGAAGAATGTCTTGCATCCCTGTGCCTTCTTTTCCCAGCAGTTGTTTCGGCTGAGAGGAAACTACGATGTGGGCAATAGAGAGTTGTTGGCCATTATTGCCGCCTTCAAAGAATGGAGACACCTTCTTCAGGGAGCTGCACAGAAATAGTCGTCCTGACAGACCATCGTAACCTTGAGTTTATCAGGTCGGCTAAGTGCCTGACTCCTCGCCAGGCTCGCTGGAATTCTTTTCTTAAACCAATTTAATTTTATCATCTCTTATAGACCAGGATCGCGCAATGGAAAGGCTGATGCACTCTCTAGGATTTACTCAGCAGAGACACGTCCAATTACTCCTCCTAAGACTATTCTTCCTGACTCTAGATTCCTAGGAGTAATTCATAATCAAGACCTACTTAAGGACATCAAGGAAGCATACCATGCGGATTCCTTTTTGGCACAACCCCCAAGGGACGTAAGTCTTGTCTTTAAGAATGGTGTGTGGATTCAGGGACAACGTCTGTATATTCCTGAAACACGTCAGATTAAGAGTATTGCAACTCATTCACGATTCCAAGATAGCTGGGCATAGAGGAATTCTAAAGACACAGGAATTTCTTTCTCGTTTCTTTTGGTGGCCCACTTGCAGGAAGGATGTTTTGAATTATGTCACTTCATGTGAGGTCTGTGCAAGATGCAAAACACCTCGCTCCTCACCAACTGGTCTGTTACAGCCTCTTCCCACCCCGTCCCACCCGTGGGGATCCATTTCTATGGACTTCATTGTGGAGTTACCAACCTCTCAGGGGAAGAACACCATTCTAGTGGTGGTTGACCGTCTAACAAAGGCAGCTCATTTTATCCCTTGTGTCGGCTTACCCACTGCAAAACAGACATCAGATTTGATGATTAAAGATGTGTTTCGCTTACATGGAGTACCGGATGAGGTTATTTCGGATCGAGGGGTGCAATTCACTTCTAGGTTTTGGCAAAATTTCTGTGCAGCATTGGACATTAAGTAAACCTTTCTTCTGCTTTTCATCCCCAGACTAATGGACAGACCGAACGAACCAATCAAACCCTGGAGCAGTATCTCCGCTGCTTTATCTGCCACCTACAGGATGATTGGGTGGATCTACTTCCATTAGCTGAGTTCTCGTATAACAACTCTCAGAGTGCCTCCACTAAACAGTCTCCTTTTTACTCTAATCTAGGTTATCATCCTAACATTCTACCATGATTTCCCATAGAAACGCCTTTACCAGCAGTGGCTGAAAGAATCACGTCTTTACAGAAGAATATGGATCTTCTAAAGGAAAATCTGGAATCGGCTCAAGAAAGGTACAAGAAAGCAGCAGATAAATTTCGTAAACCTGCACCAGCTTTCAAGGTAGGAGACTTGGTCTGGCTGTCAACCAGAAATCTTAAGTTAAGGATTCCATCGTCTAAGTTGGGACATAAGTACATTGGACCTATAAAATCAGTAAAATTATAAGTGCCGTTGCTTGTCGTCTTCAACTGCCCAGAACTATGAGAATCCACCCTGTCTTTCATGTATCCCTACTAAAGGCTGCGACACCCAATACGTTTCCTGGACGTTCCTCTCCTTGCCCTGACCCAGTGCTAGTCGATGGTCAGGAAGAATTTGTGGTGGAAAGGATTTTAGATTCCAGGTTGTATAGAAATCAGTTTACAATATCTGATTAAATGGCAGGGCTACCCAGTGGAGGACAACTCATGGAACCGGTCAATAACGTTAATGCTCCTCGCTTGCTCCGTCAGTTTCATCAGAGGTACCCACACAAGCTGGTCTGAGGTCATCCGGAGGTTGTCCTTAAGGGGGGAGTAATGTAAGGTTCTATGTATATATTCCTGAAACTCAGTTTGTTCGTCAGCCATTTTACTTTCTGTCTTGCTGCAGCTATCTTGCCCTCAGTCAAAATGGAGTTTCCAGCTTGCATGTTCCCGCCCTGATTCTCTCCTTTGCTTCTTAAGCAGCCACAGCTGAGCAATCAGTGCTTCAGAATCTAGCCTGCAGTGAACCTGTGACTTGACTCCTGTAAGCCTTGGACCTTGTACTCCAGCTATTCCTACTGAGGAAACTCTGAAGCACTGTGGACTCTGAACCCTGCTCTTTGAAAGACCCACGTTTGCATGGACTTACGGTAACAGAGAAGAAGATCCTGAATCTGTATTGGAGAGTTATTGCTGAGCTTGGATTACTCTGGCCTGCTGTGTCTCCTGTTTCTGTGTCTGCAAACTGTGTGACTATTTCTGCCAACTTGTATGAAGTAATACAGGACTTTTCTATATCAAACCTGTGACTCCTGTGTTTTCATCGCACCCAAGCACAAGACGCTATATGAACTGTACTACATACATTACACAAGGGCTCTCCAAACGTAACATGGTGTCCAGTCTTAATTCCAGCCAATTTTGGTTTGAAAAAGTCAAATGGCGCTCCTTCCCTTCCGAGCCCTGCCGTGCGCCCAGACAGTGGTTTTCCCCCACATATGGGTATCAGTGTACTCAGGAGAAATTTCAAAACAACTTTATCTGTCCATTTTCTCCTTTTACCCATGTAAAAATATAAAAAAATTTGTAAAGGATCATTTTTGTGACTAAAAAGTTAAAATGTTCATTTTTTCCATCCAAGTTGCTTCAGCTCCTGTGAAGCACCTGAAGGGTTAATAAACTTCTAGAATGTGGTTTTGATCTGCTTGAGGGGTGCAGTTTTAGAATGGTGTCACTTTTGGGTATTTTCAGACATAGACCCCTCAAACTGACTTCAAATGTGAGGTGGTCCCTAAATGACTGCTCGCCTTGGACGACTTCCGGGGCAAGGAAAGAGTAGCGCATGCGCTGTACTGATTTTATGCTTTGCCCACTGTTGGGCAAAGCACACTGTGCATGCGCCGGGCCGGATTTTGAATTGCGCAATTGCGGAAGCCAAACGCCATCTGTGGGATTCACAGACGGCGATACGCAACTGATGCCGAGGAGCGAGGGGGAGGGAGGACATAGAAAGTGCCGCCCTCCTGACCTGACTGCCGTGATTGACAGCGAAAATAACCAACTTAACAAAGGTATTTTGATATGAAAACGGGGGTATCAGGATATATGATACCTACCGTTAGCTTTGTTATGGGACTCACTATTCAGCCATATCTTTAGTTGATATGGCAAAATTGGGGTGACAGATTCCCTTTAACAAAAGTTCATCTCAATATTTTGTTATAAATCCTTTGTTGGCAATGACAGAGGTCAAACGTTTTCTATAAGTCTTCACAAGGTTGCCAAACACTGTTGGTGGTATGTTGGCCCATTCCTCCATGAATATCTCCTTTAAAGCAGTGATATTTTGGCTTTGTTGCTGAGCAACACTAACATTCAAATTCCTCCAAAGGTTTTCTATGGGTTGAGATCTGGAGACTGGCTAGGCCACTCCAGGTCCTTCATATGCTTCTTACGAAAACACTCCTTCGTTGCCCTGGCGGTGTGCTGGGGATCATTATCAGGCTGAGGGGCGGAGGTTTGCTCTCCAAATCTCATGATACATGGACCCATTCATTCTTTCATGTACACGGATCAGTCGTACTGGTCCCTTTGCATAGAAACAGCCCCAAAGCATGATGTTGCCACCCTCATGCTTCACAGTACGTATGATGTTCTTTGGATGCAACTCAGCATTCTGTCTCCCCCAAACACCACAAGTTTTGTTCTACTAAACAGTTCTACTTTGGTTTCATCAGACCATATGACATTCTACCAATACTCTTCTGTATAATCCAAATGTTCTCTAGCAAACTTCAGACAGACCCGGACATGTACTGACTTAAGCAGGGGAACACTCTGGCACTGCAGGATCTGAGTCCCTGGCGGCGTAGTGTGTTACTGATGGTAGCCTTTGATACGGTGGTCCCACCTCTATGCAGGTCGTTCACTAGGTCCCCCCCTCCCGTGCGGTTCTGGAATTTTTGCTCACTGTTCTTGTGATTATTTTGACCCCACAGGGTGAGATCTTGCGTGGAGCCCCAGAGCAAAGGAGATTATCAATTATTTGAATAGTTTAACCATGTATCAGCTAAACCAACAACATCAATATGTTGTTCTAGTACCAAAGTCGTAAGCTCTCACATTTGGTTTGCTAGACTCTTGGTTTTTGTGAAAATGCACTTTAGCCGTTCATCCATTTTCACACATTCATTTGCTAATTCATGAAATTTTGTGGGCTCATCTGTTTGTAACATATGAATCTCCCAATCTCTATCCCTATTCCTTCCCCCAGAGTGCACTTCTCCACCCACCAATAAAGTCTGACTCCTCTCTAATCTATCTACCTTTTAATTTCTAACTTGTCCTTCCCTCTCCTCCTTAGTTTTAACACTTTATCACCCCTGCTAGAATTCTCTCTTCCTGCACATCAAAACCCTCTTCCATTCAAGCATAATTTATCTGCAGATTACAGATTCTACCTCAATGAAAAGTCAGCCCAGTGTTTTGAGAACCCAAATCTTTCTGATCTCCACTAAAGGCCCCGTCTCACATAGCGACACACCAGCGATCCCGACAACGATCAGGATCACTGGTGTGTCGCTACATGATCGCTGCTGAGCTGCCAAACAGGCAGCTCAGGCAGCGATCAGGACAGCGACACTGCGGGCAACATCGCCTAGTTACCCGCAGTGTACGTTGGATATCCAGCCCTGATGCAGCAGGCGCTGGGTATCCAAAGTACCGTCGGTTTCCAGGACAGCCGCGCCTGGAAACCCGATGTTTACCTTGGTTACCAGCTGATCGCTGGTCTCCTGCCTGTCACATGCAGCGATGCGTGCTGGCCAGCGGGAGACCAGCGATCAAAAAAATGTCCTGACATTTCTGACATGACCAGCGATTCACAGCAGGGGTCTGATCGCTGGTACGTGTCAGACATAGCGAAATCGCTGCTGAGATCGCTGTTTAGCAGCGATCTCGGTAGCGATCTCGCTATGTGAGATGGGGCCTTAAGACTCAAGCCATGCATATAACTGCCTAAGCTCCACTTTCTCTCTTTTGATTTGCATGTCACATGCAGTATTCCAAACAATAATAACCTGGAGCTCCTTCCTTTTATCTAGCAGCCTAGTTCTTTAAAATTATTCTTAAGGGTCCTACACATACCACTTAAGCTACAGTACAGACCAAAAGTTTGGACACACCTTCTCATTCAATGATTTTTCTGTATTTTCATGACTGTAAAAATTGTAGAATCACACTGAAGGCATCAAAACTATGAATTAACACATGTGGAATTATACATTACACTTTACAAAAAAGTGTGAAACAGCTGAAAATATGTCTTATATTCTAGGTTCTTCAAAGTAGCCACCTTTTGCTTTGATTACTGCTTTGCACGCAGAAAAGGTGAACGGATGGACTCTACATGCCTAGTTCCCACCGTGAAGCATGGAGGAGGTGGTGTGATGATGTGGGGGTGCTTTGCTTTTTTGTAAAGTGTAATGTATAATTCCACATGTGATAATTCATAGTTTTGATGCCTTCAGTGTGATTCTACAATTTTCATAGTCATGAAAATACAGAAAAATCTTTGAATGAGAAGGTGTGTCCAAACTTTTGGTCTGTACTGTATGTGCACACAGTGCGTTTTTTATGTGTTTTTTATGTGTTTTTGCTCTTTTCCACACAGAAGAGGGCCAAAAACACTGGAATCCTTATGCAAGCTAATTCAATGACATCCTGAAGTATTGTGCACATGATCCGTAAATTTCCTTAAGTATTTGCAGTGTGTTTTTTGTGCAGCATGTCAACTCTTTGTGCGTTTCTGCAGCGTTTTACACCCATTGACTTCAACTGAGTCAGTCAAATCTGCAGCAAAAACGCAGGTATAAAAATGTTTGCGGATTTGCTGAGTTTTTGTTTTTGTTTTACCGGCTTCCTACCGTGTTTACCATGCTGTCATCTGTGTGACAGCCTGGGAAACACCAGCGCAGTGGTTCTTATCGGCGGTAATGTTACTGCTGGTAAAGAGCACTGCGGGATCATGCTGTCAGATGTCAGCGTGACCCTGCTGCTGTGACTGTGATCCGCAGTAGTGACCTGCTGTAAAAAGCTTACGCAGGTCAGCATGCGTGGGCTGTTGAGACTACTGCTCCCATCAGGCAACATCTGCTGTCACTGATAACAGTGCTAGCAGGAGCCGCTGATGGGAAACATAGTCTCATCAGCCAGTGCCTGTGCTCACAGTTTAAAAAAAAAGTAAAATAATTACATACACATTCAAATAAAAATAAAAAAAATTATACTCACCTAACACCAAATCTCCGATGCAATTGTCTCCTAGAAAAAATGTAAATTAATAAACCACCATATACTCACCTGTCTGCTGTAGTCCAGGTAATCCTGAGTGTCCCACGGCAATGTCACGTGTAGAACAGTCACATCAGGAGATGTGACTGCGCTACCTGGCCGATTGCAATACACTGACAAGATG
The DNA here is from genome assembly GCA_033576555.1 of Oophaga sylvatica. Taxonomy (NCBI): domain Eukaryota; kingdom Metazoa; phylum Chordata; class Amphibia; order Anura; family Dendrobatidae; genus Oophaga; species Oophaga sylvatica. The sequence goes on from JARQOD010000006.1 coordinate 312,631,701, forward strand.
TATTCGTTCCCGCAGTGTAAGGCTAAGTGCACACGTTCAGGAATATTTGCGTTTTTTTCCGTTTTTTCACGGGAAAAAACGCGTCAAAAATGCATGTATTAAGCATCCTAGCATTTAGAATGAATTCCGCAATTTTTGTGCACATGGTGCGTTTTTTTTTCCGCAAAAAAACGCATCGCGGAAAATCTAGCAGCATGTCCATTAATTTTGGCGGAATTCTAGCGTTTTTCCCGCTATATTATTGACCTAGAAAGTTCAGGAAAAAATCATGGTAAAAAGCGTCAAATCCGCGCAAAAAACGCACCAAAAACGCGCAAATCCACACAAAAACGCACGTTTTTGCCGCGAAAAAAAGTCCGGTTTTGCTCAGGAATATTCTGCAAACATTCTGCAAACATGTGCACTTAGCCTATCACTGGGCTGCCGTGAGAGAGGTTACCGGAGTTCAAAGTCTAGTACAGGAGGGCACCACAAGATAAGAGGGATACACCTGAGGACTGTTAAAACACAGAACTGAAGATAAAGAGAGAAAAGCCACAGGCCTTATACACAGTGATCACCTTATATAGTAAAATATTTTATTTGGTACAATAGACAACTGAAAAAACACACATAAAAACATTTAAAAACATGAAATTACATGAATAGAATAATATACAAATATGCTCACAATAGAGCTGCGGCCATAAAGAGGGGCCATGACATAAATACTAGATGAAAATATGGATAGACCAATATACAACAATGTTAATATAACTAAATATGATCAGCACACTGAAAATATTCAAAATTAATTGTTATACATTTGTGTCATCCAATAGAAATCATAGAAACACTGATAGCAGTGGGTACATGCTGATACTATGAAACAATCTCAAGAATGCACAAAGGGTAGTTAATAACCTGGTCATTGATCACAACCTAAAAAAAGTTAGGGTATGACCAGTATGGGAGCCCAAACAATTTTTTTAAAAAATTTTTTCTTTAACCCCTTTCTGACATTTGGTGTACATTTACGCTGATGTCTGACTCTCTCCCTTTGGCCGGGATCACACATGCGAGAAACACGGCTGAGTCTCGCATGTGAAATCCCAGCTCTGGCGCCGGCACTCGGGAGTGGAGTGTGCGGCTGCATGTAGTTATATGCAGCGCTCGCTCCACTCCTGAGTGCCGGCACCAGAGCTGGGATTTCACATGCGGGACTCAGCCGTGTTTCTCGCATGTGTGATCCCGGCCTTTAATGTGGGCTCCGGCGGTGAGCCCACATCTTCCCGGGACATGTCAGCTGTTTTGAACAGCTAACATGTGGTCGGAACAGTCGCGGGTGGAATCACAATCCACCCACGGCTATTAAACTGCTAAATGCCGCTGTGAAACGCTGACAACGGCATTTAACTTGCGCTTCGGGCAATCGCGCCGGAAAGCACACACACCGGTGACCCACATCACTTAATCGCGGGTCATCAGTGGGTTGGCATGACAACTGGAGGTCTCCTGGAGACCTCTATGGTTGTCACTGCTGGTTTGCTGTGAGCGCCACCCAGTGGTTTGGAACCAATGATCAAAAATACATTCGACACGAATAATGTTCAAATATGGCACGAATATGTCAAAATCAGATTTAGGGACAAAAAACTAACAAATTTGCTCATCTCTACTGGAGACCTCCATGGTTGTCACTGCCTGCTTGCTGTAAGCGCTGCCCGGTGGTCGGCGCTCATAGCAAGTGAGTAATTCTACTACATACAGGCGAACTGATCATCGCCTGTATGTAGCAGAGCCGATCAGGTTAAGGCAGCTTCTAGTCTCTCAAGGAGACTATTGAAGCAAGCGAAAAGTAAAAAAAATGTTTTTAAAAATAGAAAAAAATAGAAAAGTTCAAATCACCCCCCTTTCGCCCCATTCAAAATAAAACAAAAAAATCAAACATACACATATTTAGTATCAACGAATTCAGAATTGCCCGATTTATAAATAAAAGAAAATATTAACCTGATCGCTAAACGGCGTAGCGAAAAAAAAGTCAAAATGCCAAAATTACGTTTTTTTGGTCTCTGCGACATTGCATTAAAATGCAATAAAGGGTGATCAAAACATTGTATCTGCACAAAATGGTATAATTAAAAATGTCAGCTCGACAAGCAAAAAATAAGCCTCACCCAACCCGAGATCACGAAAAATGGAGACGCTACGAGTATCGGAAAATGGCACAATTTTTTTTTTAACATAGTTTCGAATTTTTTTTCACCACTTAGACAAAATAGAACCTAGACATATTTGGTGTCTATGAACTCATAATGACCTGGAGAATCATAATGGCAGGTCAGTTTTAGCATTTAGTGAAACTAGTAAAAAATCCATGCAAAAAAACAAGTTTTTTTAGCACTTTTTTTGCAATTTCACTGCACTTGGAATTTTTTTTCCCATTTTGTAGTAACGACATGATAAAACCAATGGTTTGTTTTTCAAAAGTACAACTCGTCCTGCTAAAAACAAGCCCTCACACGGCCATATTGACGGAAAACTAAAAAAGTTATGGCTCTGGGAAGGAGAGCGAAAAACGAAAACGTAAAAATGAAAATACCTCCGGGGGTTAAGGGGTTAAAATTAACAGTTGCTGTATGGTTACAGCCTATGTACATTCCTTCTTTTAGTACTCCTACATAGGCTGGTGACATGTGTGTGTTTGTGTGTTTCAGTGTATTTGTGTGTGTGTTTGTGTTTATTTATCGGCTTAGTAATAAGGGTGTTGGGCTGACACCTTTTCATTACTAAAGGTACTGCCACACTTAGCTATCCCGCTAGCGATCTCGTTAGCGTTGCATACTAATGAGATCGCTAGCGGGATTGTTTCTATATCGCTAAATGCTGCCGCATTTAGCGATATAGTTAACGACGCTATCGCGGTTAGCGATCTTCTTAATGACTTTAGCGGTACAAAAGTACCGCTAAATCGCTAAGAAAAGGTGCCACACAGTGATTAGATACTTACCCAGCGGGAGCGCCAGCGATGAAATAGGGTCCGGAGCGATTCCAGCGACGAGCGAGATCACAGCAGGAAGCTCGTCGCTGGAAGCTGCCGCACTGAACAATATCGCTAACGGGATCGCTAAATAGTGACGTTTTTTAGCGATCCCGTTAGCGATATTGTTTAGTGTGGCATACCCTTAAGCCTAGGGCTAGGTGTCAATGACTCTGCTGACACAAAGCCCTAATCCCATTACCTGATACCACACTGCATCAGCTTGAAATAGGTGGTGTTGAACCAAGAAATTACATCACAAAACTTTTTTTTTAAATATCTTTATTTAGCTGGAAAAAGCCTTCATTGCTGTACAAAAAACACATACAAAAAATGCATACAAAAGCGAGGCGCTGCAGTGTTTTTTCCTACCAAGAGATGCAGAAACCTTGCAGAAATTTTTTGCAAGCAAATACTCAATGTGCGCACATAGCCTTATTCTGTTATTTGTTCCGATGTGGACCACAAAACCTGAATTAACCATACAATCTGGGCTTTTCTCCCAGATGTTAGCAAGAGCAGCATTCACTAGATTTGTTATTTTAGAGCAGGGGGTCCCCAACCACCGGTCTGTGGCCCAGGACCAGGCCGTTGCAGTTCTGTTGCCGGTCCGCGGAGCCACGGCTCAGAATGCTGCCACACACGAGGAGCGACGGCTGTAGCACTGTAGTGACAGCTGCAGCCGCCGGCTTCCAGAACCAGAAGACATCGATACTCACCTTCCGTTGCTGCATCCCCGTCCCCGGGGTGGCAGCTTCATCCTGTGCTGAGCGGTCACTTAGTACAGCTCATTAAGGTCATGAATATGGATGCGACTCCACTCCCATAGGCGTGGCGTCCATATTAATGACCTAATGAGCGGTACACATGACCGCTTAGCACAGGATGAAGCTGCCGCGCTGGGACAGGATGCAGGGACGGTGCGAGGAGGGTAAGTATGAGGAGGAGGAAGGGGAGGCCCAGTCCATGCATACAAGATGGGAGGGTAGGAGTGGAGCTGTGTAGCCCTGGTATTGAAGGATACACAATACCAGGAGGGAGAGTGGAGAGGTAACGGTTTTTAAGGGCTACATGACATCACATATACTTCGGACACACCCAGCAGGGGTGTAGAGGGGTGTGGTTTTTTAGCACAAGAGTCTTGTAGTGTCTCCTGAGGTGAAGGGAGAGAGAAGGAGTGCCTGTCTGGAGCACCAAGATTCCTGTCGATTCAGAGAGACAGTACAGTAGTGGAGGCTAGTACAGGTGAGCCAGTTCACCTTAGCCTAGTCAGTGCTGAGATTGAGAGTTTGAGCAAGTCGAAAGGCACAGTGGAAGGAAATCAGAAGTGCTTTAGGATTGAAGTATCCTGCACATTGTCACCGGTCACTGGAGGACCGAAGCATCACTATAGCTTCACGCATAGTGGTAGAAAAACAGAGGCTTACTGGACTTAGGTAACAGAAAGCAGCCCTTGAAGTGTCAGTACGTAACAGGGGTCAGGTGGAATAGGAACTTTGAGCTAGGCCAAGCATAAAAGAACCTAGTTTCATCACTGGAAGGCTCCACCACAAAACTGACCGGGCAGTACAGCTTTGAAATAGCTGAAGTTTCAGGAGTGAACTACGCTTTATGCTGGTTGGACTCATCATCATTGGAAAGTAAAGGAGGCCCCTGCCTTGCTCAGCCGTTGCCCCAAAACTCATCCTCCATCAACCCCATCAGCCTCCTGGGACCTGCCTTACCATCTTACAAGTAAAAGGTATGGAAAGACGCTGACGGTTGTGAGACTGAGTTATTTAATTGCATGCCTGCACAACCCCACCATAACCATCGACCTGAGGGAAGAGTCCCACCTGTAGGGGACCCGACATCTAGCTGCCTCACCATCCCTCAGAGATCTACAGCAGCGCTGGTACAAATTACCAGAGACTACAGGTGGCGTCACGAACTGTAAAATATCTATCCCCTGTAAATATTCCCCCCAAAATACGCCAGACCGCCAGGGCCACAGACCGAGCCACCGCTACCTGTGACAAACCCCATAGACTTCCATGGGCTCGGCTCTGAGTACCCATTGCCTGGTAATCCACAATTGTGGTGGCGGGTCGACACAAAACTTTGGCGTCACGAACAGGATACGAAACTTGCAGCATTGCGAGCCCTGTGTGCCTGTGGAGTGTTTTGGTGAAAAAGATGTTGCTATTGTTTGGCGCCAAATACCGCCATATTTGCCGCCAGATTCGCGCCCTAAGGCGTGGAGAAGAAGGTGGGCGTACCCGAAAGAGCGCGCAAGTTTGGAAACCCCCGGCCCGACTCGCGGATCCGCAACAGGAAGTAACGCTTGACATCAGGCGCCTGGAAAGGTCCTGTTCCCACTGCTGTGCCTTGAAAAGCGCATCGAACCCGGGTTTGCTCCGTTTAACCCCGGGGGGCTAAAAATGTCACAACAAACCCGGGGGGGCTGCGGCCCCCCCCGGAGGCCCCCCTCCCCACCCCCTGGTATTGTTTGGCCAGGGGGTCGGTCCAGACCCCTCCGGGATTGATCATGACTAAGCTTTATTTGGGGGGGAAATTTTCCCATCAGGGTTTGGGCCGGGGGGACAAAGGAAGGGGGCCTTTTTTTTTTTATGCTGCCCCCCCCCAAAACCATGTGAGGAAGCCCCCATTTTTGGGGCCCGCTTTGCCCAATCCCCTAAGGTTTTTTCCCCTTAAATTGGCTACGGTGGCCCCGAACTTTTTAAATTTTCTTATTTTTCCCCCCATCCCCCCCCCGGGGCCAGCCCCCTTATTGAAAACCCAAGTTTTTGGGGGTCCTCTGGTACCCTTTCCCAAATTGGGGGTTGGGGGGAAAAAAATTTTGGGTGGGGAAAATTGGTTGGGTTGGTGTTGGGTGTTTTTTTTGGGAAAGTTTTTTTTGGGGAAAATTCCCAATTTTTTGGGTTTTTCCCCCCCAAGGGGGAAAAGGGGGGGGGGTACTAAAAGGGGGTTTTTGGGGGAAACCCCCCTGCTCGGGGGTTTTCCGGGGGTTTCCCAAATAAACCCCCCCTGGAAAGGTTGTTTCTGGTTGGTCCCAAAGGGGTTTTGGGCTCCTTTTTTTGGGGGGGGTCAAAAAGCTTTTTTGGGCCCGGGGGGCCCCCAATGAGGGGTTTTTTTTCCCGGGGGGGCAGGACCCCACCTACCCGTCGCCCTAAGCCCAAATGGGGGGCAAATTTCCCAAAACCTTTTTTGGGCCCCCCAAAAACCTTCGGGTTTTTTTAAAATGTATCCGGGAAAAAAAAAGTTTTTGGGTTTTGGGTCTAAGGGCGGTGAGGGGAAGGGAAAATTTATCCTTGGGTCTATCTCTTTTAAGGCTTTTTTTGGCCGGGGGAAAGTTCGGTTGGCCTTTTTTATGTTCCCACGGTCCTGGGAAGCTTCCAAAAACCCGGGAGTTTAAAAAATTTTTTTTTAAATGATAAAAAAAAAAGGGGTTTTGGGGTTTGAGATAAAGGGAAACCAGCTGTCGGGTGGTCCTTAATTCCCCGGATTTTCCCTTTGATTAAAGGAAAAAAAAAAGGGCGGGCCCCTGGGCCCGGGGGGGAAAAAAATTTGGGGCCCCCAAAACCCATCCCCTTTTCCCCGGGGGGGGGGAAAAAAGGGGGTGAACCCCGTGGGGGATTTTGGCCCGGTTTCCCCGGGAAAAATTGGGTTGGGGGAGGGCCCCCTTTTTGGGGAAAAGGAAAAAATCGGGTTAGGGGATCCCCAAAAGGGGCCCCGGGGCCCGGGGGGCCCCCCCCCCGGGGAAGGCCCCCCCCCCCAGGGGGGTTTAAAACCCTCCTGAAAGGGTCTTTTTATCAGAGGGGGAAATTTTAGTTACTTTTTTTTTTTTGGGGAACCTGGGCCAAGGCCCCCGGGGGAATAGTCGGCCCCTTAAAAACCCGGGATTTATTTTGCCATTTTTTTGGGGGTTGAGTTGCTTTTTTGGGGGTAGTGCCCTTTCCCGGGCCCCCTTTTTTAATTAAAGGAAATTTAACCCCCCCCTATTTAGTTTTTTTTTTTCCCCTTTAAAGTATGGAAATTTTGGTAGTTTTGGGGGCAAGAGGAGTTAAAGACCGGGGTTCGGGTAGTAAAGAAAAAATGAGGGAACGGTTTAAATAATTTTTTGGGGACTAACATTATCTAATTGTTTGGGGAAGTTTGTTTTGCTCCAACAGCTCGTGAGATTGCCCCACCAAGGCAGAAAGGAGTAATCCAAAAGAGATCCGAGCCCTGGTGTGTCAGCACAAGCGAAGCTTACAACCGAAATTGTAAAGACGGGTCACGACTCGGACCTATTGTGATACCCCAATAGTAAAAGATTTCTGGTTTCAGGGCAGCCAAGGGCTGAGAGGCAGAATTACCCCTGTAGTAAAACCCCCCATTCAAACATAGACAACTTTGGGCTGCGGGGAGTAGTAGAAAGGGGGAATGGAAGAGTTCGGTACGGGTTTTCCAATTGGGAGAGATGAGGTAAACTTACCCGTTTGCAACCATTTCTAAACTATATGCTGTGACAATAAATTTTATTTTTTCCCCTGGTCCTTTTACTCGTCAAATGCGGGGGCAATGACCCAGCAAATCAGGTGGCGAATGGGTCAGCAACTCCTTTTTGGGCGGACACCACTCCCGCTCACAGAAGAAAGGGGTTTTTACGGGGGGTGCAATAGTACCCCAATGTTTGCAAGCACCCCATTTATTTTGGGGGGAATTAAGGGGGTCCAAATTTATATCCCCAAAAGGCGTCTCCCCCATCAAGGGCGGGAAAGGCCTATACCCCCAGCCCCTTTCGAAGGCTAAAGAAAATGTTTCATGATATGAAGAAGGCCTGGGGGATAAGGGAAGTTGTGCCCCTGGGCAAACCCCTAGTTCTGGTTAAAAAAAAAGATGGTAGTATAGAAAGTGTGTGGATACAGGGAGGTGAAAACGCATAACACACAAGGTTCAAACCGTTACCACGCATAGGGAATCATTAGCTGCTTGAAAAAAAAGGGGTAACTACTTTCTACCCTTTATCTGATTTGGTTTTGGCAAGTGGTGTGGGGGAGGCGTGAAAAACCTTTTCCCCCCCCAATGGGGCCTGTGAGTTCGACGAATGCCGTTTGGGTCAAATGCCCCGGAACATTTCGGGTGATGGGAACGCCGGGACATCTCAATTTGAAAACCCGGGGCTATACCTGCGACTCATCGTGTATTCCAAGATTATAGGATCTCTGAAGCACCCGGCAAAGTTTTCGATCCCTGTCCCCGGTTTTGGGTGAAAATTAAAACCCCCAAAAAAGCCAAACTATCAAACAAAGGTACAATCTTGGGGCACTCGGGCAGTTCGGAAGGAGTAGCGCCGGGCCCCAAGAAATCATGCCACCAGAAGTGGCCCGGACCGAAGAACTTAAAGGGGAAATGCGACGTTCCTGGGGGCTAAGGGTTACTACAGGGATTCGGAAAATTACACGAAGAAGGCAGTCCCTTTTCAGGACCTCCTATAGGGGAAAACCCTAAAGGCAGAAAAACCCCCTTTAAATTGGGGGGAAGGGAAAGGGTGAACATTCCAAAAATGAAAAAGTCCCTTTCAGGGATAATCTTAACCTATTGATTCAGAACCCTTCTGTGTACACCGACGGTAAGAAGGGTTGGG
>JARQOD010000006.1:312640451-312752733 GCA_033576555.1 Oophaga sylvatica
CCACAAATTCACGTTCAGCAGCAACAACTTATGTTCTTTAACTCCCAATTTGTTCACCAGTTAATTTGTTCAGCCATCCCAGTGACTTAGAACTCTCCAGTTCTGCTGTTCCACTGAGCATAATAATAATAATGATGATGTGCGAAAAGGTACAGCGATCTTTCTTTTTACTATCTTATGGTCATAGCAAGTTTGTGAGTCAGTTTTGTTATGTAGTGGTGTAAGGATATTGTATTTTGAAAAGGTCTTTACTCAAGTATCTCTATCCTTACATAAACTATGTTCAAGATTCTTGACAGTCAGTTGTAAATATTGAATTTAAATTATTTTAATTAAAATTAAAGTAATAAATCAGACACTTCAGTTGTTGACAAAAACATTAAATCTGGCTTCAACCTTTTCATCTTGGCACTAAGAGAAAGTTGTCTTAAACTGCAGAACTTGGCAGCTGAGTTGAGGCAAAGGAAGACATTAATTAAAATATTACATTTAGTCTGTTTCTTCATTTGTTTTAAGGCTTCGGTGAAGCTTGTGTATTTACATTTAGGACATGGTAAATGAGTTATATTCTAGCAATTAAAAGTGCACATAGTTTAACCCTTTTATGAATAATGTGTTTTCACCACTACCAGGTTTAGAGCTAAATTTCACCTCTTGGAATGCTGCATTTCTTTTTTCCACAGATTTTCCTGAGTGAGAGCTTACTGGTAACACATCATTCGTGAGTCACGACAAAACGCCAGTCTTCCACAGACTTGCAAACAACATTGCGATCATTGCATAGATTTTTACAATGACTGTAAGGGCAGTGGGAACTTTTTTAAACCCCAGAGAAGTTGTGTCATGAAGCACAGTAATTTTATTGAGAATCATTGTGCCATTTTTCATTGAGCTCTAGCCTATTTATTCCAAAATGAAACAGATATCTTTATTATCATTTTTTCTGCTTAAAGGGGTTTTCCCATGAACAAAAGTTCATTTTAATCAATAGATACTGGAATAATAATAATTTACACAATTGGATGTGTTTAAATAAAATGTTCCTGTGCTGAGATAATCTTATAAATGTGCCCCTGCCGTGTACTGTGTAATGACTGTGTCTGACCGTAGAGAGACATGGTCTGATCATACCACATCTCCTGGGCAGGGTATAAGCGCACATTTAACAGGTTAACAGCCATTAAATGCAGATGATGGCTGAATAACAGAGCCATCATTTGTTGGGAAAGATGCGGGCTCGGCTTGTGAGCACGTATCAAAGTCAGGGACCCGGCATACGAAGTTACTGTATGGCATATGTCTAGAAGGGGTTAAATACGTTTTCACTGCATATATCACAAACAGGGGTGCTTTTAACATGATGTGACCAGATCATAATGGTGTTTCAGATGTTAGTTGTAAGAGGCTCCATGTCAAGTATATAACTATTACAAACAGAGGTAGAAAGTTTAATTAAGCACCACAGCTACCATTGTAATGTTATTGCACATTTTTTATAACAATTTGTCACACTAAACAAATGTTCATGACATGGTGAACACTTGTTTATTGATTACTACTAGTGATGAGCGAACGCCTTATCCAGTGTTATCGGAGCACTGGGCTTGCTTCTATATTGCGTTCAAGTCCCTGCGGCTGCATGATTTGTTATACAGCCTAACCATAAGCGGGGATTGCCTATTTGTTAGTGTATCCCCACATGTGTGCAGTCTAACAGCCCCAAATCATGCAGCCGCAGGTCCTCGAACATAATATACAAGTATGCCCAGATGCTCGGATAAGACGTTATCCAAGCATGGTTGCTCATCACTAATTACTACATTCTTAACAGCAATAATTTTATTTAGAAAATTATGTTTTCGCTAATCTCTAAGAAATGTAATATTTAATTTGTGAACAGATCCTTCAAAAAGTTATAGAAAATAATCCTATAATGTACCTACAATAGAAAAAGAATGTTTCTTGCTACTTGGCCACTGTAACTTGTGACACACTTTCATTCTGAACTCTCAGCCTCTGAGGACTGAGTACTCACAGAAAATATTATAAAGATGGTACTTTTTCATTTTTTAATTATTTGTCTACCTTTTTATAATTTTATATATTATTCTTTTTTAGATATTTTGTACCTCTATAGAACCAATAAACAAGATAGTATTTTTTGTGCTGAATGATTGAAACATTGTGTAGTCTTCAGACTCCACAACATCTTCTCTTGGCCTTTGCTACAAACGCATGTCCAAAAACTTTCTCTAAATTAATCTGCAGATTCATGTGATTTGGCAGAAACCAAATTGCAGCGTACTGGCATCTCCATGTAGTGACGAAAGTTTTCATACCATACTTGAATAGATCGTGTAGATGTGGGTAATTTATATTGTATGTACTTATCTGGTTCTCAGGCCAAAGAGCTTTCACATGCATCTTTTTGGCACAGAAATGTAAAAATATCCATTATGTAAGACTGTAAAAGAGGATTGTCTTTTTGTATCCATTTGAAATTTCAGCCAGCATTTGAATTTCCTTGATAAATATTGCCAAGAATTGATGAAAGAAGGGGAAAGGAAGAAAGAAAGGCGTTTTGAAGTATTCCAGATGTTCCAGCGAGATTACCTGTGATTGTGCTTACACTTTAGGTAAGCTGTTTATCTTGAACAAGGTCATATCTTTTTATTTGTAGCTGATCTTTATTTTAATGGAAAGCTCAAGATGAGTCATATGGATATCTTGTGATCTCTAACTTCATCATTAGACTTTTTATAGCAAGAATGTAATTACATTTGCTTCATCCAAGATAGCTATTTACATATTTCTCTCATGTGCAATTCTAACATTTGTACACTGCATTTTTATTTACATGAATATTCATAAATTAGGCAAGATTCATCCGAAATTATGACTTTTGTAATAGTACAGTCATTTTTTATGGAAATCCAGGTGTATCCATAGAGTATGTGTAGGTACTTTACAAATAAATAAAGAAGTGGCACATAGAATATTAGAAGTATATTTTCTGTGTGTACTTTGCTTATTGTTTAAATACTTAGTTTAATACATGCTTTATACATAACATGACTGTTGGAATATGTTTGGTGCAACAACTCCATTCCTGTCTATGAGTGTTCAGTTGCTAGATTTGTATGCTGTTCATAAAGTTAGAACAAAAATAAAACCTCCGAGAGGCTCACACAGGGAGAGCATGTGAATGTATTTCCTGTTTTTCTGTGTCTGTGTATGAGAGAAGCAGCCTGCTGTAGATGCTGCACAGATAGAGACACACAAATGATTTATTCCTGATCTATTATGATTATCATATATTGTTCTTGATTGTGTATAGGTTCATCAGATGCAGTAAAGAGCAGGAGGCAGAGAAGGGGAGAAATGAAGGTAATGACTTGTCGATTGGAGTTCCTGTTGGGGAACGGTTGGAACAGCTCCGTCGACGTCGCAGTCTGTGAATAAAGTCACTGGTTCTGCTGCATAGGTGCAAGATGTACTGTATCCTGACCGTGCCGAAGTATCCAGATCTGTTAGCCTTGGGTCCATTGATCTTGGGTCCGTTGACGCGTGGGTACAGTTCCTTCTGCTGGTTCCTTGAGAGTGATGCGGTACACAGAGAGCACAATGCCGTACAGGCCGCAGGGGTGACAAGGCCTCGCACGGAAGCACACATTTCAGGAAAAGATGGGGCGTCTGCTGCACTGCACGTTATGGACAGGGTTCATGGAGAGGCACCCGGTAATGGACGTAAGAGTCAGTAAGTCTGTAAAGGGCTGGCGTTAGTGGGGGTAAAGGAGTTGAGGAGGAGTCAACCTTCGTCCTGCTCTGTAGTCGCCTTCCTGCCAAGTCTCTCTCTTTCCCACGCTCATACCCTTTTATGTCCCCCACGCCCCCTTCTGTCAGGTGCTCAGGCCCTTCCCGCACAGACAAGTCGTCCCCCTGCAATAGTGATGACGATCCCGATAGTTCCGGCTCCAGAGCGTATCTCGAACAGACAACACCGTTCCTGTTCATCTCATTGCACTCGTTCCTGAATAAACAAGTTCTGTTGTCACACGCTTGGAGAGTATCATGAGTAATCCGCTGCCAATAATAACAAATAAGGACATATTCAACCATTGTTACCCTATTGGATGTAGTCTGCATCGAGAGGGATTGCCAGCTTAGGAAATGATGACTGAAGCATCTACATTTCACACGACTACTGAAGTCTCGGATTGGCTGCAGTGGTCAAGTGACTGGAACATGGTTTCATCAGATATTTATCAGTGAGATGCCTTGGTCAGGTGACTGAACAATATGTCATCAGAGAAACATCTGATGATTCTTTGTTTCAATCGCCTGGCTGATGCAGACAATCACAGACTTCATTAGTTCTGTGACATTCCTTAGCTGGCACTGATCACTGGAGCTGCATCTGCAGGATTCATGGGGTGACCAGAGGAAAGTATGCATCCATTTGTTATTTTAAAATTGCCATGCCCTAAAAAATTTAAAGACGGGCAACCTCTTAAATTGAAGCAAGTTGAAGAAGCAAAATGTGTCACTCACATTCCCATAAAATTCTTATTTATTAGAACATCAGATGGAACGCTTGAAACAGGACAAAACGGAACACATACAGTAGATGGCCGACGGAAGTTTCAAGCATCACTAAGTGTGAAATGGCCGTCGGACGTCTTTGTGTTTTTTTTACTCCTGTAACCAGCGTTTTACCTGATGTTCTAATCAATAAGGATTTTTTCCTTCTTCAGCTTGCACCAATGGTCTGAACTTTCTGGTGTGCATCTGTGTTCCCTATTGTTTGGAGGTTTTGCATTGTTCAGTCAGTGGGAGAATCTGGTGGATAGATGGTGTTGGGTCCCCTAGTTTTTTTTGAACCCTTAAATTGATTTACAGCTATATTTGTCTATATTTACCATATTTTTCGGACCATAAGACACACTTTTTTTCCTCCAAATTTGGGAGGAAAGTGTGGGTGCGTCTTATGGTTGAAATGTAACGTGGGGAGTGGGGCAGCGGTGGAGTGAGATCGCAGGAGGCAGGAAAATATTCCCTCTGCTGCAGGAATCAAGCGCTGGGGAAACCACTGGTCCCTATACTTAAGTGCAGTGAATATTAATTAGCCACTTCCCCGCCCACCTATCAGCTGAGCAGTGAGCGGGGAGCAGCAAATGACAGAGCCACATGGTTCCCCAGCGCCTGATTCCTGCAGCAGCTGGGCAGATCGGTGTCTGAAGTAGAAGGAGGCGGCAGGAGCAGAGTGCAGCAGGAGGCATTGCATACCTGACAGCACAGGGGCTGTGCTGATGCGATGCTGAATGTGTCACGCTGTCTAGCAGATGTATAAATATATAATGTCAGTAATCTATCAAGTGGGACAACATTCTATATAACATATAAATAGGTAACATTAACATGTATATATAGCATAGTATTACCTGACATAATATTCTGTGGGTCAATACTGAATCCTTTTCACGCTGTCTCTGGCTAGAGGTGGACCGGGGTCTATGCTGACCCTAAACTGGGGTCCTGACTAGTCCCTCTACCTGGAGGTACTGTTAATGGTACAGAGGTCCAGGCCACCAGCGTAAACCCTGTCTCCTATAAATCCCTGACCACTGTAATCTAGTCCTTAGAAGGACCCTGATTACCACCATAGGGAATGGACAGGTAAAGGTTAACAAACAGTATAGACAAACGAGACAGACAGGGGATAAAGTAAATACTGTCTTGCATACAACATTAAAAACAGAGGGAACACCAAAGGTCTAGGAGATAAACTATAAGCAAGGTGAGGAGAAACAACAAAAGAGCTCTTAGCTTAAGTCTTCTCAGAACCGATCCTATCTGCAGTCTGTATGAATGCTTTCACCGGCATCTAACTAGCAGACTGGCAGCTATATAAAGGAAGCTAATTAGAACATAATCAAAAGCAGCCGGGCGAGGCTGGACCTAGTCTTAGCAAAGAGCTAGGTAAAATTAACAAACACATTACCAAACACAAAGAAACAGCAACTCAGCTGCGAGAAGTCAGAATGTGCAATCGCGACAATCTTCGTGGCGATGCACCCATGACAGTACCCCCCCTTCTACGAGGGGCCTCCGGACCCTCAGGGCCAGGTCTGTCCGGGTAAGTCGTGTGGAAGGTCCGTACCAATCGATCTGCGTTAATCTCAGACGCAGAGACCCACGTCCTCTCCTCAGGACCATATCCCTTCCAATGAACCAAATACTGAAGGGACCGGCGATTCAGACGTGAGTCAATGATCTTCAACACTTGAAATTCTAAGTTACCATTGACCACCACTGGAGGAGGAGGTAGAAGTGACGGTTATAACTGGCGCCACGTACCTCTTAAGCAACGATTTGTGGAATACATTATGGATTTTAAACGTAGGAGGGAGGTCCAGACGAAATGCCACAGGATTAATTATAGAACTGATCCTGTATGGACCGATAACCTGGGACCCAGTTTCCAGGAGGGAACTTTGCGTTTTATATTCTTGGTAGACAACCACACCAGATCGTTCACACCTAGGTCCGGACCAGACACTCTCCTCCTATCAGACCTCTGCTTGAAACAGTTCCCCATAGCACTCAGACCATTCAGCACTCCTCTCCAACCTGAAGCAAGTGACGACGAGAATCGTTCCTCCTCAGGAACCCCAGATGGACGGGTATGTGGGGTCTTAGAGCGAGCACAAACTCCACAGGACGCGACAAAAGTTATTACCTCTTTATTTAAGTTAGGCCACCAAAACCGGCGAGAAAGGAGATCCACAGTTGCTTTACTCCCTGGATGTCCTGCTAAAGCAGAACTATGATGTGCCTCGATAACTTTTTGTCTTAACTGATTAGGAACAAACAGTTTCCCTGGAGGTCCTACAGGGGCGTCCCCCTGAGCCTCCAACACCTCCTCCTCAAGCTCAGAGCATACAGCCGACACCACCACTCCTTCCTGAAGGATAGGAACCGGGTCATCCGTCTTTCCGGCCCCTGGGAAACTACGAGATAAGGCATCAGGAAGCAATTTTATTGAGCAGTCATACGTGCGATGAGGAGGTAACTTTTGACACCCCTCCTCTGAGAACATCTCCCCAGAGTCCTCCAGAAAAGGAGGCAAAGTCCTAGGCACGACCGCACCGATGACCGTGTTCATGCAGTTATTCTTGCAAAATTCACCCCACTGGCTTATCTTTCTGGATTGCCAATCAATCACTGGGTTATGTTTAGCCAACCAGGGAAGTCCCAACACAATAGGAGTAGGAAGACCTCCAACACATAACAAGACAACTGTTCTTTATGTATTGCCCCTACTCGAAGGTCTATGTTATGAACAGCTTGTACAAAGCTACCTTGACCGAGAGGTCTGGCGTCAATAGAAAGTATAGGGATCGGTTTGGCCAATACACTCAGTTGCATACCTTGCACCTGGGCAAACCGAGCGTCCACCATATTAGCCCCAGACCCACTATCAAGAAGAACAGAAATCCTCTCAACTCTCGCACCAACCACCACCTCCGCAGGCATGAGAAATTGAGACGGACCTGGGGACGAAATACCTACTCCCAGGTTGTCGTCCACCACACAACCTGGGATTAACAGTTTTTCGGTGACTTTTTTGCTCAATGAGGCACGGGAGGGACACCCCACAACAAAATGTCCCTCTCTCCCGCAGAAGAAACACCTTCTTGTCTTGCGGCGCACCGCCGATTCCCTCCTACAAAATGATGTCCCACCCAACTGCATAGGTTCCTCAGAACAGACCAGGGGAACCTCTATATAAGGGACTTTAGTAGTGGGTGGAGTAATAACAGGGGGCGGAATTACCTCGCACCTCCCCCGAAGCCGTCTATCAATACGAATAGCAAGGGCCATAGCAGCCTCCAGTGACGGAGGAGAATCATACTGAGCCAAAACATCTTTTAATTTGTCAGATAACCCTTGACAAAACTGACTCCTAAGAGCTGGGTCATTCCACTGAGTATCTGTGGCCCATCTACGGAACTCAGAAGAAAATTCCTCCGCCGGACGATCTCCCTGCTGTATCCTACATAACTTCGTTTCAGCAAGGGAGACCCGATCCGGGTCATCATACACCAGCCCCAGGGCAGCAAAAAATCGATCTACTGACTGGAGGGCCGGGGAGCCCGGAGGAAGGGAGAACGCCCAGGATTGAGGGTCCCCTTGTAAGAGCGAGATGACAATTCCCACCCTCTGCTCCTCACTCCCCGATGACCGAGGCCATAGCCGAAAGTACAATTTACATGCCTCCCGGAAGGTAAAAAATTTGTCCCGCCCACCAGTGAACCGTCCGGGAGAGCAACCTTAGGTTCAGATCTGGTTTGCTCCGGGGGGGACAAAACCTTGGACTTAATGTCCGTAAACTCCATGGACAATTTCTGCAACTGCAGGGCAAGCTGGGCTACTGGATCCATGGTAGCTGGGGAGAATCTATAGTTTGGGCCGGTGAAAATGTCACGCTGTCTAGCAGATGTATAAATATATAATGTCAGTAATCTATCAAGTGGGACAACATTCTATATAACATATAAATAGGTAACATTAACATGTATATATAGCATAGTATTACCTGACATAATATCCTGTGGGTCAATACTGAATCCTTTTCACGCTGTCTCTGGCTAGAGGTGGACCGGGGTCTATGCTGACCCTAAACTGGGGTCCTGACTAGTCCCTCTACCTGGAGGTACTGTTAATGGTACAGAGGTCCAGGCCACCAGCGTAAACCCTGTCTCCTATAAATCCCTGACCACTGTAAACTAGTCCTTAGAAGGACCCTGATTACCACCATAGGGAATGGACAGGTAAAGGTTAACAAACAGTATAGACAAACGAGACAGACAGGGGATAAAGTAAATACTGTCTTGCATACAACATTAAAACACAGAGGGAACACCAAAGCTCTAGGAGATAAACTATAAGCAAGGTGAGGAGAAACAACAAAAGAGCTCTTAGCTTAAGTCTTCTCAGAACCGATCCTATCTGCAGTCTGTATGAATGCTTTAAACCGGCATCTAACCAGCAGACTGGCAGCTATATAAAGGAAGCTAATTAGAACATAATCAAAAGCAGCCGGGCGAGGCTGGACCTAGTCTTAGCAAAGAGCTAGGTAAAATTAACTCCCTCATTACCAAACACAAAGAAACAGCAACTCAGCTGCGAGAAGTCAGAATGTGCAATCGCGACAATCTTCGTGGCGATGCACCCATGACAGAATGCTCCTGTGGAGGACCTGTGATGAGGTCATGAAGAGGGCGGGCTGGAGCATCACATGACCACACAAAGCCCTGCCTCTTCATGATGTCATCACAGGACCTAAAGACACACTCTACAAGAAAAAAATAATTAAAAGGTTAGTAATGACAGCACATAAAACTCACTCTGCCATCCTGTGGTGGACTATAACTCCCAGCATGCCATAGGATCTGCAGATATGCTGAGAGTTATAGTTCTCCCATGGGATCTTAAAGCCGCACTCCAGTGTTATTTTTCAATGCTGGAGTGGTGCTTTAAATATAAGCCCCGTGCCCCCATTCATATACTTACCCTCCAGCGTCTTCACATAGTACTTTACAGACACCACACTGGTCCCACAGCACCATCTCCTAACCGTAGCTTCCAACATAATAACATACTATTATATTTAATAACACCACATATAATAGTATGTTATTTATGTTATTAAATATTTTACCACATTTTTTTGCTTCAAATATATTTTTCCCTATTTTCCACCTCTAAAACCTGGGTGCGTCTTATAGTCCGGTGCGTCTTATAGTCCGAAAAGTACGGTATCTATCCTTCTATGTTTTTATCTATGGATAGATAGATAAATGTCAAATGCTGCAATTCTTTGAATGATATGCTGTAGAAGTATTGCGATTTAGCAGTTTACACAACAATTAGAAAGGTATTAACTATTCTACAGTTTTACAGTTTGCTAAACTACAGCAGATGGCATGCCTACTTTACTATGTTATTTCATACCTTTTTTTGTATATTTACACATATCAGGACACACTTTTGGTCTGTTTAGAGTTCTATGAAAAGATTTTAGTGTATACGCAGGGAAAGCTATTGGTGTACACTCTCAACAATAAGCGTGATGTGAATAGGCCCTAAGATGCCCTACTAGGAGAGCTGTCAGAAAGTAATTCGTATGCCTTTGTTTCTCTCATCACTCTGACTTTGATGAGCAGTCAATGAGCTGCATAGTTTATACTTCTTGTCCAACCAAAGGAAAGATGTAAGATAAATCAGTAGTGTGGGCAAATACCTCCAACGTACTCACATTTTCTTGCTCTAGTGTTAAAAATAATAGTCCACTGAAGGCCTTATATTGGTTGGTGCTCTGGGCTTTATCTTCTATTGATGTGTCCCTTACCTTATGGAGTGCTAAATAGTACCAAAAAAATACAATGATTAATATTGAAAAATAACCATTTGGTTTCCAAATAACACCATCAGATAGCGACCTACTGTGAATAACAATACTCACTCAATCAGTAAACTAGCGAGGGTTATAGGAGCCAATGTGCAAACTCTGGTAGACCAGCAATCAAGACTGGCACATAAAGGCTGGGTCTCACATAGCGATACACCAGCGATCCCGACAACGATATGCACTTGTCAGGATCGCTGGTGTATCGCTACATGATCGCTGCTGAGCTGCCAAACAGGCAGCTCAGGCAGCGATCAGCACAGCGACACTGCGGGTAACATCGCTTAGTTACCCGCAGTGTACGTTGGATACCAGCGCACTGATGCAGGGAGCTGGTATCCAAGGTACACAGCGGGTTTCCAAGCGCTGCGCGGTGCCTGGAAACCCGCTGTGTACCTTGGATACCAGCTCCCTGCATCAGGGCGCTGGTATCCAAGGTACACAGCGGGTTTCTAGGCACAGCCCCGCGCCTGGAAACCCGCTGTGTACCTTGGTTACCAGCAGATCGCTGGTCTCCCGCCTGTCACACGCAGCGATGCGTGCCTGTCAGCGGGAGACCAGCGATCAAAAAAATGTCCTGACATTTCAGCGACGATCAGCGATACCCAGCAGGGGGGCTGATCGTCGCTGAATGTCACACACAGCGATATCGCTGGTGAGCTCGCTGCTGCGTCACAAAACTAGTGACTCAGCAGCGATCTCGTAGCGATATCGCTATGTGAGACGGGCCCTTAAGGCTGTTAGACCTTTTTCTTTAAATTCACTCATGATGTCATACTGTGCATTATTTTCATGATGATGCCATAATTTATCTTGAATAAATTGGTTTTACCAGATTTATGATATGTTACAAGGGCATTTTGCAAAAATTATGTTATATTATATGTTTGCTTTTATATTGGTCTCCCAGTCTCATTTTTGGCTTCATCTTATTGTAGTTATAAACTAAGACACATCTTTTGGGGGTAGATAATTTATTATAATATGAATTTTTTTTTTTTGGGCTGTGAAGCTTAATTTAAATTATAACAAGGTTAATGTCCTTTTCCCGTAATTTTTCCATTTGGATATTAATAAGAACCGAGGGAACAGATTTTATGTCCTACTAAACGTTGCACCTTGTAAATAAGTACTTCACTTGCCAAGTACAGCAACATAATGCGGCATGAAAAGAAGAAGGAAGCCATGTCATTTTTAAAAAGATCATGTAGTATTTGATTCAGCTAACAAGAAAGAGCTGAAAGCTTTTAGTACATCCATGGAAATTAATACACAGCAAAAATTAAACAACACTAAATTTTATAAGGTCAGGGAGTAATCTGCAGAAGCGTCTTCAGTGGTAATCAAATAGATACAAGTCAGTGTTCCCTAAAAAAAAACTAAAATATATGTAAAATTTTGTATTTTTATATCAGAAGAGTGTTTCAACATTTATGCATCATCTGTATTCAGGGGCAGACAACCACAACAGAGGGTACCTGTGCAAGACCAATAAATAGACTCGGTGATTTCCAACTACCAATTTGATAACACAAATAGTAAATCCACACCTCAGTTAGTATGACTAAAACATTTTGCTGCCATAAGAGTTGTTTGACAGAAATCAACTTACAATGTCACTGCTATTTTCAGCGGTCACTGCACGCCGGGTAGTCTTACAACGCACACTAACATTGAGCTCTGGTGCCAGCTCGTGACTACTGATCTGAGCTTGCTAGAGAGTGCACTGCCATTGTGCACATTGAGGTTCCTTCCAACTCTACCATTCTATGATTCTATGGTGCAGGGACTATAGCCCAGCCCCTGAAAATGAGCATCACTGATGATGCTTCATGTTAGGGAGGGGGCAGAGACTGCAGCAGTGACCGTAGCCCCTGCCCCTGATGATGCTTCATTTGAGTATCCCAGCATGCACTGGGATTCTCAAATGAAGAATCATCAAAAAGGACGTTATAAAAAAAAAGAAAAGCAGTTACATAGTGTAGAAAGGGAAGGATAGGGAATTTTTAATTCAAATATATTAGAAAATAGATCAGATAATGGCATTAAATATATAAGGATTTTTCATGAAAATTAAGTTGTATTTCAGACCACTCTCAGGCTATGTGCACACGTTCAGGATTCTTTGCAGAAATTTCCTGAGAAAAAATGGACTTTTTCCCAGGAAATCAGGATGTGTTTTTATCGCGTTTTTTGAGCGCTTTTTGCGCGTTTTTACTGCATTTTTTTCCTGAACATTCTAGGTCAATAATATAGCGGGAAATATGCAAATTTACCGTGAAATTAATGAACATGCTGCATTTTTTCCTGCGATGCGTTTTTTTCGCGGAAAAAAATGCACCATGTGCACAAAAATTGCAGAATGCATTCTAATTATAGGATGCTTAATGCATGCGTTTTTTAAGCATTTTTGCAGTGGAAAACTGCGCAAAAACACAAAAAAAAAACGCAAAAAATACTGAACGTGTGCACATAGCCTTAAAGTTTATGAGGATCCATATTGAACAGATGAATCACTGAAGTCAGATTTTATACTTCTTTGTTCCATCTGCATTTCCATTTGTTTTTTTTTTGTTTTTCACTGATCCATTGTAAAAGCAGCACTCCCATCAAAGTTTTTATCCTCTTAATATATTGCAATCATCAAATGATCACATTATATAGCACTGTGTACTTGCAATTGCTCATTTTGCCTTTCTACCCATTTAATACTTCTTTTTTCCATTAGGTTTATGACATCACATGATTAAAAACTGACTGGTTAAATCCTTCTAAGCTCTATGTAGAAACAGGAGGTCTATTTTCTCTGCACAAGTCATGAGTCACTTCAAAAGTCTATGTTGGGGGGTGGTAGCAGCTGGGTCAGGAGTTGAAGAGAGGAATGATAAATGCAGGGACAAGAGACTTCCTGTTTTTACACAGAGCAGAGAAAAGAGAAGAATTTAGCTGGGTAGATAAGCAAAATAAGCAATTGTAAGTACACAGTGTTGTATAATATGATGATTGCAACATAATAAGAGGATACAAATTTTGATGGGAGTGCTCCTTTAAGAGTCAATGAATATATAGAAGTTAACGCAATCTGTCTCCTTCAGTTTTTAAAGAGGACAAGAAAAAAAATGCAACACGAATATCAATCTACATTCACATATCTGTATTAATTTTTACATCTCTTAGAAAAGGAACACTTTTTTTTCTAATGAGCCATAAATTTCCTACATAGTTGCAGTTTTTTTTTACAGAAGAAATCTTTATTCCCTAGCCCAGGGTTCCCCAACTCCAGTCCTCAAGGCCCACCAACAGGTCATGTTTTCAGGATTTCCTTTGTATTGGACATGTGATGCAATTATCACCTGGGCAATACTAAGGAAATCCTGAAAACATGACCTGTTGGTGGGCCTTGAGGACTGGAGTTGGGGAACCCTGCCCTAGCCAATAAAAAGATCCCTTGGAGACCACATAATTTTATTAAAATGTATCACTTAGCAATAGATCCATGAAACGCAGATGCAAAACGGAAGCAAATCAAATCAGATTGTGTTTATGCATCCATGCTGAATCCATGTTTCACTGATCCCCAAAGACATGAATGGAAGTTTTTGCTCCGAAAACACAGATCAGAATAGGACATGATCTAAGACTCCCGGATCTGTGTTTTTA
The DNA here is from genome assembly GCA_033576555.1 of Oophaga sylvatica. Lineage (NCBI taxonomy): Eukaryota > Metazoa > Chordata > Amphibia > Anura > Dendrobatidae > Oophaga > Oophaga sylvatica. The sequence continues at coordinate 312,654,583 of JARQOD010000006.1, forward strand.
GAGGTGTGTTATAGATCCATGAAGCTCTATGGGTCCATGTCCTGACAGAGAAAAAAAACACACAGCACTAGATATAACGACAGCAATAGATTATCACCGCAATAGAGTATAGCACAGAACTAGATGTATCGCACAGCACATAGATGTATCACACAGCACATAGATGTATCACACAGCACATGATGTACGCACAGAACATAGATGTATCACAAGCACATAGATGTATCGCACAGAACATAGATGTATTGCACAGAACATGATGTATGCACAGAACATAGATGTATCACACAGCATGATGTATCCAAGAACATATGTTCAAAACCAAGATGTATCGCCACAGACACAAATAATGTATTGATCAACACAGCACATAGATGTATCGCACCTAGTGTATTGACATCCCAGATGTTATTGCACAGAACATAGATGTATTGCACAGAACATAGATGTATCACACAGCTGTGTGAATGTAGCCTAAGGCCTTGTTCAGACATCCAAGATTTTTCACATACACAAAAAAAGTCCAAGTTTTATCAACATTTCAGATCCAAGTTTCATCAGTATTTGGCCCGTGTGTCAGTTTTTGACATCAGTGTTTCATCAGTGAGTTTTACGTATGAAAAAAATGAATCAATTAATTTAAAAGTTTCTCCTTTCTATTGTATTTTAATCACAGCGACAGATTACATGCGATACTCGTGTGCGACGTGATTTGTATGGCCAAGCACAGAACATAGATGTATCACACAGCACTAGATGTATGCACAGAACATAGATGTATCGCACAGAACATAGATGTATCACCAGCACATAGATGTATCGCACAGAACATAGATGTATCACACAGCACATAGATGTATCGCACAGAACATAGATGTATTGCACAGAACATAGATGTATCACACAGCACATAGATGTATCGCACAGAACATAGATGTATCACACAGCACATAGATGTATCGCACAGAACATAGATGTATCACACAGCACATAGATGTATCGCAAGAACATAGATGTATCACACAGCACATAGATGTATCGCACAGAACATAGATGTATTGCACAGACATAGATGTATCCAACAGCACATAGATGTATCGCATAGGACAAGATGTATCACACAGCACATAGATGTATCCACAGCACATAGATGTATCGCACAGACATAGATGTATCACACAGCACATAGATGTATCGCACAGAACATAGATGTATCACACAGCACATAGATGTATCGCACAGAACATAGATGTTCACACAGCACATAGATGTATCGCACAGAACATAGATGTATTGCACAGAACATAGATGTATCACACAGCACATAGATGTATCGCACAGAACATAGATGTATCACACAGCACATAGATGTATCGCACAGAACATAGATGTATCCACAAGCACATAGATGTATCGCACAGAACATAGATGTATCACACAGCACATAGATGTATCGCACAGAACATAGATGTATTGCACAGAACATAGATGTATCACACAGCACATAGATGTATCGCATAGGACATAGATGTATCACACAGCACATAGATGTATCGCACAGCACATAGATGTATTGCACAGAACATAGATGTATTGCAAAGAACATAGATGTATCACACAGCACATAGATGTATCGCACAGAACATAGATGTATTGCACAGAACATAGATGTATCACACAGCACATAGATGTATCGCACAGAACATAGATGTATTGCACAGAACATAGATGTATTGCACAGAACATAGATGTATCACACAGCACATAGATGTATCGCACAGAACATAGATGTATCGCACAGAACATAGATGTATCACACAGCACATAGATGTATCGCACAGAACATAGATGTATCACACAGCACATAGATGTATCGCACAGAACATAGATGTATTGCACAGAACATAGATGTATCACACAGCACATAGATGTATCGCACAGAACATAGATGTATCACACAGCACATAGATGTATCGCACAGAACATAGATGTATCACACAGCACATAGATGTATCGCACAGAACATAGATGTATCGCACAGAACATAGATGTATCACACAGCACATAGATGTATCGCACAGAACATAGATGTATCACACAGCACATAGATGTATCGCACAGAACATAGATGTATTGCACAGAACATAGATGTATCACACAGCACATAGATGTATCGCATAGAACATAGATGTATCACACAGCACATAGATGTATCGCACAGCACATAGATGTATTGCACAGAACATAGATGTATTGCAAAGAACATAGATGTATCACACAGCACATAGATGTATCGCACAGAACATAGATGTATTGCACAGAACATAGATGTATCACACAGCACATAGATGTATCGCACAGAACATAGATGTGTTGCACAGAACATAGATGTATTGCACAGAACATAGATGTATCACACAGCTGTGTGAATGTAGCCTAAGGCCTTGTTCAGACATCCAAGATTTTTCACATACACAAAAAAAGTCCAAGTTTTATCAACATTTCAGATCCAAGTTTCATCAGTATTTGGCCCGTGTGTCAGTTTTTGACATCAGTGTTTCATCAGTGAGTTTTACGTATGAAAAAAATGAATCAATTAATTTAAAAGTTTCTCCTTTCTATTGTAGTGTTAATCACAGACAGCACACAGATTACATGCCGATACTATCCGTGTGCGGACCGTGATTTGTATGGCCCAATAGACATGTATGGTAATTGTGATCCATGGCTCTGATCAAAAGTTAACGTGTCTCTGTAAATGTTTTGCAAACACGGCCCACAAAAAACACAAACATGCGAGTAACATTTTTTACTTTAATGGATGTGTGCTCTCTGTGAAAAACACTGACAGAACTTGTACCTGATTCACAGATGTCTGAATGAGGCATAAAGGAAAGATCATCATAAAGATAAACAGTCGCAATCAAAAAAAATCATATCTTTAATAAAGAAAAAGATTTATTTCAATCACAAAAAAGTGTCTACTCCACCACAGCTGTCTACCCCAACGCATATCGCAAGCCCTAACGGGATTCTTGTACCATTTGTGCACAATTTCTCTTCATGACCTTCCATATGAGCAAGGTTTGAAAAAGACCCAAGATAGGATCGAAACGTTACCTTTGTCTTCTTCATTTGACGTGACTGCGGTGAATTTATTTCACTTTATTGAGATTGAAATAAATCTTTTTCTTTACTAAAGATATGATTTTTTGAGTGTGACTGTTTATCTTTATGATGTCGTTTGTGGATTAAATCCACATCCAGTCTGCACCTCCATTATAGCAAGAGTGTGCGTCTTTCTCTCCCTAAAGGAAAGATCAGACACTTTACACTTTGGGAGTTTTATGTGCTGGCACCATACAGGATTTGGGATGAATGCGTTCTCTGCTGGAGTGCATTCAAGACAACTGTTTCTAAGCAGAGAACACTGAAACATTTCTTGATTTGATTAAAAGAAGCTCGTTAATTGTTTTCTCCTTTCTTGTTTGCCCTATTTTCTTAGCATTTTCAATTAATTAGAGATTTGGGATATGTGCTGTTTCACTGCCTGCTTTAATACCTCCTACATTGGTCTTTATTAAACTTCCATCTCTTTTTCTGATTTCCCGCATCCCATCATGCCAGACTGCACTGGTCAAATAAACCCTCTAAATCTAGCTTTTGTGTCCTTATAATCCTTTTATTCTCTAAATCTAGTTTAATGCACGAGGGCCCCTTTCATCTTAGTAGCTTGCAGCTAGGTGACTACTGTTTCTTATGATTTTCAATATAGTCTATTCTGACTGGGTAACACCTGCTAAATAGCACATTGCTATCCTCCCTGCCAGATGGCTTACATTTCTCCACACTGCTAATCATATTAGAAAGGTTATGAGACATTGAGGTGGGAAAGGTAAAACACCAAATTAGGTTCTATTTGCTAAAATGAAGGAAATATATTGCACTTTAAACAGTTTTTCAGTTGTACTGAAGTGACAACTTGTGATTTGTAATGTCAGCTAACATTTGTTCTACACAACTCTTTGCTTTTCAGGGAAAGTCTATTACTTACACTAAATCTGTTGTCCAGAATTAGAGGAAATGTCTGGTGCTTTCCATAAAACAGTGCCCAGTGTGTCCACAGGCTGGGTCTGGTATTGGAGCTCATTCTCATTCACCTGAAGGAAACTGGACTGCAATAACAGACTTAGCAAATGGACTCATATGCTGTTTTTAGAAAGACAGTAGGCTCTTTTACTTTAATTATGGTTTTGTGGTTTTGATTATATATATATATATATATATATGTATATATATTGTGAGACAGTGAGTGAATATGTGATGAATGGGGTGTACATTTCACCTGGGTATGGGGGAGATGTGTGGCTTTGTGGACCTAGTGGTGGAGAAAGGTCACTACACCTCACGTTCAGCACACACTTGCAGCACAGGCCTGAAACTACTCAGGTCTTAATTAGGAGACCAGAAGTAGGTGTCTGCAAACACAATCTGAGAGCTAGTTTAGCCTGGACACAGGAAGGTGTCTCGGCACAAGAAACAGTCTCCAAGAGTGTTAGAGCTGTCTTTAGCCTGGACACAGAGAGGTGTCCTGGCACAAGGAAGCAGTCTCCAAGAGTGTTAGAGCTGTCTTTAGCCTGGACACAGAGAGGTGTCCTGGCACAAGGAAGCAGTCTCCAAGAGTGTTTGAGCTATCTCAGTTTGGGTGCAGGAAGGACCCGGACATAGGAGTAGTCTCAGTGCGAATCCGTGTGAAGAGCGGCTGAATAGGAGTGCATCTCTCTCAAGTCTGGACATGGAAGGTGCCTTCAGACACAAGGAGGAGTATCTGTGAAGCTCCATACTGGTAACATATGTGATATGTGTTGTTTTGGGCACAGACTGGTAGAGTCTGGGTCCCGGATAGAGAGGGCCATCTATCTAAGTGTAATTAGAGGCTAGACAAGCCCAGGTTTTCTGTTTATGCTTTGTTTTAATCTGTTTGCTGTGGACTTTAATAAAGCTGGTTGCGGCCAGTTTTGCACCAGAACTGCTGTCTGAATGAACTGTTTTCATGCCATTCTGTCTACCCAGACAGCGATCCTAGAGCTAAACCCCCTGGAAATGTTACAATTGGCGGAGAATGCTGGGGCAGCGCAGTGGCTGATACAGTTAGTGCTGGAGGGTGCATGCAGCACAGAGGCTTAGAGACAGCAATAAAGGTGAAGTCTGTTGAAATAGCAGCAGAAAAAAAAAAGTGTGTCAGCAGAAACGTCTGTTTGGAGCAGTCTTGGAGAGACAGTGGCCCTGATAGGGTCTGCAGAGAGAAAATGTATGCACAGCAAAGCTGAACTTGTTGTGAAAATGACTGTGGAATGTGCAGCAGCAAAAGAAAAGTCTGTGGAGCAGTCTTAAAGAGACAGTGGCCCTAATAGACTTTGCAAAGAAAAAAAAAAAAAAAGTGTCTGCACAGCAGAGCTGAATTTTCTATGAAAAAGACTGTAGAGTGTGTATGTCTTGAGTGAAGACTGCCGTTGTTAAGACAGAGAAGTCTGACAGCATGGATGACAGCATGGAGGCGCTGTTTGAACAAATGGTGCAAGTTAATGTGCAACATAAGACTGCCGTGGTTGAGACAGATAAGTCCGGCAGTATGGAGGAGCTCATTGAGTACCTGGCCCAGGCCCAGCGAAGCATGCAGCAGAGCATGGAGCAGCAGCGCCTGCAGCACCAGCAGCGCATGCAGCAGGCCCAGCAGCAATTCCTGCAGCAGCAGCAGGAGAATAACGGTTATTTGTTGAGCAGATGACAGCACCAAAAAAGGATTTCGGTGCCGCGTCCCGAAGTAATGTTGTGAAGGCACCGGCGTTGTCCGCTATAAAGAAGGCGGTAAGACGGTCCTTGAGAAAAATGACACCTCGTGATGATGTGGAGGTATATCTTACTAGGTTTGAGAGACTGGCAGAGAAGGAGAATCTGCCACTATCTGAATGGGCCATGGCGGTCGTACCCTATCTGATTGGGGAACCCCAAAAAGTCTGGGCTGACCTGAGCAAGCAGGACAGCGAAGACTATGCCAAGTTGAAAGCGGCGATTCTTACCCGGCTGGGTGTTACGGTGACAGCCCGTGCCAGGGGAGTTCATGACTGGAGATGCAGTTGGGAGTCTGCAGTAAGCAAACCTGATTATGGAGTTGAAAAGGTGATAGTGAACCGCTACACCCGAGCACGTCCTCCTGAGGTACAGCCGTCTGAGAGGTCGTCACTTCAGAGTTCCCGGACGCTGAACTCTCGCGGTAAGAGCGTTCCAGCTGTTGGGGACATGGGGTATGCTGATAAGCGGGTTCAGGCCCGAGGGGACATGTGGGTGGGAGAGTGTGATGGACAGTGTTGGAGCTGGCGTGAAATTGCAGCCAACTGTCCAATAGAGGGGGAGCCTATGTGTTGTGATGTTGGCAGATCCCTCTCTCTCTGCGCAGAACCTGTGTGTGTGTCCACCTCAGCCGAAGAGACTGGACCACAGGGGTCCCCGGTGGTTGTAAATGACTGCCCAGCACAGGCCCTCTTGGACTCAGAGAGTCCAGTGACTTCCGTATGTGACAGCCTGATTGATAGGGACTTCATCCCTGATAAGCACCTGAGTATGGTGTACATCCATGGAGACACCAAAGTCTACCCAGAGACTGCCGTGGACTTGGTCCCCAAACTCGGGGAGGTTTCATGTGAAGTGGGGGTAGTGAAGACCCTGGTGCAACCCGTTATATTGGGTAATGACTTTCCCCGGTCTAAGGATCTCTGGGGGAAAAATGTTTCTGATGGACAGTGTGATGAAGCTCCTATTGAGGGTGCGCAGTCCCGAGGGGCGGAACACAATGCTAGTGGGCCGTTAAACTTATGTGATAATGATAATGATGATGATGATCATGATAATGATGATGATGATGATGATGATAATGATGATGACCATGATGATGATGCTGATGCTGATAATGATAGTGATGATGATCATGATAGTGATGATGATACTGATCATAGTCATGATAATGATATTGATAATAATGATGACTGTGATAGTGATGAAATTCCTTTGCAGGTGATGTTGGGAGACGAGGATGGTGGTTCTCGAGAACCGAGTGTCCCTGACTTACCTGTGTCCTGTGACAATTTTGAGAGTGAGCAGTGGCGAGACCCCTCTCTTAAAACGGCACAGGAAAATATGATTGTTCTAAATGAGGTTTCCCAGGAGCCTGGCTCTGAGGAGAGGTTTCCTCATGCTGCCCTGAACAATAGCCTATTGTTAGGACAGGAAGCCGGGAGGAGGTCGTGCTCAGCTCCTGGTACATGAGCTATGTATAGAACGAAGTGCTGGGGGTGTCTAGTCACTACTGGGTACCTAGATATGTGAAGTTAGTGTGGATGCACATGTCATACTTAAAGGTGCCAGATGGAGAAAGTTAACTAAGAACAATGGAATGAATAATAACCCTGACAGTGAGCAGGATGTGAATGAAAATGAATTGTATAACCCTGACAGTGAGCAGGATATGAATGAAAATGAATTGTATAACCCTGACAGTGAGCAGGATGTGAATGAAAATGAAGTGTATAGCCCTGACAGTGAGCCAGATGTGGCTGAGAAAAAGGGGTCAGATAGTGATAGTGAATTATCTGATGACCATAAAGCAACCAGTGCAAATGAGGAAGGCATGGTAGCAGAGGAGGTTGAGAGTCCTGAGAAGAAAGCTGATGCTGACCTTACAGCCAGACAGAAGATGGCATCTGAAGATGTTTTACAGTTGGCCGGTTCCCTGGCGAAGACTAAGGTGAAAGGAGGAGAGCTGAGCTTTAAAGGCAGGACTCTGAAACTGAACACAGCACAAGTGGATGCTGTTGAAGATGAGAAGTTGTCAGTGTGTGGTGTGGATCTGCATCATGCCAAGGACTCTGAAGGTGATGCTGCAGAGGTGGAAAAAGCCATGGAAGTGGTGGTCACCAAGCCAGATGCCTCATCAGAAGCTGAGGTTTCAAGTGAAGCTGTGAGGAGCAAGACTGAAGATATGGGGACTGACTCTGTCCAGGAATCTGTTTCTGCCGAAGATAGCGGCGTGGACGGGTTACGGTCCGGATCAGTAGCTGGCATTGGTGAGCTCAAGCGCACTTTCAGGGAGGCTACATCGGAGCCACGTCCCAACAAATGGGAAAAGCGATGTGTCACTCCGTTGCCGCTGCAGACACACGGGAGCCCAGATGGGATGCAGAACGTGGTGGAAGAGAAGAATCCGGCAGGTTCTGAGTATACAGATGCCGCTATCAAGGAGAACTTGAGGGCTGGAATAAATGGAGATATTGGAGACCAAAGTGATGTGGCTGAAGAGGTAGAGTCTAGGACTGACGGTGGGGCTTCTGGGCATGTCCTGCCAGAAGAGCCTGAAAGTGGGGAACTGGAGAAAAGTGAAGAGCCCCTGTGCCTTCTGTGATAGTTGGTGACACGTGGTCGGTGCGCCAGGGACAGGGGGTGCGTGGGTTTCTGGGGAAGAGTCAGCAGAAGTGTTCTGATGTGTCGGGTCGTGCTTCTCTGGCCAGGCACTGTATCGAAAATGGGCCCGGCCCTAAGGTCAAGATGAAACCGTGCAGGATATCCGAGGCCCGCAGAGAGTGTAGGCCTGGGAGGGTGCAGGGTGGTGCGGATGCTTCAGATGAAGAGGAAACTGATGTTGGCTATGACAGTGGTGAGGATGAAGCTGATGAGGGCCATGACTGGTCCAGAGTTCACTGTCTCTGTTGGATTGTTGACCAGCCCTCCGGTCTGGATGACCAGCCCTCCGGTCTGGAGAAGAGGGAGGGGATATGTGAGACAGTGAGTGAATATGTGATGAATGGGGTGTACATTTCACCTGGGTATGGGGGAGATGTGTGGCTTTGTGGACCTAGTGGTGGAGAAAGGTCACTACACCTCACGTTCAGCACACACTTGCAGCACAGGCCTGAAACTACTCAGGTCTTAATTAGGAGACCAGAAGTAGGTGTCTGCAAACACAATCTGAGAGCTAGTTTAGCCTGGACACAGGAAGGTGTCTCGGCACAAGAAACAGTCTCCAAGAGTGTTAGAGCTGTCTTTAGCCTGGACACAGAGAGGTGTCCTGGCACAAGGAAGCAGTCTCCAAGAGTGTTAGAGCTGTCTTTAGCCTGGACACAGAGAGGTGTCCTGGCACAAGGAAGCAGTCTCCAAGAGTGTTTGAGCTATCTCAGTTTGGGTGCAGGAAGGACCCGGACATAGGAGTAGTCTCAGTGCGAATCCGTGTGAAGAGCGGCTGAATAGGAGTGGATCTCTCTCAAGTCTGGACATGGAAGGTGCCTTCAGACACAAGGAGGAGTATCTGTGAAGCTCCATACTGGTAACATATGTGATATGTGTTGTTTTGGGCACAGACTGGTAGAGTCTGGGTCCCGGATAGAGAGGGCCATCTATCTAAGTGTAAATAGAGGCTAGACAAGCCCAGGTTTTCTGTTTATGCTTTGTTTTAATCTGTTTGCTGTGGACTTTAATAAAGCTGGTTGCGGCCAGTTTTGCACCAGAACTGCTGCCTGAATAAACTGTTTTCATGCCATTCTGTCTACCCAGACAGCGATCCTAGAGCTAAACCCCTGGAAATGTTACAATATATACATATATACTGTATATACAGTTGAAACCAGAAGTTTACATACACTAAAAGACACATATGCATGTTTTTCTCAATATCTGACATGAAATCAGAATAAACCTTTCCCGTTTTAGGTCAATTAGGATTACCATATTTATTAATATTTGCCAAATGCCAGAATAATGAGATAGAGAGAATGTTTTAAGGTACTTTTATTATTTACTGCTCTCTTTTAACCCACTGACACAATCGAATTATGACCACTTTTCAGTTGTCGCAACAATGAACTCGATTGGTGGGTGACTGCTTTTTGTTGTACGAGTGTACTAATTACCGTAACCTCCGACCTTGGTTGGCGTACATTGGATGTATCGTTTTGTTGGCTTGGATTGGTTATTGAACGGAGGTCACATGAATTATGTGAACGTGATGTCATAGGGAAAGGCTATAAATATCATTTTCAGTCATCTTGTTTTTCACTCATTACTCTGATGAAGCCCAAAAGGGTGAAATATGTTAGGGAGGCTTCATTGAGTTTTTAAACTGCGCTTAACTTCTATGGTCACTGTGAGGGATCTCACAGGGGAAGCGGGTGTCGACTTCGCTCCCCTCAGGGGAGGGTAAAGAAGGACCCAGCAGGGATTGTCCTTTTGGCAGCACCACTTGCCCCAGGTCAGTCAGGGAACTGCACCGAGGGCAAATAATCGCAAAAAAGGCACACTTGAAATATACAGGTATATATACTGTATGTATACAGAACAATAAACAAGTATGCAATCAGGGGTGTAGTACAAAGGTAGGGTAATAGATAAGTTGCAATTACCGTGTTATGTAGCATGTGACCACAGGGAGGTGCTGATGGATCACAGGTACAAATCTTAGTTACAGGCTTTCCCGGCGTCATCTAACGTATCCTCCTGCCAGTAGAAAACTGAGCTCAAAATGGGGAGCTGCCACTTATCTCCTATCCTGCTTCTCCCACACTCTGCGCCCACCCCTGGTCTTGTGCAGCCTCTTTCTTCCCATCCCTGAGAGTATGATTTTCTGTCCGGAACAGTGGATGGACCATAACTTTCCGCCTAAAGCTCTGAATGGGTCGGCGGGGCCGCCACTGGGTTCCGCTGGATTTTATCTGCACATAGAGACAAAATATGCCTATTGTATGTAATTCCTGTTAGCTATGCTTTATAACTCAATAACGCAGAGTGCTACAGGTGGCTGCCAGGCACAGGCGTATGGGGAAAGGAATGCCGATTCCGATTATGTGCTCGGCTAGTCTCAGAGATATTGCATTCTGTTATTCTAGGTCATTTTCCAGATTAAATACCTCAGAGGATTGCTGTGCCTTGTTCTGCCACGGTGTCTCCATGTGCTTTAGTCAGACAAAAGAGTCCAGTTCAGGAGAGTTCACACCCTTGTGTTAAAAGCTTCAAAGGGTTTCTCTCTGGTGTTTTAATTAAAAGAAAACAATGATGCTGTTGAATCCCAAGGGTGGGGGCACATTTGAGAAGGTGAGAGACATTTACTTTGTCCCTCACAGTCACACAACATTATAAGGTTTCTAAATTCCTGACCAATTGGTTGGCAGACTCCAGCCACATCCTATCAAAAATGCTGCCAAGATCCAACTACATTATTATTTGTAGTTTAGTTTACTATTGCTGTAGCTCTGATATCATTTTTGCTACAGATCTTTATAAGACTTGACATATTAATACTATTAACATAAATATCTGGCTATAGCAACAATCACATCAACAGCAATAGCAAACTATTATACTTGAGTTTATGGATCGTCGCTTCTGAATCCCCGGCAGGAACAGTCTATGACCGCTCTGCGTCGGTGAAGTATGGCGCCATGCACAACAGGCAGGTAAGTTGCAGTTACCTGAATGTTAGTTCTTAGGTACATTTCTTGTTTTTTATAAAGTCCCGGATATACTCTTCAACAATAGACAGTGGGAGTGACAATAACTTCTGGATGTCATGGCACCTGGGCGGATTCTGCACAGACGCTTGAGAGGTCACGACGAAAGTTGTGATGTCATGATGTCTCTGACCTCCCGCAGAAATCTCCCAAGTGCCATGACACCCAGAAGTCCAACACAGTGCAAGAGGACTGAAGATTCCAAAGCAAGTGGCGGGGGATCCAGAAGATGCAGTGAGGATCAGATGGGTGGTGGTAAGTAGCAGAGGAGCCAGAGAGGTGAGTGCTGGGTAAGCAGAACAATTTTTTTTATTTTTCGCATATTATGTTTATTATGCTCTGGGATTATAATAAGGGAAATTAAATTTGAATTTCCTGGGAAAAAATGCATGACCTGGAAAATGTGAATCTTGCCTGATCCAGTCATTTTTGGTTCTAATCACCCCACCCTCAATCCAACTCCACTTTCATTATTTGGATCCACTTTCTCCCTTCCTGTACAGTAATTGCCCTACTTTTAAAATTCCTCCAATCATCTAAACATTCTTTCCTCTAGGACTGCTACGCTCTCCCCATTAAGGTGCAGCCAATCCCTACCAAAGAACTTGTACTCAATAGAGAAGTTGACCGAGTTCTCCATCGACTCGAAAATCTTCTTCCTGGAACAAATCTTGAGCCACTTGTTTACCTACTTAACCCCTTCACGCCACAGCCATTTTCTGCTTTTTCATTTTCATTTTTTCCTCCTCATCTTCCAAGAACAATAGCTTTTTAATTGTCCTTCAATATAACTCTGTGAATCCATTGAAAGTGCAAAAAAGTGCAATTTTATAATTCTTTTTCATTTACCATGTTCAATATACAGTAAAACTGACCTAGAAATATGACTCTCCAGGTCAGTACAAGTACATAGCTAACCAAACATGTATAATTTTTTTTAATTTAAGTGTTGAAAAAAAATCGGAAATTCGTAAAAAAAAAACCAACTTTTCTTGTGTCACCATTTTCCAAGACCCATAACACTTGCAATTTTCAGAATATGGGGCTGTGTGTGGGTTTACTTTTTGTGTTTCTCATTTTTCCATTTACCGGTCGGATTAATTTATTTTATATTTTGATAGATTGTACTTTCATGATCGCAACGATGCCAAATATGTATATTTTTTTATTTATTTTATTTTTAATGGGGCAAAAGGGGGGTGATTTTAACTTTTGTGCTTTTTGTAATTTTTTTCATATTTTTTAATTTTTTCTTAACTTTTTACTGTATTTAACCCCTTCGCGACATGCACAATACTAGTACGGTGCATATCATGTCTCCCCCTTTATTGTGGGCTCTGGCGGTGAGCCCACATCTTTTCTGGCACATGTCAGCTGTTTTGAACAGCTGACATGTGCCTGGAACAGCGATCCACCAATAGAAAAATTCTCCATTGTATACCAATCATTTGTAACATTTTTTGTCTTTTCTGCTGTCAAGTTTTAACATGTTTATGTTGTTTTAACAGATTTTTCAAGCTATGTGAATTTTTACATTTGTCTATTTTATGCCCACACCCCAAACTAGTTACATCATTTACTTATTCCACCGATGTGCTCACCGGCTCAGGTTATGTAAGTGGGGCATATGGGCTTTTTGGAATGTCATGATTAAGGGAGCTTAGTCTGCAGAAAGGGTCGAGATTCCTACCCATATGGTTTTGTGCTGAAGATTGTATCTTTCATGTTACAAGTTTTGTGAATAAAATTTTTTTATCTTCACGTATTCGGTTAAGATAGACATCTCTTTTTCTACTTTGTACTATACACTGTTGTGAATAGGCTGGAAATGAGTTCTGAGCAGAAGCTCCCTCTGGTGGTTACAAACGGTACTGGACTGTCCAGTGAAGATTGTGAGGATTGGGAATCAGGTGTTACTGACTGGTCTTATATAAGGGAGTCGCCTTCCCATCAGGGTTGCCGGTGATCAATTGATCTGGTCTCAATCCTTGATTCCTGTTTCCTTGGTAGCCTGCTGTGTCGTGTCTTAATCTCCTGCTAACAGATAAGACATTTTCTTCTTTTTGTTTTTGTGCTTGATTTTTGCATTTTGTCCTGCACTTCTGTGGGGGCCTTCAGGGTCCCTTCTGGGGGCTTTTGCCCTCTCAGTTCAGTTCAGCCACTGATGTTTGTACATTTGCTTTTTCCAGTTTTTTCAGTGGCTGCTGTTTTGTTTTTAGTTACACCAGAGAACTAATTTAGGTGGTAGAGGTCGTGTGATCTCAGGTGTTTTTGAAATTAGTAGAGTTGGTGCTTTTCAGGGTTTTTTGGGATTGCAGTAAGTGCCCTTCCTATCCTTTTCTATTTAGTAAGTTTGGGCCCCAACGTTTGCTCATACTATTTTCTGTCTGTGTCAGTATTTCTTCTTGTCTAACCGCCATTACATGTTTGGGGGCTTTCTATGTTCTTTGGGGATCTGCTCCGGGGCAGATAGCTTTCCTCTTTCTATCTTTAGGTGTAGTTAGTTTCTCAGGCTGTGACGAGGCGTCTAGGACCAACGTAGGAACGCTCCACGGCTGCCTCTAGTTGTGGTGGTTAGTCAGGGTACTGCAATCTCATAGTTTCCAACTGCTCTGGTGTATTTCCTTTTTTGCCTGCTTTCCTCAGTTACCAAATCATAACAATACACGCTTGGACACAGCGGGTCCGCGCTCCCGAGGTTCATCTAATGCATTGATGGGTGAGCTGGCATATTTTTTTCTTCTACATTAAAAAAATATATAATTTTTTCTGTTGCTAAATGTGAAACAGCCTGCTGTATCCCACGTTGTCATCTTGTGGTGGTGATATGAACCTGTCTGCAGACATAAGGCACATTAAAAAAAATATCATTTTTCAAAATGATGCAAAAAGTTAGACAACCCACTGTATCACACTGTCATTTAGTTGGGTTAAAATTAAGCTGTAGAGGCCTGATCCAGAGGCCACAAAAATCTTCTGTTTCTAGTGTCATACAGTAGGAGACGTGACTTTAAAATAGTTTGTAGCATCTAATGTGCTATAGAGGCCTGATCCAGAGGCCACAAAAAATTCTTCTGTTCTTAACGTCATACAGTAAGGTTCCTGACCTTAAAATTGTTTGTAGCATAACTTCTTTGTCATACAGGCCTCATCCACACTCAAACAATTCTTTTTTCTGTGACTAACACGATACAGCACACTATATTTCAACTTGGAATTTACTGTAGCTGAAATTCAGCTGTTTACAGAGGTGGTACAGAGTTTAAAATCTAATTTTTTTGCTGCTAATACTGTGCTCCTCCCCAGCCACAACTGTGTCTGTGACCAGCAGCGTCCGTGGGTCTGCAGCTCGCAGAGCTGGCAAGGGTTGCCTAGCCTGGGACTTTTTTGACACTGCAAAGGATGAACCAACTCACGGAATCTGCCAGCTTTGCAAACAAAAACTGAGTCGAGGTAAAAAGTGCAATAATTTGACTACTACGTGTATGAGCCTTCACATGCGCAATCAACATGCTTTCCTATGGGAATCCCAGTAAGCAAAAATGCGGACCAGCAGACCTCAACAACCATCAGCCACCCCATCAATCTCATCTGCTGCTTCTTCCTCCTCCTCTGTTACCATGCCAACTATTGAGACGCAGGTCTACAATCGCAGAACCACGAGTTCTTTATCCGCTGAGAGCCCGCCTTCAGCTGTAATTTAAGCGGACATGCCTGCTGTTTTTGACGAACGAGAACACCACAAGTTTCTCAATCCACTGTAACATCTCTGCCTGCACTTTTCTCACGGTCCAGCAGTTTGTCCGATTCACTGTATGCCTCCCTCTCTCAGCACTGCAGCCAGCCCACAGTTTCGCAGTTGTGGTCACGTAAAAGATTGTTTCCTCCTACGCATGACAAAGCTAAGAGGTTGAACTCCACATCTCCAATCTTTTGGCCACGGAAATGATGCCTTTCCACCTGGTAGATACAGACGGTTTCTGAAAATTGATGGCCGTTGCAGGCCCCAGTACCAATTACCCAGTCGCCATTACTTTTCTAAGAAAGCTTTGCCTTCGCTACACCAGCATGTCGCAGACAGCATCACCCATTCCTTGACAAAATTTCTGTCTGCCAGGGTGCATTTCACCATAGACACTTGGACGAGTAAGCATGGCCAAAGGCATTACATCTCGCTGACTGGACACTGGGTAAGCATGGCCAAGGGCATTACATCTTGCTGACTGGACACTGGATGACTCTGGTGGCTGTGGGGACAGGTGCTGCTCCACAAGTCTTGGAATTCCCAAGGCTTGCAGGACAAACCTCTACATTTAACACTTTCTCCACTGCTTCTGCCTCCTCTATCTCCTCTAGGCCTTCACCTGCACCCTCAACCTCTGCCTTAACGAGACACGTCTTCCAACAGGGCATAGCGAATCCCCACCACCTCCATACTGTGCAGCCAGGGCTCACTGCAATCAGGCAGTCTTAAAATTGATATGCCTTGGAGATCGCAGTCATACAGCTGAAGAGTTGTGGACAGCTCTCCAGGCTGAGTTTGATCAATGGCTGTCTCCCCTGAACCTGCATCCAGGAATGGCCATGTCCAATAATGTTGCGAACCTGGTGGCGACCCTATGGCGAGGCAAGCTCACACACGTGTCTTGCATGGCTCACGTCCTCAACCTGGTGGTACAGTTTTTTCTCAGCCACTATCCTGGCCTGGGTGAGCTGCTCCAGAAAGCATGTAAGCTGTGTGCTCATTTCTGCCATTTGTACCCCTCTGGTCATCGACTTGCATTGATACAGAGGTCTTTGTCCATGCCAGTTGACAGTTTGATATGCAATGTGCCAACATGGTGGAATTCCACTCTGCACATGTTGCAGCGACTGTGGCAGCAGCAACGAGCCCAAACCCAGTATGTCATGTCATATAGCCCGAGTCAATGCAGTACGGACGTGGTGCATATCACATTTACAGAGTGGGGACAAATTAAGGACCTCTGCACCCTTCTGTACAGTTTCAAAATGGCTACTAAGATGGTTAGCGCTGACAACGACATCATCAGCATCACTCTTCCAGTCATCTATATGCTGGAGCAGACTATGAATAGCCTGCGGGAGGAGAAGGTGGTCCCAGAAGAAGAGGAGGAAGCAGAGGAGGATGCGGAAGGGATAACATTGTCTCTAAGTTCAAGAATGTCATCACACAGGCGGATGCCAAGGGAGGGTGGATTACTGCGATCTGGTGATAACAGACAAGCTTATCAAAGGTGCAAGATCCGAGTAACAAATGGAGGAGGAAGAGGTGATGGGTGAGCAATTGTCAGATGAAGATGATACTCCTCCCTTTTCTGTTGTTTGTGGTTGGCGGGAGGGTACGGAGGAAACAAGCCTCATTGCTGCCCAGCCACCAACACAGCATGGGCTTGGACCTCATGGTAGATCCCGACATATGAGTGCCTTCTTGCTGCACTGAAACATGATCCATGTATAGTTATGATTTGGAATAATGCTCACTACTGGGTTGCCACTCTGTTAGATCCACATTATAAAACCAAATTTTGCCAGATGATTCCCGCCCTAGAAAGGGACCTGCGAATGTTGGAGTATTGAAACACACTTTTACACAACCTTAAGTGAGCTTTTTCTCAAGACAGCAGTAAAGCACACAGTTCACATTGCAGCTCTACACTTTCAACCTACGTCATATCAATTCGTCAACGCCAAAGCATTAGTAGCAGCAGCAGTTGTGTAACTGGAAGAAACAATTTCTGTGAGTCCTTTGACACTTTTTTTAGACCAAGTCATGCACCAGCACAACAGAGTCCAAGTCTTACACGTGGTGAACGAATGGAGAGGATGGTGCAGGAGTATCTAGAACTGAATATAAATACCATCAGGGAGGGTTTGGACCCTTTCACATTTTGGTCTTCCAAAATGGATGAGTGGCCTGAGCTCACCTCACACGCCTTGGAGATTTTATCGTCCCCGACAGCCAGCGTTCTCTCAGAACGTGTCTTCAGCACTGCTGGTGGTGTCCTGACTGATAAGCGCAGCTGGTTTGTTCCCTGAAAGTATAGACTGCCTAGCTTTCATCAAGATGAACAAGTCATGGATCTCCAAGTACTTTTGCACCCCAATCGCAGACTGTACAGACTAGGTGATATTGCATTTTTTAGTGAGATGCCTTAGTCACGTAACTGCACACTGGGACATCTTTATTGTGCCTTCTGTGTCTGCTGTGGCTGCTGCTGCTGATATTAACACAAATTTGTGGAAATGTGAACAGTCATGGTTAGTCTACATCTAATGGGTTAGCTGTAGTGGAAGACGTCTCGGTCCCAATTATACTATTTCTATTCTCGTAACAGCTACTCCACTTCGGTGGTGTCAGGCCCTCATTTTTTAAAATGTGAACACTCCTGGTTGGGTGACCATCGGCTGGATCGGATGTAATGGTAGACCTGTCGGTCCTTATTATACTATTTCTACTCTCGTGAAATTGATGCCACTTCTGTGGTGTAAGGTCCACATTTGTTTAAATGTGAACACTCCTGGTTTGGTGTCCATCTGCTGGATTGGGTGTAGTAGAACACCTGTTAGTCCCTATTATACTATTTCTACTTTGGTGAAATTGATGCCACTTCTGTGGTGTAAGGCCCTCATTTGTTTAAATGTGAACATGAACAGTCCTGGTTGGGTGGGTGTCCATCTGCTGGATTGAGTGTAGTGGAAGACCTTTCGGTTCTTATTATACTATTTCTACTCTCGTGAAATTGATGCAACTTCTTTGGTGTAAGGCTCACATTTGTTTAAATGTGAACTCTCCTGTTTGGGTGTACATCTGTTGGATTTGGTGTAATGGAAGACCTATTGGTCCCTATTATACTATTTCTACTGTAGTGAAGTTGATGCCACTTTGGTGGTGTCTGCCAATAATTTTTGGAAGTGTGAACACTCCTGGTTGGGTGTCCATCTGTTGGATTTGGTGCAGTGGAAGACCTGTCGGTCCCTATTATACTATCTATACTGTGGTGAAATTGATGCCACTTTTGCGGTGTCTGCCAGTAATTTTTGGAAATGTGAACACTCCTGGTTGGGTGTCCATCTGATGGATTGGGTGTAGTGGAAGACCTGTCGGTCCCTGTTATACTATTTCTACTCTCGTGAAATTGATGCCACTTCTGTGGTGTAAGGCCCTCATTTGTTTAAATGCGAACACTCCTGGTTGGGTCTCCATCTGTTGGATTGGGGGTAGTGGAAGACCTGTCGTTCCCTATTATACTATTTCTACTGTGGTGAAATTGATGCCACTTTGGTGCTGTCTGCCAATAATTTTTGGAAATGTGAATACTCCTGGTTGGGTCTCTTTCACGCGTGTTACCTGTAGCAGTAGGCCTCTGAGACCATCAGGCCTCCACTGCCTTGGACTTAACTACCCGTGTTACTATCCTTAAATTTTTCTGACAATGATAGTCTACAAAACTGATATTTGTACGACCTGAATGTGTCTCAGCATGAAAGCAGGTAGAGGTGTTGCATGTGGTATCAGGGCTCCCAGCAAAGGGGGCCTACACCGATCCCTCACCCACCACGTCTTACTGTGATGCTCAATTGAAAGCTGTAAATGCTGTCCCAAACCCCAATACCTCATGCCTGGCTGATTGCTGCAGTTCCATGCTAAAATTTGTACTGTGGATGAATTGAAGCCACTTTCCTGGTGTCTGTCCCTCATTTGATGTGTTTTGACAGCATTTGAGGCCGTTATAAGGTGTGCACGCGTTTGTTTTTGCCTCCCATTGACCTGAATGGCGTTCAGTTATGTTCGCCGAACATTCGGCCAATTAATTGCTGCATATTGCAAATTTGGCGATCGTAATCCAAACCGAACATTGAAATATTCGCTCATCTCTAGTAATGACCTGGAGAATCATAACAGCAGGTCAGTTTTAACATTTGGTTTACATGGTAAAAAAAATCCAAAAATTAAAAAAAGTTGTGTAATTGCGCTTTTTTTGCAATTTCACCGCACTTGGAATTTTTTTCGCATTTTTGAGTACACGATATGGTAAAACCAATGGTGTCGTTCAAAAGTATAACTTGTCTGGCAAAAAACAAGCCATAAAATGGACATATTGATGGAAAATTAAAAACGTTATGGCTCTGGGAAGAATGGGAGCGAAAAACAGAAACTCAAAAGCGAAAAAGGGCAAGGTCTTGAAAGGGTTAATAGTATCCTTAGGGACCTGATCGTCTAATCGCTTGTGCTATATATAGCACATCTCTCTCTCTGGCATGTAATTTACATCACCTCAGCTACATGAATTATCATGAATTAGTCAGGCTTGCTTGGTCACACTCCATTCTGTCTTAGCTCTGTTCACTATGCTAAAACTTGGCGAAGCTGGACGATAGTGGCATAAAAACGCCATAAGCTGCAAAATTTTAGTTTAACTTTTGAATCATGCAAAAATTTGTTTAATTTCAAGGTGTTTTTTATACCAGAATTATGGAAAAATGCACCTTGACTAATTGAGTCCTTTAATTTATTTTCCATTGGCTACGTATTACCAACTTATTTTCTGGCAGTGTACAGAGTAAGTAGTGATGAGCGAATATACTCGTTGCTCGGGTTTTCCCGAGCATGCTCGGGTGTCCTCTGAGTATTTGGGCGTGCTCGGTGATTTAGTTTCTGTCGACGAAGATGCATGATTTGCGGCTACTAGACAGCCTGAATACATGTGGGGATTCCCTAACAAACAGGCATTCCTCACATGCATTCAGGTTGTCCAGCAGCAGCAAATCATGCAGCTGCATTGACAGAAACTAAATCTCCAAGCTCTTCCAAATACTCGGAGATCACCCGAGCAACGAGCATACTCGCTCATCACTACAAGTAAGCCATCTTACCTTCCAGAAATTTGTAGAGTAGAAGGAAATTATAAATCCAGGAGAAATCCAATGCAAACAGGAGGATAACATGCAAACTCTGCTTGGCAGAATTTATATATTCATTGTATAAGATTTGCAGTGAGTTGCAGGTTGTATTGCAGCTAAGGAAAAGCAACTATATTTAAAGCATCTGAAATAGTGAGTGAACAAGTATGTGAATGATTTGTCCTATGTGTGGTTTGGTTTAAGTGTGACTTGAGATTCAGTGATTTTGGATCTAGGGAATTTAGAAGAGAGTAAATTGTATTGTCACTGCTTGCATAAATGCGTTATATTTCTGTTTTATGTGATGCCAATCCGTATGCAGCAAATAGTTAAGTGTGCACATACCATTATTGCTCAAGACTTTTGGAAATTCAGGCTGGCATGCTGGTTATCAGTTTGCGGGCCAAATCAAGACAGATGGCAACCCATTTTTACCTACTAAATGTATGGAGTTTATCACAATTTTAGTGTTTGTATTTTTCCTCCTGTTTTTGAGGATTGACCACAGGATCTCAATGGGATTGAGATCTGGGAGTTTCCTGGCCATTGACCAAAAATATCAATGTTTTGCCCACTGAGCCACTTAGTCATCATTTTGTCTCCATCAAGCTGGAAAAAGCATTATTCTTGAAAAATAAGGGTCAACATTGTAAATATTGATTCTTTGCATAAATTTGATGTCAATAAAAGTATTTTGTATTTGCCAATAAATGTTTAAAAACTTGTGAAATTGTTTAATTGTACCACAGAAACATTTGACTAAAGATATAAATACACAAAAGCAGTAAGCTTTATGAAAACCATAATTTGTGTTGGTCTCAAAACCTTTGGCTATGACTGTACAATTTTCACAAAATTTGCTCAAGACATTCATACCATATGTGCATTTTTGATATGCCATTATTGCTATTGAAATCTTCCGGACACATATGCGCTTGGTATTACTCAGTCTAATTCTGCATTGTTGTACTTTCATAATTCACAAATTATTGTCCCAAATCATAAAATTCATTGAGAGCAGCTTCTGATGTTCTCTGTAAAGCCTCCTAACAGTGATCTGCAAAATTTTCCCTGAGAGTTTGACTATTTCACAGTTGACTGTATGAGACTCATCTGTAGCACTGCCTGCTTTGATCAAGCCTTTTTTTTATGCATCTTGACAGAAAAGCAAATAGAGGCGCTTAGTGAAAGAGAAATTCTCTGATAGCTGTGTCAAGCTGAAAGTATTTGGGGAAAATGAATGCGTTCTTTGGAGCCATAAAAAAGATGTGATGGAAATCAAGGCAGCATAGTTTTAAATTATGCATAGAATAAATTAAGTGAAGAAAGGAACATATGTAAAATGGTAAATACATGAACACGTCTTTTATTTTAACTTCTTAAATCTTTAAAGTGATTATCTCATAAAGGCAACCCTATTTTAAATAAAAACTTTTGCTCATATAAGTGGGTCCACGTGAGCCCTGTGAAGGCCATGAGCCACCTTGGGAATGAGAAATGGGGACTATTGGGTTAGGAAATACAATGATATTCCACTTAAAAGTACAGTATTACTAAGCTACTGTAATACAGGGAGACAGTCAACATGACAGCCATTGTAGCTGTCACCACACTCTAGGGCACTGAATGGCTAGTCTGTCCTGTTGTGTCTCAATATCAAAGTACGGATGTATTAACATCTTACATGCTCTAGAGCACGAGGAGTGCAACAGATGTATAGTTTTGTAAATTCCGGCTCTTTCAAACAAAACTGTAGACCAACTGGTTCAGTCCCTCTTGCTGTATAACATGCTGCTCACAGAAAGGACTGCATATGCCATATGACAAGCTCCCTTCAAAGTGTAAAAAAAACTATTGCAATTGTGATGGTTGTTAACAGTTATTTGCCAGAAAAAGATAAACTTAGGAACACATGAATTAACATACTACGACAACTCAAAAAGTTAGATTTAGCTGTAATTTTAGTAGGACATTGCTTTTTTATTGCCCAAGTATAGCCCACCTTAAGCTACAGTGATCTTTCATTTTCGATGCACCAAACTATCAGCTAGATAAGCACTAAAATGAGAAATGGAAGATATTCAGCCTTAAAGAGGTATTTGGTTAGGTAGAAGCTACTTCTTATCCACAGAGTAGGTAATAACTTCTGAATCAAGGGGTGTCTGACCACTAGGACCCCACATCAATCATCAGATTGGGGCACTTTTATCTCTGTTAGAATGGAGTGGCTGTGTAAATGCTCAACTGCCATTTATTCCCTATGGGGCTGCTGGAGAAAGCAAGTACAGAGCTCCAGTAATTTCACTGAGAATTAATGGAGTGGTGGTTGAGCATGCACATTGTTGTTCCATTCTTCGAGGGATGAAAAGTACCCTGTCCTGGCGAATGGAGAATGTCCCGGTGGTCAGACCTTTGCCAATCTACCAATCTACAAATTATTATCATCTATTCTGTGAAATACGCTTTTAAGTAAAGTTATGTCTTGCTGCTTCTCAGATGGTAATAGTGATAGGCAATTTTATTCATTTTGCTGAACTTTAGAAGGCCAGCATAAAAAAAATCCCCCTTGCTGCATTCAGTGCCCGCTGCCAGCTGTTTGGTCCTAAGAGCCTTTTCTTTCCACAGTCATGCGCTGGTGTCTTCACTCTAAAACAGACTTTTCAGCTGCACCCAAGCTTCAGAGGTCATGGCACATAACGTGATCATGTCAAGACGTGCACTACGACATTATGATGTCACCTTCAAGGCCTGATCGTGGACGGAAGTTCTGTTATAGAGTAAAATCACTGGCACACATCTACAGAAAGATAAGGCACTGATGACTGGACAGCAGACCCCAGAGGCAGTGTGGGTGCTGGGACAGTTGAGTAATGTGGTGTTAGGTTTTTTTATTCTTCACATTTTAGATAAAATGTCAAAAGCATCCCCTCCTCACCCCTATGTGTTTTTCACCACTGGCTTCTTCTGGAGAAGCACCCGGAAGAAGCCAGTGGCGAAACGCGCGTCGGGGTGAGGGGACGCCACCATGACTTTTTGTAAGGTATTTGGGCTCTTCATATTTTAAAACTCTGCATATATCTGCTGTTTTGGCAGATGTATCCCTCCACACAGTTTGGTATGGGACAGATATGCCACTCGGCTATGTAAGACCGAAATTGGGATTATTATATATTGAGTTCCTCTAACTCTTTTCCTCCTTTTGTGGACTCCCTTAAGGATATGGCTATACAGTAATTGCTAAGTGCACAGTGTTATTTTTGTGTTTGGAATTTTATTGATGCACACTGAAGTAACTATTGTGACTTTACATTATTTAACATAGAGCTATTTAGTATTAGGGCTTTTTGGTGCCCTGTGATAATCATTGGATTTAATTTACTTGAATAGCACTGTGCACTTTACTATAAATGGACATTTAGGTTACATATATCCTTATGATAGTAAGTTAGTTCCATTATAATTGACGGCTATCGGAAACAGTCTATAATCTGTTATATTTATGAACTCAGTATTCAGACGGATAATGGTAATTAGGGATATTGGCATCCACATTTAAGGATTATTTATGTTGGTGACGTCTCTCCTTTTTTTGTTGAGACATCTTGCTTTTTTATTTATATATGTTGATGTTGTATTTTTAATATATTGAAATAAATTTATACATTTTATTCATGGATCTCTTCTTTACGTTGGATGGACTGACATCCAGGCTTTTGATGTTTATTGATGTGAAGTGCCATTAATTAATTTTTTCAGGACTTTTTTTGTTAATTTACATTCTACATGTTACATTTATTATGGTATGTGGTCCTGAGAGACCCCAGAACCTAAGAGGGAACATTCCATTCACGAAGAATAACTTTGCTGCAAATCTAATTTCCTGGTAAAATCTGGGCATATTGGTGAATTTGAATTTTCATAGATCCTCTTAGCTGTACTGAATACGATTGAATAGAAACTTGTTTTTCCTACCTTAACACAGAAAAAAATCCTGTTTGTGTATGCCCCAGCCCAGAAACCCACTAAATAAACCACTAAGTAACAGAGTACTGCTCTTCTAGGTCACCGTGTACTTGGCTGTTCATAAACCATTAGTTTAACAGGGACAAAAAGCAATTTGGCAAAGTTTACACACAATGAATCTACAAACCAAATCCAGTCTGGTTTTTACGGTTCCAATCTTGTGGGAAAAAAAATTTTTTCACTGTGTTTGACCACACTTTTATAATCTAATGACTACAAAAGTCTAGCAGTTGTGCTCATTGTACACATATTGCTAGTGCATTGATTTATTTTAACCCCTTCCTGACTTTGGACGTACCCAGTACGTCATGGTTGGGAAGTGCTTCCTCACCTTGAACGTACTGGGTACAAAGATCAGGCTGCTGAAACTGAAAGTCCCATAGTGGCACAGAGTAAAAAAGTAAAAAAAAATGTAAAAAATTATAAAATATTTCTTAGAAAATAATAAAAAAATATGTATTGTATTAATACATTTCTATTTTTAGGTAAAAAGAAAAAAAAGTACACATTTGGTATTG
The DNA here is from genome assembly GCA_033576555.1 of Oophaga sylvatica. Classification (NCBI taxonomy): domain Eukaryota; kingdom Metazoa; phylum Chordata; class Amphibia; order Anura; family Dendrobatidae; genus Oophaga; species Oophaga sylvatica. Next base: position 312,679,595 of record JARQOD010000006.1, read on the forward strand.
CCGCTTCTGGGACGACCTGTCCCATAAAACAGTTCCACTAGTTAACCCTTTAGTGAACACCCTAAAAAAATAAAAATAAAAGTGAGGCAAAAAAACTGCTTTTTCATCATATTGTTGAACAAAAGTGGAATAAAACGCGTTTAAACAAAACAAATGTAAATAAAAGTGGTATTACTGAAAATGTCATCTTGTCTCGCAAAAAACAATCTGCCATACAGCTCCATCAGTGGAAAAATAAAGTTATAGCTCTCAGAATAAAGTGATGCAAAAATACATATTTTTTCTATAAAATAGTTTTTCTTGTGTAAAAGCGCCAAATCATAAAAACTATATAAATGTGGTAGTGCTGTATTTGTACTGACCCAATGAATAAAGCTTATCAATTTTACCACACGCAGAATGGTATAAAAAAAATTAAAACAATTCTTAAATTGCTGTTTTTTGTTCATTCTGACTCCCAAAAATTGGAATAGAAAGCGATCAAAACATTTTATGTGACCGAAAGTGGTACTAATAAAAGAGTTAACTTGTCCTGCAAAAGCCAAGCCCTCACATGACTTTGTTGGATGAAATATGGAGAAATTAAAGCTCTCAAAATATGGCATTGCAAAAAAATAGTTTTATCAATAAAAAGCTTTTTTTAGTGCATGACAGCCAACCATAAAAACTCAATACAAATCTGGTATTGCTGTAATCACAATGACCCAACTAATAAAGTCGTCTAATAATTTATATCGGAAAAGGAACAGCGCAAAAAATAAATAAAATCAATTTCTGACCTGCTGTTAATGTTTTCCTTCTACCTCCCAAAGATCGCAGTAAGGCTCAGCTCACATCTATCCTGAGCTCTGCACTGAGCGCTTACACCGGGGTTTGAGCGTAAAACTGAAATACTTGATTCAGATGGAACCAGCGGAAGATTCCCTATAACAAGGCAGTTGGAGGCACTGTAGACGCTGTCTGGCCTGTGATCCAGAGGTGTCCCCCTTTTTTAGGTGTTCATGAAATCGCGGTCCGCCACAGTTTAGTGCACCTCTGAAATGAAGGAAACTACTAAACAGAGTCCAGAGCAACTTTGCTGTCTCATTGAAGTAAATGGATCCCGGTTTCTGTAGTAATGAGAGCCCATCTAATTTATGGGTCCATGTCTCCAGAAGAACAAGCTGGGCATAATGTAATAAGCACCACAATGTACTGGGCACTACAAAGCACTGGGCACTATAATGTATGGGCTCTACAATGTCAGTTTGCAATTTACTCAGTTAGGACTGCGTCACACTTGCGAGTGTGATGCGAGTAAGTCGCACGACTTTCTCGCATCAACACCCGGCACGGCCGCCCGCTCTCGGACCCGAGTGTGCGGCTGCATGTATTTCTATGCAGCCGCACACTTTGGTCCGAGAACGGGCGGCCGTGCCGGGTGTTGATGCGAGAAAGTCGTGCAATTTACTCGCATCACACTCGCAAGTGTGACGCCGGCCTAAATTCCACTGTTGCTTGGTTCTGTAAAATACCCATGGAGTCAAAATCGTCACTTCACCTGTAGATAAATTCCCAAAGCGGTATAATTTTCAAAATGGGGTCAATTGAGGGGTGTGACGACAAAGAATTTAATCTAAATTATGGAGATATCTATTTTCAGTAAGCCAGGAGGCATATACTGTTATCTTTATGTTGACTTTTTAATTTATGTGTTTGTTCTTTAGTTGATTAAGAACCATACTCTGCTGTCATATGATTCTTAAACGTGGATTTTTGACATTTTTGAATGGCTGATATTTGCCTCTTATATCAGCTCCTACAGCTTAATGTCTATCTCTGCAAAACAGGGGTGCAGGGTCATTGAACAATCGGTGTTTGATAATATGTTGATTGACAATTGTGTGGGATCCTGTGCTTGTCGACTTACAAAAGAAAAGGAGTAAAAAAATGAGCAAATTAATTAAATACTCAAACATTATGAGTTAATATCATCACACCTTCCTCTTGACCTCTGGATGATGGCTTGAAGGACAACAGTTGTGAACTTTATAAAGAGGATATGACTCCTGAACAAGATATCCAGATATCCAAAGAACAAGAGACTCTTTGTAAAACCACAGCCAGGAACACTCTACAGGACAGCAGCCAGGGCATCAAGGTTCTATCATGAGGGACACAGATTTGAAATTCTACAGGATGCCAGCTTAGGGGACCATGGCCCCGGCTGAAAAATTACAGATCTGCATTAACCATCACTGAACCCATGGATACTGTGGAGACACGGGGAGTCAGTGGGTTTTCCAGTCCGCTAGCCAAATCCGCATGGGCCAGGGCTCATCGCACTGAACACCCGCTTTACGTTTACCGTGGGTGTAATACTACTCAGACAACACACGGTGGCAATACTTTATTGAATCACAAAACAGGCAAATAACACGTAGAACAGTCCAAGCACATCGCCCAAGATGGTGCAAAATTACAGAGTCTCACCCATCCGCTGATTTGCCGGGATAAGACCAGCTGTGACATCAGAGTTTCCAGGTCCGACAACCCCCACCTGTGGCACACACAAAGAGGAGAAAATGACAAACTTAGGAAGCTGACAGTTCATTGAGGTACAAGGGCAGGTGACCGGAGGGTTACATCCTGGCTTCCCAGAGCATCTCCATGGAGCCAGGTGACCGGTGGGTCCCAATCCTGGCTTTTCCAAATGTATCCATGGGGCCCAAGTGACCCGTGGGTCCAAATCCTGACCACATTATCTTACAACAAACATCAACTTAAAAGTCAATATTACAGGCTTGTATGAAGAAAAGTTTCTGTTTTCTTGACCAACCAAAGAACAAACACATAAATTCAAAAGTCAACATATAGATAAGTCTATCCCTCCTGGCTTATTGAAAATAGACATCTTGTTAATTAAGATAAAATGTTGTATAATCACAGATACCTTTGGGAAAGCAAGGATTTGGACCCATCGGTCACCTGAGCCCCATGGATACATTTGGGAAAGCCAGGATAAGGACCCACTGGTCACCTAGCTCTATGGAGATGTTCGGAGTAGCCAGGTTGTGAACCTCCAGTCACCTGGCCTTGTACTTCAATGGACTGTCAGTTTCCTAAGCTTGTCATTCCCTGTGGGTGCCCGCCAAAAGCAGGGTGCCACTGATGGGGGTAGTCAGCTTTGGAAGCTCCTAAGTCCCAGATTATTATTATTATTATTTATTTATATAGCGCCATTAATTCCATGGTGCTGTACATGAGAAGGGGTTACATACAAAGTTATAGATATTGTTTACAGTAAACAAATTTACAATGACAGTCTGCTACAGAGGGGAGAGGACCTTGTCCTTGCGGACTTACATTCTACGGGATAATGGGTAAGAAACAGAAGGTGGGGGTGCGGAAGCATTGGTGGTGGTGTGGCAGAAGCTTGGGTGGTGGCAAGGTGGCAGAATGGTTATTGCAGGTTGTAGGCTTTCGTGAAGAGATGGGTTTTCAGGTTCCGTCTGAAGGATCCAAGGGTGGTGGATAATCGGACATGTTGAGGCGTGGAATTCCAGAGGATGGGGGATATTCGGGAGAAATCTTGGAGGCGGTTGTGTGAGGAACGAATAAGTGTGGAGGATAGTAGGAGGAGATTAGTTCAGAGATATAGGGAGGGGACAGGTTGTGGACGGCTTTGTAGGTCAGTGTTAGCAGTTTGAACTGGATTCGTTGGGGAATTGGGAGCCTGTGGATGGATTTGCAGAGGGGAGAAGCAGGGGAGTACCAGGAGAAAGGTGGATTAGTTGGGCAGCAGAGTTGAGGACAGACTGGAGTGGTGCAAGAGAGTTGACGGGGAGGCCACAAAGGAGGGGGTTGCAGTAATCAAGGTGGGAGATGATGAGGGCATGCACAAGAATTTTAGTAGATTGAGGGCTGAGGAAGGGACGGATTCTGGAAATGTTTTTAAGTTGGAGGTGACAGGAGGTGGCAAGAGTTTGGACGTGTGGTTTGAAGAACAGGGCAGAGTCGAGAGTTACTCCGAGGCAGCGGATTTCAGGTGTGGGAGAGAGCGTGATGCCATTTACCATAATAGATAGATCGGGTAGGGAAGATACGCGAGATGAAGGAAAAATGATGAGTTCAGTTTTGTCTACATTGAGTTTTAGGAAGCGAGAGGTGAAGAAGGAGGATATGGCTGATAGACACTCCGGGATTCTGGACAGCAGAGAGGTGACATCTGGGCCAGAGAGATAGATCTGAGTGTCATCTGCATACAGGTGGTACTGGAAGCCATGGGACTTTATGAGTTGTCCTAGGTCAAGGGTATAGATGGAAAAAAGTAGGGGCCCCAGGACAGAGCCTTGAGGGATTCCAACAGAGAGAGGGTGGGATGAGGAGGTAGTGTGGGAGTGGGAGACACTAAATGTGCGGTCAGAAAGGTAAGTGGCAATCCAGGACAGGGCAAGGTCTTTGATGCCAAGGAAAGAAAGAATCTGTAGCAGTAGGCAGTGGTCAACTGTGTCGAAGGCAGAGGACAGGTCGAAGAGGAGGAGGATGGAGAACTGTCTGTTAGCTTTGGCTGTGAGTAAGTCATTAGTAATTTTGGTCAGGGCAGTTTCAGTGGAGTGGTGGAGGCGGAAGCCTGATTGGAGGTTGTCAAGAAGAAAGTTAGATGAGAGGTGGGAGGAAAGTTGAGCGTGGACATGCTGTTCAAGGAGTTTGGAAGCAAACAGGAGCAATGATATTGGGCGATAGCTGGGCATAGCAGTTGGGTCAAGGTTTGTTTTTTTGAGGATGGGTGTGATGGTGGCATGTTTGAAGGCAGAGGGAAAGGTACCAGAAGATAGCGATAGGTTTAAGAGATGGGTTACGGCTGGAATGAGTGCTTTAGTGAGGTTGGGGAGCAGGTGGGAAGGGTTGGGTCGAGTGCACAGGTGGTGAGGTGTGATTTGGAAAGGAGGTGAGTAAGCTCTCCTTCAGTGATCTTGGAGAGGGAGGTTATTGGGAAGGGCAGAGGTCTGGTATATGGAGTGGTTGGGGTGGTGGAACAGTAAAAGTTTGCCTTGTTTGGTCGATCTTATTTTTGAAGTAGGTGGCAAAGTCCTCGGCAGAGATGAGGGGAGTTGGAGGTGGCAGTGGTGGGCGGAGGAGAGAGTTGAATGTGCTGAACAGTTGTTTTGGGTTGTAGGATAATGAAGATACAAGGTTTGTGAAATAGGTCTGTTTAGCAGAGGTAAGGGCTATTTTGAAGGCAAGTGTAGCTTGTTTGAAAGCAGTGAAGTTGTCTGGCAGGCGTGTTTTCTTCCAACGTCGCTCCGCGACCCTGGATGATTGTCAAAGTTTTTTGGTGAGATTGTTGTGCCAGGGTTGCCTATTGATTCGTCACACTTTGCCATGCGTGAGAGGGGCGACTGAGTCTATGGCCGATGTGAGGGTGGTGTTATAGAAAGTGGTGGCGCTGTCTGTGTCGTGGAGTGAAGATATGGAGGACAGAGGTAGAAGAGAGTCTGAGAGTCTGTGAATGTCTAGGTGTGCGAGGTTTCTGCGAGGATGTTCCAGTGGCTGGACATAGGGGCAGGTGAGGAGGACAGGGATGAGAAGGTGAGTAGGGGGTGGTCGGATAGGGGGAGGGGAGAGGTTGTGAGATTAGATAGGGAACAGAGGTGGATGAAGATGAGGTATAATGTATGTCCGTCTGGGTGGGTGGCTGTGGAGGACCACTGAGTAAGTCCAAAAGATGAAGTAAGTGACAGGAGTTTGGAGGCTGCTGGCTGGCGGGTGTCAACCTGGATATTAAAGTCACCCATGATGATGGTGGGGATGTCAGCAGAAAGAAAGTGAAGAAGCCAGGTGGAGAATTGGTCAATGAAGGCAGTGACTGGGCACCGTGGTCGGTATATGGCGGCCATTTGGAGATTATAGGGAGAGTAGATACGGACCGAGTGGACCTCAAAGGAAGGGAGGATAAGGGAGGGTGGGGGTTGGATAGGGTTGAAGGAGCAGTTATTAGAAAGAAGGAAACCCACGCCTCCACCATGTCTGTTGCCAGAGCGAGGAGTGTGGGTAATGTAGAGGCCACCATAACTCAGTGCAGCAGGGGAGGCCATGTCAGGGGGCGTCAGCCAGGTCTCAGTGAGGGCCAGGATGGAGAGGTTGCGGGAAGCAAAGAGATCGTGGTTCAAGTGGAGCTTGTTGCAGACAGAGCGGGCACTCCAGAGTGCTCCAGAGAGAGGAAGCAGGGGGGTCAGGGTCAGTGGCACAGGTTTTAAGTGTGAGGGATTGCGGTAGTTTCTCTTACTGTGAGAAGTATAGTGGTGAGGGTTAGTGGGATGTATGAGGCAGGGGGGCCAGGATTGGGGGATATGTCACCAGCAGTGAGAAGAAGAAGAGAAAGGGAAAGTAGGTGGGTGAAGGAAAGTGACCGGCTTACGTTATATTTAAGTGGGAGAGGTCTGAGGTTAAGAAACAGGTCTGCAGATGAGGCGATGTGGGGGGTAAGACAGAGGGGGAGATAGTTATTTGGTTCGAGCTTGCAGGGGTTTGGGGATAGCGAATGAGAGTGAAGATTAGCGGAGCAGAGATGGTGAGGGTAAATGTGAGCAAGGTTAAAGATGGTATAATCTCTGCAAGTCAGCAGAAGGGTGAGACTCTGTAATTTTTCACCATCTTGGGGATTTTGCTGGGACTGTTATATGTGTTATTTGCCTGTTCTGTGGTTCAAAATAGTATTTAGACCCTGTTTTACCCTCACTCTGTGTTATCTGAGTAGTATTATGCCCACGGTAAAAGGAGGGCAGGTGTTCGGTGGGATGAGCTCTTATAAATGCGGTTTCGGGCTAGCAGGCTAGAGCACCCGCTGACCCCCATGTCTCCACAAGGAGGAATTCTGCTCTTCTAGCACTTAGGGGCTCTGCATATGGAGTCTCTCTCTGTATGGCTAAGCAGTACATTCTGCAGAAATTGTGGGACAAATTTTGGTGCCATGTTTTCTCATTTCTCGTGAAAATATAAAATCTGGGGCTAAAACAACATTTTTTTTATTAAAAAGTAATTATTTTTTCTTCACTGCCCAATGATTTAATTCCTTAGTGACAGAGCCAATTTGGTACTTAATGACCAAGCCAATTTTTACAATTCTGACCAGTGTCATTTTATGAGGTTATAGCTCTGGAACGCTTCAATGGATCCAACTGATTCTGAGAATGTTTTTTCATGACATATTGTACTTCATGTTAGTGGTAAAATTTCTTCATTATGACTTGTCTTTATTCAAGAAAAAAAACAAAATTTGGCAAAAAGTTTGAAAATTTTGCAATTTTCAAAACTTTTAATTTTTGTGCCCTTAAATCAGACAGTCATGTCGCACAAAATAGTTAATAATAACATTTCCCACATGTCTACTTTGCATCAGCACAATTTTGGATACATCATTTTTTTGTTAGGACATTATAAGGGTTAAAAGTTGACCAGCGATTTTCTATTTTTCCAACAAAATTTACAAAACCAATTTTTTAGGGACCACCTCACATTTGAAGTGAGTTTGGGGGTCAAAATGACAGAAAAAAACTAAAAGTGATACTATTCTAAAATGTGCCACCCTCAAGGTGTGCAAGCCCACATTCAAGAAGCTTATCAACCATTCAGGTGCTTCACGAGAAGTAAAGCCATGTGAAAGGAAAAAAATGAACATTTTACTTTTTTCACAAAAAATTTACTTGGAAACAAACTTTATTTTCACAAGGGTATCAGGAGAAAATGGACCACAAAATTTGTTGTGCAATTTCTCCTGAGAATGCCGATACCTCGTATGTGGGGGAAAGCCACTGATTGGGTGCATGGCAGGGCTCAGAAGGGAGGGAGCGCCTTTGAATTTTTGAACCCAAAATTGGCTGGAATCAATGGCGGGCACCATGTCGAGTTTGGAGACCCTGATGTACATAAACAGTGGAAACCCCCAATTCAAACTCCAGCCCTAACACAGCCCTAACCCCAACACATGCCTAACCCTAATTCCATCCCTAACCATAACCCTAACCACCAGGGCCGGCTCCAGGTTTTTATGGGCCCCGGGTGAAAGAGCCTCAGTGGGCCCCTTTAACACAGACCACAATTCATGATGCACAGATACGGCAGAGAAATATAGGTACAGTACAATGCCAAATACTTCACTTCTTCCATTACATGAGTAATATCTATTGTAAATTGTACAATAGCTCAAAAACGGCCAAATCCTCACAGTGCACAGTACAGACTGGACAGTACAGTCCTCCATACAATATTATGGGCACCACATAGTCTCCCCCTCATCACCCATATAATACCCCATGCAGGATGTCACACCCCATCCCCCATATAATGCTCCATACAGAATACTGGACCCAAAATAATGCTCCATACAGAATACTGGACCACATATAATGCTCCATACAGGATACTGGTCCCCATATATTGCTCCATACAAAATATGGAGCTCTCCTCTGCGCTGTGCTGCGTTCTACACTGTTACGGCTCAGGAAAGGGCGCTGTGGAAAGACTCCCCATTATCATCATCATTGCCTCCCCATCATCATCATGGCCTCCCATTATCATCAATGCCTCCCCATCATCATCATTGCCTCCCCATCATCATCATTGCCTCCCCATCATCATCATGGCCTCCCCATTATCATCAATGCCTGCCCATCATCATCATCATCGCCTCCCCATCATCATCAATGCGTGACCATTATCATCAATGCCTGCCCATCATCATCATTGCCTCCCCATCATCATCAATGCCTGCCCATTATCATCATCGCCTCACCATCATCAATGCCTGCCCATTATCATCAATGCCTGCCCATCATCACACACAGACAGCACCGCAGCACACAAGCACTCTCTCACATACATACATACACACACACAAAGCACCGCACTACATACACACACATTGATACACACACACACATCACATCTCACCTGTCGGGCGTCCGTGCGCTCTCTGCCACAGCCGGCCGCTGAATGATGACGTCATTCAGCGGCGCTGCTGTGAGAGGAAGTGCCGGCGCCCCCTGGAGCACGGAGCTGCGGCAGCGGAGGAACGGGGAGAGGTAAGTATTGTGCCAGCTGCTGCCGGGGCCCTGAGCAAGCAGGGGGGCCCAGTGGCGGCGCTGACACCGCTCTCCTCCGCTACCGGGCACCGGGGTGCCCGACGGCGAGTGGGCCCCTCGCCTGCTCAGGGCCCTGGCACTTGCCCGAGTTGGCCGGGTGCTGACGCCGGCCCTGCTAACCACAACTCTAACCCCAACACAACCCTAACACCAACAAAACCCTAACCTTAGCCCCAACCCTAACCCTAGCTCCAACCCTAACCCTAGACCAACCCTAACCCTAGCTATAACCCCAACTGTAACTCCAACCATAACCCTAACTCTAGCCCAACCCTAACCCTAGCTATAACCCCAACCAAAACCCTAGCCCAACCCAAATCCTAGCTATAACCCCAACTATATCTCCAACCATAACCCAAACAATAGCCCCAACCATAACCCTAGCTATAACCCCAACTATAACCCCAACCATAACCCAAACCCTAGCCCTAAACCTAACCCTAATGGAAAAAAAATATTTTTAAAAATTATTTTTAACTAACTAACTAACGGAGTGATAAAGGAGAGTTTGATTTACTATTTTTTTATTTTGATCCCTGTGAGAGAAATACCCTATTGTTGCCGGGTGCCGGCCAGCAGATCTCGATGGGCACACTGTGCATGCACCACCATTTTTTTTCCCGGAAGAAGATACCGAGGGCTGGGGGACACAGCCGGAGGGACAGGGGGACATCGCAGGTATCCGGGGGGCTCGGGGTACCCCTTTTCTCTCTCCTCTGATGTGCTAGATCGCATCAGAGGAGAGAGAAATAAATGGGAAATCTGAGATCCCTAAGATTTTCTGACGCTGGGGCATGCTGTACACTTATTTCTCTGTTAAAAAGGAATAAGTACCCTTAACTGCCACCATTAAAAAGCATATCAGCGGTCGTTATGGGGTTGAAATTCTGTGACAGAGGTGTAGTTTGTAAAATGGGGTTACTAATGAGGAGATCTGACACCTCAGGGGCTCTGCCAGTGGGTCATGGCATCAGCAAACCGTAACAGTAAAATCTGCACTATACAGTGGGTATGGAAAGTATTCAGACCCCTTTAAATTTTTCACTTTTTGCTTCATTGCAGCCATTAAGTAAATTCAAACAAGTTCATTTTTTTTCTCATTAATGTACACTCTGCACCCCATCTTGACTGAAAAAAACAGAAATGTAGAAATTTTTTACAAATTTATTAAAAAAGAAAAACTGAAATATCACATGGTCATAAGTATTCAGACCCTTTGCTCAGTATTGAGTAGAAGCACCCATTTTGAGCTAGTACAGCCATGAGTCTTCTGGGGAATGATGCAACAAGTTTTTCACACCTGGATTTGGGGATCCTCTGCCATTCTTCCTTGCAGATCCTCTCCAGTTCCGTCAGGTTGGATGCTGAACGTTGGCGGACAGCCATTTTCAGGTCTCTCTAGAGATGCTCAATTGGGTTTAGGTCAGGGCTCTGGCTGGGCCAGTCATGAATGGTCACAGAGTTGTTCTGAAGCCACTCCTTTGCTATTTTAGCTGTGTGCTTAGGGTCATTGTCTTGTTGGAAGGTGTACCTTCAGCCAAGTCTGAGGTCCAGATCACTCATGAAGAGGTTTTCATCCAGGATATCTCTGTACTTGGCCCGCATTCATGTTCCTTCAAATGCAACCAGTCGTCCTGTCCCTGCAGCTGAAAAACACCCCCATAGCATGATGCTGCCACCATCATTTTTCACTTTTGGGATTGTATTGGGCAGGTAATGAGCAGTGCCTGGTTTTCTACACACATACCGCTTTCACCAAAAAAGTTCTATCTTTGTCTCATCAGACCAGAGAATTTTATTTCTCATAGTCTGGGAGTCCTTTATGTGTTTTTTAGCAAACTCTATGTGGGCTTTAATATGTCTGGCAGTGAGGAGAGGCATCCGTCATGCCACTCTGCCAAAAAAGGCCCGACTGGTGGAGTGCTTTTACAAATCAAGTCCTATCAGTTTAATTAAACACAGCTGGACTCCAATGAAGGAGTAGAACTATCTCAAGGAGGATCACAAGGAAATGGACAGCATGTGAATGAACCCCTTTACTCCTGAAGATTGTTTGCATGTTAATTTTTACAATACTGACCACTGTCCCTTTATGAGGTAATTATTCTGGAACGCTTCCATGGATCCTGGTGATTCTGACAGTGTTTCCTCGTGACATATTGTACTTCATGATAGTGGTAAAATTTCTTTGAAATGACTTGTGCTTATTTGTGAAAAAAATGGAAATTTTTAAATCACAGATATATGTCACACAAAATACTTAATAAGTAACATTTCCTACATGTTTACTTTACATCAGCACAATTTTGGAACCAAAATTTTTTTTTGTTAGGAAGTTATAAGGGTTAAAAGTTGACCAGCGATTTCTCATTTTTACAACACCATTTTTTTTAGGGACCACATCACATTTGAAGTCACTTTGAGAGGTATATATAATAGAAAATACGATACCCAAAACTGACACCATTCTAAAAACTGCACTCCTCAAGGTGCTCAAAACCACATTCAAGAAGTTTATTAGCCCTTCAGGTGCTTCACAGGAATGTTTTAAATGTTTAAAAAAAAATGAACATTTAACTTTTTTTTAAAAAAAATTACTTCAGGTCCAATTTTTTTTATTTTCCCAAGGGTAACAGGAGAGATTGGACCCCAAAAGTTATTGCACAATTTGTCCTGAGTACGCTGATACCCCATATGTGGGAGAAAACTACTGTGTGGGCACATGTCGGGGCTCGGAATAGAAGTAGTGACGTTTTGTAATGCAGACTTTGATGGAAAGGTCTGCGGGTGTCATGTCGCATTTGGAGAGCACCTGATGTGCCTAAACAGTGGAAACCCCCATAAATGACCCCATTTTGGAAACTAGACCCCCAAAGGAACTTATCTACTTCAGGTCCAATTTTTTTTATTTTCCCAAGGGTAACAGGAGAGATTGGACCCCAAAAGTTATTGCGCAATTTGTCCTGAGTACGCTGATACCCCATATGTGGGGGGAACCACTGTTTGGGTGCATGGCAGAGCTTGGAAGGGGAGGAGCATCGTTTGACTTTTTCAACCTTCGTCGACGTGCTGTATGCATTCCGTTATGTGAATAACATTTTTCGTGTACAGGTCATGCGCGTGCACATTCAAATTGCCTCCGGCGTGTGCGCAGCATGCTTTGCCCAACTGCGGGCAAAGCCGAAAAGCATTAGTGTGCGTGCGCCGTTGAACTATGTCCCGGAACACAGTGAAATACTTCCGGGACATAGTGCTTCCAGCGCATGAGCATCAATGCTTTTTGGCTTTGCCTGCTGTTGGGCAAAGCATACTGTGCAAATGCGGGAGGCAATTTGAATGCGCATGCGCGGGACCTGTACGCAAACAACGCTATTCACATAACGGAATGCGTGCAGCACGTCGAGAAGGGGTAGAGAGCGGGACCAGAATCAACGCCCATTGGATCGGACCGAGGTTATTTACATACAGCGTGGCAGCAATATAAAAAGTTTTTATGGGGGATTCATGGGGAGTCAGGCGGTTTCACAAGTAGTTGGGGAATGTATAGCTCACACTCTATTAGATGATATTTTTAGTTGATAGGCCAAAAAACTGGTGACAGATTCCCGTTAAAAAACATATTTTTTCCACAAAAATGATCTTTTCACCCCCAATTTTTATTTTTCAAGGGTAACAAGACCCAAAAGTTATTGTGCAATTTGTCCTGAGTACACTGATACCCCATATGTGGGTGTAAACCACTGTTTTGGCGCATGGCAGAGCTCAGAAGGAGCGCCGTTTGACTATTTCAACGCAAAATTGGCTGGAATTGAGATCGGACGCCATGTCGCATTTGGAGAGCCCCTGATGTGCCTAAACAGTGGAAACCCCCCAATTCTAACTCCAACCCTATCCCCAACACAACCCTAACCCTAATCCCAACCCTAACCATAACCCTAACCACAAACCTAACCCTAACACACCCCTAACCCTAATCCCAACCCTAACCCTAGTCCGAACTTTAGCCCCAACCCTAATCCTAACTTTAGCCTCAACCCTAACTTTAGCCCCAATCCTATCCCTAACTTTAGCCCCAACCTTACCCTAACTTTAGCCCTAACCCTAACTCTAATGGGAAAATGGAAATAAACACTTTATTTATTTTATTATTTTTCCCTAACTAAGGGGGTGATAAAGGGGGTTTGATTTACTATTTATAGCAGGTTTTTATGTTTGGCAGCTGTCACATACTAAAAGACTCTTTTTATTGCAAAAAATAATTTTTGCATCACCACATTTTGAGAGTTATAATTTTTCCATATTCTAGCCCACAGAGTCATGTAAGGTCTTGTTTTTTGCGGGACGAGATGACGTTTTTATTGATGTCATTTTTGGGCACATGACATTTTTTTATCGCTTTTTATTATGATTTTTGGGAAGCAGATTGAACAAAGACCAGCAATTCATGAATTTCTTTTGGGGGCGTTAATACCGTTCCACGTGTGCTAAAATTGATAAAGCAGTTTTATTCTTCCGGTTAGTACAATTAGAGCGATACCTCATTTATATAATTTTTTTATGCTTTGGCGCTTTTATACAATAAAAACAATTTTATATAATAAATAATTATTTTTGCATTGATTTTTTCTGTGAGCTATAACTTTTTTATTTTTTTGCTGATGACACTGTATAATGGCTTGTTTTTTGTGGGACAAGATAAAGTTTTCAGCGGTACCATGTTTATTTATATCTGTCTTTTTAATCGCTTGTTATTCCACTTTTTGTTTGGCGGTATGATAAAGCATTGTTTTATTGCCTTGTTTTTTGTTTTTTAAAGGTTCACTAAAGAGGTTAATTAGTGGGACAGTTTTATAGGTCAGGTCGTTACGGACACGGTGATACTAAATATGTGTACTTTTATTGTTTGTTTTCTTATTTACATAAAGAAATGTATTTTTTGGAAAAATATTTATTTTTTTTCTTTATTTAGGAATTTTTAAAATAATATTTTTATACATGTTAATTTTTTTTTACTTTTTTACTTTGTACCAGGGTGGGACATCACTATGTAGTGTCAGATCGCTGATCTGACACTTTGCAGAGCACTTTGTCAGATCAACGATCTGACAGGCAGTGCTGGAGGCTTGCCGGCGCCTGCTCTCAGCAGGCACTGACAAGCCACCTTCCTGCAGGACCCGGAAGGACCCTGCGGCCATCTTGGATCCGGGGGCCTGCAGGGAGGAGACTCTCGGATCAATGCAATCATATTGTGTTGTTCTGAGGGTCTGAGGGAAGCACGCAGGGAGCCCCTGTCTTGTTTGATCGCAGTGTTCTGGGGGTTAAAGTGCTGGGAGCAGTCTGTGAGCTGTAATAATCACCACACATCTAGATACATTCCTTGAGGGGTCTAGTGCTCCAAATGTGGTAACTTTTTCTAGCTTTTGACTGTTTAGGCACATCAGGGTTCTTTAAACACGACATGTCGTTCGCTAATGATTCCAGCCAATTTTGAGTTCAAAAAGTCAAACGGTGGTCCTTTCTTTCCATGCCCTGCCGTGCGCCCAAACAGTAATTTTCACCACATATGGTGTATCGGTTTACTCAGGAGAAATTGCGCAACAAATAGCATGTTGTAATTTCTCCTGCTACCCTTCTGAAAATAAAAAAATTGAGGTTAAATTAACTTTTTTTGTGGGAGGTTCAAGGTTTTCACCAGTCACCACACATCTAGATACATTCCTTGAGGGGTCTTGAGGGGTCTAGTTTCCAAAATGGGGTAACCTATGTGGTGTTCCCATTGTTTAGGCACATCAGGGGCTCTCCAAACCTGACATGGCATCCACTAATGATTCCAACAAGTTTTGCATTCAAAGTCAAATGACTCGCCTTCCCTTCCGAGCCCTGCTGTGCACCCAAACAATAGTTTTCACCCACATATCAGGTATCTTATACTCAGGAGAAATTGTACAACAAATTGTATGGTGCAATTTCTCCTCCTACCCTTGTGAAAATAAAAAGAATTGGGGCTAAAATAACTTTTTTTGTGGGAAAAAATGTGATTTCTTATTTTCACAGGTAAACGTTATAAACTGCTGTGAAGCACCTGGGGGTTCAAGATACTTACCACATAAGATACATTCCTTCCTACTGCCTACTTTCTTACTCTGCACCCAACCCATCAGCCCATGGGTGTTTATAATCAACTCTGGTTCCAACCAGCTTACTTAAATGTGCAGGTTTGT
This sequence comes from Oophaga sylvatica, assembly GCA_033576555.1. Taxonomy (NCBI): domain Eukaryota; kingdom Metazoa; phylum Chordata; class Amphibia; order Anura; family Dendrobatidae; genus Oophaga; species Oophaga sylvatica. The sequence goes on from JARQOD010000006.1 coordinate 312,694,938, forward strand.
AACCAAGGAGAAGCATGTTTGGCCATTCACAATGTAGACTTATAGCACAACATAGGCATATTTTAGATGATAGGACCCCTCAGAGAAGTGTCACCTTGTTGCGGTTGATGGGCTCACATGAATTGGCCAATTTATGGACTAAGAACCCTCACTTTTGTAAGTAATTTTTTAAAAAATGTTTACTTTTTATTACAGTTTACTCAGCAATTACGATAAACTTTGTGTTCACATATATATTGGTCACTACAGAGTGCTGCTGCGATTCTCCTTTTTGCAAGCTATGTATTAATTGCAGTAGGAGGGACAAGGAAGAATCCATTATGGATTTTAAGTTCAGGACATCTCCTTCCACTCCTGAAATGTGCCCCCACCCTTGCATTACCCAAGGCCATAAAAAGCCATGCAGTGTTTTTTCTTTAATTAAAAACCAAGAACAAATCCTTGGAAGCTCTTGACCAGTGGTGTGAAAACTTCTGCAGCTGCAAGCCAGCCCTTTTGTGTGACTAAACACATAGATATACCTTGTCGTACAACAAATCTCAGCAAGGCTATGAGGTATTAAATCTGGAAAATGACCTATAATAACAGAATGCAATATCTCTGAGCCTAGCAGAGCACATCATCCGAATCGGCGTTCCTTCCCTCATACACTCATGCCCGGCAGCCAATTGTAGCACTCTGTGCTATGGAGTTATAAAGCTTAGCCACCAGGAATTACATACAATAGGCATATTTGGACTTGATGCGCAGATAAAATCCAGCCAAATCCAGTGGCACTGCTGCCATTCCATTCAGCGCTTCGGGTGGAAAGTTGTGGGCCATTCTCTGTTCTGGACTAAAAATCATACTCTCAGAGATGGGAGTAGAGAGGCTGCACAAGCCCAGGGGTGGGTGCAGAGTGTGGGAGGAGCCGCCAAGGAGATAAGTGTCAGCTTCCCACTTGGAGCTCAGTTATTTCTTTTGGCCGGAGGACCCGTTATCAGACGGAGCTAGGAAAGCCTGTAACTAAGATTTGGACCTGTGATCCATCAGCACCTCCCTGTTGTCACATGCTACATAACACGGTAATTGCAACCTATCTATACCCTATCCTTTGTACTACACCCTGATTGCATACTTGTATATTGTTCTGTAAATATATGCTTCTATATTTATAGTGCGCCTTTTAGGCAATTGAATATAAAATTAATCTTGGGCTGCTCTTTTATCTCGATCCACGAATCCCCACATCCGCACGCTCGGTTGGTTATATGATGTGCTACCTGGTGGGTTCCTTACCTGATATAAGCCTGCTGTCGGACGGGGCTTATTTCAAACGAGGAACTAGTGGCAGAATACCGTATTGTTTTAGTGAGGAACTCTGGCAGTGATGGCGGGGAGGTTTATATATATATCCCCAGCCTGGACTGGTGATATATATCCTCCGTCACTGGAGGATACTAACTCGTACCTATAAGGGAAGCCTTTTCGGCGACTATTTGCCCGGTGCAGTTCCCTGACTGACCAGAGGCAAGTGGTAGCACCAGAGAACCGACCCCTGCTATGTCCTTCTCTCCCCTCCCCCAAGGTGAGCAAAGTTGACCCGCTCCCTTACCCTGTGAGATCCCTCACAGCACCTGTTCACACAGTATGGAGGTGCTGGTCAAGTTTTTTGTTCTATGCAGTTATCCATTGGAGGTTGCTACTGCCTCCTTTCTGACTCAGCACCCCACCCATCAGCTCAAGGATGTTTAAAATCAACTCTGGATCCTACCTAACAGCTTACTTAAATGTGCAGGTTTGTAACCCAGGAGAGGCATGTTTGCCCATTCACACTGTAGACTTATCGCACAAGAAAGGCATGTTTTAGATGATAGGGCCCATCAGAGAAGTGTCACCTTGTCGCAGTTGATGGGCTCACATGAATTGACTAATTTATGTGCTAAGAACCTTCACTTTTGTAAGTAATTTATTTTATTTTTTTACTTTTTATTACAGTTTACTCAGCAATGACAGTATGATACATTTTGTGTTTGCATAAATATAGGTTTCTACAGAGTGCTGCTGTGTTCCTCCTTTTTGCAAGTTATACATTCCTTTAGAGGTCTATTTTCCACTGGTTTCCACTGTTTAGGTACATCAACAGCTCTCCAAATGGGACATGGCATCTGCTTTCGATTCCTGGCGTTCAAAAAGTCAACCAGTGCTCCTTCCCTTCTGAGCCCTGCCATGCACCCAAACAGTACTCCACCCATATGGGGTATCAGCATGCTCAACAGAAACTGCACAACAAATTTTAGGGTCTATTTTAAAAATAGGATTCTCAAAAAGGTTTTTCACAAAGGGTATCTGATATTGGTAGTGGCTACTAATGACTGAATTGGAAGAAAAAGAGAAGAAGGGAGCAATGTTAGTTTTTGTAAATGCACCCACTATTTTCAAGTGCACTTGGATGAAAAATCAGACCCATCATGCCACCAGCAGTTCTCCTGACTGAGACTGTTCCCCAGCATTGCACTTTTTGTCAGTGAAATGCATGCATGCACAGAATTCTAGCCTCTTATGACTGAATTTGACCAATTGCCTCTGACATCAACCATTACTCAGGCGCCGTGGGCTTTATAAGGGGCTGTCATAATTCAGACCCTGAAATGTTGGGTTCCCTTGGATTCTTGCTCTTACAAAATTTATAGGATCAAAGCTACAAAGGTACCACCACCAAAAGATCACTCATGTGTTAGTAGGGATACACGTAAACAACAAATGTAATCAACAAATGGTATATATATAGTTTATGAGCTCTAAGTATACCATCAAAACCCAAGTAACTAAAGTGCCAGTGCGAATGTGCAAAAGGAGTCAGAGGTATCATTATTAAGGGGTCAATACCATAAGGAAAGTATGAAACTGAAATCGGCTATTGCAAGTGATGACAATACCTGATGTATAGGTGACTACTGGGCTCACGCTACTGCTGTCAGACGTCCCTCCTCTCCGACGTACGTTTTGGAAATCCTTCAGGGGCGTGAAATAGCCGATTCCAATAGCCATTTGTTGCTTACACTTCTTCTACAAATGTGACCAGGTATTTCTGCTATCAATATTTAACAATGTATTATTTATATTATTGCATATTGTTTGAGCATTGCTCACTGGTGTGACTGGCCTACTACTGTTGCTTTTGTCAGATGTCACCCACACTCTGAGGCATTTTGTTTATGTATCTATTTTTAAACACTTTTCTAATAAAATACTGTTTTTAAATCTATTTGATTGTCACGTGTGTATCCCTGCTATCACATGAGTGATTTGTTGGTGGTGGTACCTTTGATTCTATGCATTTCCTAGTGACATCTGTTATTGTTCTTAGTGGATCTACCTTTTTGATATCATACTCTTTACAAAATTGCCTGTTGCAATTCTGTTACTAATCTATCAAGAACATTTTATATTGGTCTGCCATTAGCCCTGACTCCTGTCTGAGTGCCTGTGTGACTATACTTTGCGTGCCCCAACTTATTGCATCTGTGTACAGTCTGTCTACAATTCCTGCCTGTTCACTTTTGATATGGACCACTCATCCATATCATATAAAATGATCTATTACTGATAAGACAAATTTATAAAAATATGTTAGGATTTTAGGAAAAATTTTGCTCAAAGTGCATTGGCATGCTTATCTCTTTCCAAGGGTGCTTTCACAATGCGTTTAGTACATGCTCGGTGGCCCCGTTGTCACAAAACGGGATTCGGACATATGCACCAAAGGGCCATAGACCATAATGGTGCCGGAAGAGCGCACGTTTGCTGCATCATTTTCAAGAGTGTATGCCTACTGGAACCGGACACCCAAAGATAGTGGGCTGCGTCTGGGTGTCTGTGTGGCCCAGCTGCGCTTGGTACACATGTTTCCTGGAGAGTGCACAGGAAGGTAATTGTAAAAACCTGATATTCATTCACGCACACTACCCAACACTACCACTAGGGGCATCTTAGATTATTTAAGTTAGTGTGACATAGCAGAGAGTGTTGAGTTGAGAGAGGAGTTGGTTGAGGAGTGAGGAGAGTTCAAGTGTTCAGTCTTGGAGGGAGTGGAGAGAAGACTGATTCCTGACAGAGCTCAGGTAGTTCATCTTGAGCCGAAGTGGAGGCTAGTACGAGTGGAGGAAATCACTCTAGCCTAGTCAGAGCTACATTTGAAGCCGTTATCTCAGAACAGAACTCGGCACTCAACTTTAGTATAGTGAGAATAAAGATTTTTATTCACAGTAGTAACACGAAACGTTTCGGTCCTATATCATGGACCTTCATCAGTCACTACATTTATAAAAACAGAAGAAAAAATTATATTAACAAAATAAAGTATGTACAATCAAAATTTTGGTCAATAGTAAAGGTAGAGAGTAGTTGTATACAATGGTTCAGGAGATTTAGGGAGCAATCATAGGTCAGAGTTGTATCAGAGGTATCACAAAGGCAGAAAGAATATATATGGTGAGGACATACCAGATACTACTGGGAAGGGGGTTGATCCACATAGGGAAGAAAGAAAGGGCTGATATAGCTGTAGGTGAAAATAAGATAAACGTAAGTGCCGATATACTTTTATGTATAAGTAGATTTTGTGCCTATGCCTGTAGATGTGACATACCCTGTGTTGGTGGGGTGAGATGAGGAAGAGGACAATGCCTCTATTGCACTAGTAACCTGTAGAAACAGCGCAAAACATAGATACCATAAATATCACAACTATCAATATGATGGTGAAGCGGTGGAGCCGCTATACTTGTCTGTGACTGACCTGTTGTGAAGGAGTCCGGTAGTGAGGATAGGTCTCTGCATTGGACGCGGTGTCCACCGCTAGTCTGAGTGCAGAGAAAGCTAGAAAGCAGCATGTATATGAGAGGAAGAGGCGGGACTATAGTGTCAGTCAAACAGAGCATCAGACAGGAAGTGAGGTGGCAGGAAGTTAATGGACATGCGTTCCAAGTGAATACTAGGTAACCAGAGGCCGTCCTACAGGTGGGAGGAGTAAAGGAGCGGCGTGCTGATGGAGATGTGCCCAACAGGATGACGTGGCAGCATTATAGTATTTAATACAAGCGGCTCTAAAGTGAATGAAAGAGAGGCATGTTAGTACAAGCATAAAGGAGTTTACAGCAATAAATATTGCGATCTTATACATTAGCTTAAAGCGATAGGAATACATAACAGGCTTGCAGCATCAGTATGCGTCAAAAGGGGCATAACAGTAATATGAGTACTGATTTAGTACATTATCATAAGACAGTATGGAAGACAAATCTGCAGGCAACAAGGAATAATTAATAACCACCTAACAGAGATCAAAGCAGCATGTGGTAAATGACAGGTGATGTGTAAACATCTGTATGCATCATTTATAAAGTAAAAGGGTGTCACAGCAAAATTCATATTGGTATAGTGCGTTATCAGAAGACAGTATGGGAAAATGTGCAGCACGGATTATTAAATAAATAAACACCTGGCTGAGATCAACATATCATGTGGTATATGGCAAGTGATGTATAAAAAAGGGGGGGTGGGGGAATTATAGCCTCAGTGGTCATATGCAGAATTACATGAAGGAGAGTAAATCGTATTCACGATTAAGACCCTTAGGTGATAGAGTGTCTAGGGTGTGTATCCAATACGCCTCTCTCCTTTTCAATTGACGTATGCGGTCGCCTCTCGTCGTGAATGTGGTATTTGTTCCAAAACTTGGTATTTTAATTGGGCTATGGTATGTCCCATTGTGATGAAGTGGTGTGGGATGGGGAGTAAGGTATTCTTACATCTTATGGTTGATTTGTGTTTTGAAATGCGTTGTTTTACAGGTTGACTAGTTTCCCCAACATATAATAACCCACAAGGACACTTAATCACGTATATCACGAAGGCCGTGTCGCAAGTAAAGAAACCACGGACTCTAAATGTTTTTCCCGTATATGGGTGATGGATGGTTTCTCCTCTGAGTACGTTATTACATTGAGTGCATCCCAGACATGGGAAAGTGCCCGTTCTTGGTTTTTTCAGGAATTGTTGTGTAGTTCCTGATTTTTTAGGGCCTAAGTCAGCTCTGATCAATGCATCCCTTAGGTTGGGTGCACGGCGGAAGCATGGGAGAAAAGGTCTAGAGAATTCTTTAATGTCCGGGTGCGCAGTCTGGAGGAGCGGCCAATGTTGGCGAATGGATTTGTGCAATATATACGCATAGGGGTGGTAATGGTGTACGAAAGCAATTCTGCCCCCATATCTTGTTTATTGCGAGTGACCGTAGTTCTGGAACGATCCAGGACCCCTTGTGGATAGCCCCTCTCTCTAAATTTTGAATTCATTTCTGAGAGGCGGGTTTCCTGAGTGGTATGATCGGAGACGATCTTTTTGACCCAATAGAATTGGGATGTCGGAATGGATTTCTTCATGGCGACTGGATGGAAGCTATTAAAATGAAGTAAGCTGTTACGATCTGTCGGTTTGACATATAGATCAGTGGATAAACAGCCACTGGAATCCTTTATAATCACAGTGTCTAGGAAATTGATCCTGGAGTGGTCGTGTGAGATGGTAAAGCTGAGTCCGGGCCAAGAGCAATTCAGAAATTGATGAATTATACACTGTGATTATAAAGGATTCCAGTGGCTGTTTATCCACTGATCTATATGTCAAACCGACAGATCGTAACAGCTTACTTCATTTTAATAGCTTCCATCCAGTCGCCATGAAGAAATCCATTCCGACATCCCAATTCTATCGGGTCAAAAAGATCGTCTCCGATCATACCACTCAGGAAACCCGCCTCTCAGAAATGAATTCAAAATTTAGAGAGAGGGGCTATCCACAAGGGGTCCTGGATCGTTCCAGAACTATGGTCACTCGCAATAAACAAGATATGGGGGCAGAATTGCTTTCGTACACCATTACCACCCCTATGCGTATATATTGCATAAATCCATTCGCCAACATTGGCCGCTCCTCCAGACTGCGCACCCGGACATTAAAGAATTCTCTAGACCTTTTCTCCCATGCTTCCGCCGTGCACCCAACCTAAGGGATGCATTGATCAGAGCTGACTTAGGCCCTAAAAAATCAGGAACTACACAACAATTCCTGAAAAAACCAAGAACGGGCACTTTCCCATGTCTGGGATGCACTCAATGTAATAACGTACTCAGAGGAGAAACCATCCATCACCCAATAACGGGAAAAACATTTAGAGTCCGTGGTTTCTTTACTTGCGACACGGCCTTCGTGATATACGTGATTAAGTGTCCTTGTGGGTTATTATATGTTGGGGAAACTAGTCAACCTGTAAAACAACGCATTTCAAAACACAAATCAACCATAAGATGTAAGAATACCTTACTCCCCATCCCACACCACTTCATCACAATGGGACATACCATAGCCCAATTAAAATACCAAGTTTTGGAACAAATACCACATTCACGACGAGGAGGCGACCGCATACGTCAATTGAAAAGGAGAGAGGCGTATTGGATACACACCCTAGACACTCTATCACCTAAGGGTCTTAATCGTGAATACGATTTACTCTCCTTCATGTAATTCTGCATATGACCACTGAGGCTATAATTCCCCCACCCCCCCTTTTTTATACATCACTTGCCATATACCACATGATATGTTGATCTCAGCCAGGTGTTTATTTATTTAATAATCCGTGCTCACATTTTCCCATACTGTCTTCTGATAACGCACTATACCAATATGAATTTTGCTGTGACACCCTTTTACTTATAAATGATGCATACAGATGTTTACACATCACCTGTCATTTACCACATGCTGCTTTGATCTCTGTTAGGTGGTTATTAATTATTCCTTGTTGCCTGCAGATTTGTCTTCCATACTGTCTTATGATAATGTACTAAATCAGTACTCATATTACTGTTATGCCCCTTTTGACGCATACTGATGCTGCAAGCCTGTTATGTATCTATCGCTTTAAGCTAATGTATAAGATCGCAATATTTATTGCTGTAAACTCCTTTATGCTTGTACTAACATGCCTCTCTTTCATTCACTTTAGAGCCGCTTGTATTAAATACTATAATGCTGCCACGTCATCCTGTTGGGCACATCTCCATCAGCACGCTGCTCCTTTACTCCTCCCACCTGTAGGACGGCCTCTGGTTACCTAGTATTCACTTGGAACGCATGTCCATTAACTTCCTGCCACCTCACTTCCTGTCTGATGCTCTGTTAGACTGACACTATAGTCCCGCCTCTTCCTCTCATATACATGCTGCTTTCTAGCTTTCTCTGCACTCAGACTAGCGGTGGACACCGCGTCCAATGCAGAGACCTATCCTCACTACCGGACTCCTTCACAACAGGTCAGTCACAGACAAGTATAGCGGCTCCACCGCTTCACCATCATATTGATAGTTGTGATATTTATGGTATCTATGTTTTGCGCTGTTTCTACAGGTTACTAGTGCAATAGAGGCATTGTCCTCTTCCTCATCTCACCCCACCAACACAGGGTATGTCACATCTACAGGCATAGGCACAAAATCTACTTATACATAAAAGTATATCAGCACTTACGTTTATCTTATTTTCACCTACAGCTATATCCAGCCCTTTCTTTCTTCCCTATGTGGATCAACCCCCTTCCCAGTAGTATCTGGTATGTCCTCACCATATATATTCTTTCTGCCTTTGTGATACCTCTGATACAACTCTGACCTATGATTGCTCCCTAAATCTCCTGAAGCATTGTATACAACTACTCTCTACCTTTACTATTGACCAAAATTTTGATTGTACATACTTTATTTTGTTAATATAATTTTTTCTTCTGTTTTTATAAATGTAGTGACTGATGAAGGTCCATGATATAGGACCGAAACGTTTCGTGTTACTACTGTGAATAAAAATCTTTATTCTCACTATACTAAAGTTGAGTGCCGAGTTCATTTTCTATTAGATACGGTTTGGGAACCTACTCTGGCACCTTCTTGGTTGTGCACACGGTTATTTTTTCATACGTTATCTCAGAACAAGCTGCCTGTGTTCCCTAAGAACGTGGAAAGTGACTCTCGGAGCTACAGCGTGTATACAGTCTGACGGAACGTCCTGTGAGCTGCTCTGGACAGAGTTTAGAAAGGAAAGAAGGAAGGGGACTACAGCAGTTATAACATCGAGTCAACTGAGAGCAGGTCAGCGAGCATTGGAAGGAAAGCTGACAACTACACCTACTGCTACCCGTGCTTATGTTAAGGGTAAGAGCAGGGCGACAGGCGAGTGGTGAAAGAAGGACAAGTGACTTAGGTGACAGATCACCTTCACTAAATTGACCGGACACCGGGTCCGAAGCATTGCTAGTACCATGGGCGTACCCAGGATCAAAACTAGGGGGGGCAAGCCATGGTCGTTCAGGTTGTAAAATTTTAGAACGAAAAATGTGAATAAAACGAAACGAAAACAAATGACCGCCATACACAACATAATTCCTTATACCAAGACCAATAATATCACATACAAGGAGAAATACCACCATGATCAATCCTATTATGTAAACAATTCATTGATTTTAGGCTTACCTTTGCAGTCTTCTCTTCTGTTCAGCAGGGGGACTTCAAGCTCATGCGTGTTTATCACACACTGACACTGAGCCATTCACACTGCCCTTTCTAAACACAGCAATTGGATTGATCTTTATGGGAAAAAAAATGAAGATTAGATAGATAAATAAATAGATAGATAGATAGAAATCCAGACAAATTGGAGGCAGCACATAGTTTGTAGTGGAAAAAAAAGCTATTTAATAAGGTCAAAAGGCGACATTTCGGTCCAAACAACAGGAACCTTTCTCAAGCCTTGAGAAAGGTTCCTGTTGTTTGGACCAAAACGTCGCCTTTTGGCCTTATTAAATAGCTTTTTTTTCACTACAGACGGTGTGCTGCCTCCAATTTGTTTACTACACCTTGGGCAGGAATATTTTGGGATGAAATATGAGCCCTAAAGGGCATTTCTCAATACATGGTATTGTTTTGGCATTCTTTATGAAGCATTGTGTCTAGTGTTGAGCATTCCGATACCGCAAGTATCGGGTATCGGCCGATATTCGCTGTATCGGAATTCCGATACTTAATTCCGATACTTTTTCAATATCGTATACCGGAATCGGAAGTTCCCATAATTCTTTGAGAGGCAATGTGATGTTAGTCAGCCAATGAGGAATCTTATGAAGTGTGGGCACATCCTGTAATGCTGCGGTCATCTTAACTAATGGCATGGCTGTGATTGGCTGCTGAAATGATGTCAGAATGCACTATAAAAGGCGCCGCAGCCATTTTAGCGTCACTGTGCTGTGAACTCAGTTAGGGAAAGAACGCTGCTCTGCTGACTCTGAGGGACAGTTAGAGATTGCGATTTAGTGTACTGTGCTTTAGGCAGGCTAGTTTACCACCGGCTGTGTAAAGCTTCCTTTTGCCTGCAGTGTTGTTTTAACAGCTCTGCAAGGTGTGTGTGAGTGCAGGTGACGCTGCAGTTTGCTCTGCATGCAACGCTGTCTGTAGGCATCTGCACGTGTCACTCACAGACTCTTTTTTTTTTTTCTTCAGTGTATAAAAGGCGCCGCCGCCATTTTAGCGTCACTGTGCTGTGAATTCAGTAAGGGACAGAACGCTGCTGTGCTGACTCTGAGGGACAGTTAGAGATTGCGATTTAGTGTACTGTGCTGTAGGCAGGCTAGCACCAACCGCTGTGTAAAGCTTCCTTTTGCCTGCAGTGTTGTTTTAACAGCTCAGCAAGGTGTGTGTGAGTGCAGGTGACGCTGCAGTTTGCTCTGTATGCAACGCTGTCTGTAGGCATCTGCACGTGTCACTCACAGACTCTTTTTTTTTTTCTTCAGTGTAATTCTTGCTGCTCCATGTAATTGAAATAATAGTGTGACGCGCTTCCATCCGTATACAATACCTTGGTTGCAAACACTATAGAAGTCCACAATGGAGCCTTTCACAGCAAGTGAACAGTTGTGTTTCAGTGTTCACTGCAGTCTGTAATTTTTTTTTTTTTTTTTTGAGTGCAGATCACGCTCCAGTTACTTCAACTAATGCTGCGTGTACTCTGCTGAGTGTCTGTCACTGGCTCATCCTTGTAATTTTTCAAAAATTGCTGCTGCTTTATTCTATTTTAAATTTACAAAAATATATTAGTGTGACGCTCTTCCATCAAAATACAATACATTGCTTGCAAACTTAATAGAAGTCCACAAAAAGGCCTTTCACAGCAAGTGAACAGTTGTGTTTCAGTGTTCACTGTAGTCTGAGGTTTCATTTTTTTGTAGGAGTGTAGATCCCGCTCCACTTCAACCACCGCAGCGTGTACTCTGCTGAGTGTCTGTCACTGGCTCATCCTTGTAATTTTTCAAAAATTGCTGCTGCTTTATTCTATTTTAAATTTACAAAAATATATTAGTGTGACGCTCTTCCATCAAAATACAATACATTGCTTGCAAACTTAATAGAAGTCCACAAAAAGGCCTTTCACAGCAAGTTAACAGTTGTGTTTCAGTGTTCACTGTAGTCTGAGGTTTCATTTTTTTGTAGGAGTGTAGATCCCGCTCCACTTCAACCACCGCAGCGTGTACTCTGCTGAGTGTCTGTCACTGGCTCATCCTTGTAATTTTTCAAAAATTGCTGCTGCTTTATTCTATTTTAAATTTACAAAAATATATTAGTGTGACGCTCTTCCATCAAAATACAATACATTGCTTGCAAACTTAATAGAAGTCCACAAAAAGGCCTTTCACAGCAAGTGAACAGTTGTGTTTCAGTGTTCACTGTAGTCTGAGGTTTCATTTTTTTGTAGGAGTGTAGATCCCGCTCCACTTCAACCACCGCAGCGTGTACTCTGCTGAGTGTCTGTCACTGGCTCATCCTTGTAATTTTTCAAAAATTGCTGCTGCTTTATTCTATTTTAAATTTACAAAAATATATTAGTGTGACGCTCTTCCATCAAAATACAATACATTGCTTGCAAACTTAATAGAAGTCCACAAAAAGGCCTTTCACAGCAAGTGAACAGTTGTGTTTCAGTGTTCACTGTAGTCTGAGGTTTCATTTTTTTGTAGGAGTGTAGATCCCGCTCCACTTCAACCACCGCAGCGTGTACTCTGCTGAGTGTCTGTCACTGGCTCATCCTTGTAATTTTTCAAAAATTGCTGCTGCTTTATTCTATTTTAAATTTACAAAAATATATTAGTGTGACGCTCTTCCATCAAAATACAATACATTGCTTGCAAACTTAATAGAAGTCCACAAAAAGGCCTTTCACAGCAAGTGAACAGTTGTGTTTCAGTGTTCACTGTAGTCTGAGGTTTCATTTTTTTGTAGGAGTGTAGATCCCGCTCCACTTCAACCACCGCAGCGTGTACTCTGCTGAGTGTCTGTCACTGGTCATCCTTGTAATTTTTCAAAAATTGCTGCTGCTTTATTCTATTTTAAATTTACAAAAATATATTAGTGTGACGCTCTTCCATCAAAATACAATACATTGCTTGCAAACTTAATAGAAGTCCACAAAAAGGCCTTTCACAGCAAGTGAACAGTTGTGTTTCAGTGTTCACTGTAGTCTGAGGTTTCATTTTTTTGTAGGAGTGTAGATCCCGCTCCACTTCAACCACCGCAGCGTGTACTCTGCTGAGTGTCTGTCACTGGATCATCCTTGTAATTTTTCAAAAATTGCTGCTGCTTTATTCTATTTTAAATTTACAAAAATATATTAGTGTGACGCTCTTCCATCAAAATACAATACATTGCTTGCAAACTTAATAGAAGTCCACAAAAAGGCCTTTCACAGCAAGTGAACAGTTGTGTTTCAGTGTTCACTGTAGTCTGAGGTTTCATTTTTTTGTAGGAGTGTAGATCCCGCTCCACTTCAACCACCGCAGCGTGTACTCTGCTGAGTGTCTGTCACTGGCTCATCCTTGTAATTTTTCAAAAATTGCTGCTGCTTTATTCTATTTTAAATTTACAAAAATATATTAGTGTGACGCTCTTCCAGAGGACAGCGTTTGTTGGCCATTTGTGAGTCTGCAGCACATGGTTGATTTCATGCTGCACTGCCTGAGAAACGACCGCTGCATCGGCCACATTCTCACCACGTCAGATTATTGGGTGTACACCCTCCTAGACCCTCGCTACTGGGACAACTTACAAAGCCTCATCACACCGTTGAACCGGGACCGTAAAATGTTGGAGGACCAAGACACACTGTTGAAATCCATAATGTTCTCCATTCCAGCCGAGAGCGCTGCTGCTGCTACTGCTTTACAAAGCAGCTCTGTGCGTCGAGGCATTGTAGACACCTCTGCAACAAGAGAGAGCACAAGCAGCGCCTCTGCACAGGGCAAGAGCTGTATGTTACAAATGTGGCGAAGTTTTGTGACAGCGCCACCAAGGTGTACACCATAGTGATGGGAAATCTAGTTAATTTTGGTGATTAGTTCACCATGAACTAGTTCACTGAAAAGATTAGTTCAAAAGATTAGTTCATTTAGTTCAGTTTTTCTCCACCCTATCCTGTGAGGAGCTGATAGGAAATGCATCATGTGACCTCTGAACTAAATGAACTAGATGAACTGCTGAACAAAATGTTCTATTGAGAATGACTCAGGACAGCCTAGTTCAATCTGATGCCTCTGACTGAGCCCAGCAGTGCCACATAATGATTGTGTATGAGGGGGCTGAGAAGCAGTTCAGCATCCACCATTTTAAGAACAGAACAGGGGTCAGTGTTAAAGATTTTAGCAAGACTGATCTTCTAGGCTAGAGGCATGAACTACACACAGAAACACTCTCTCATACACACATATGAGCTGTGTCTGTGTACTGTGTGTGCAATTTCATTTTTTATTGATAATATTATTATTACTGTTATATTTGTATTTGATGTGTGGTATGCTTTGGAGGTGCTGGCTTGCCCTGCTGCCAGTGTATTATCTGAGCGCGTCTTTAGTGCTGCAGGTGGTGTACTAACAGACCGTCGCATGCGACTATCCTCAGACAATGTAGACCGGCTTATTTTTCTGAAAATGAACAAGGCATGGATCTCACCTGAATTTGCCTGTCCGTTTTCAGATTAAATAACTGTTTGCCAACGTTTTCCAAGTCTCCTGTTATGTTCATCTTTCTACCACCTGAACTCTACTCCCTGGGCTACAACACTGCCAGTCACAGGGGAATGATCATTTACAAAACAAAATGTTATCCCCAACAAATAGTAGCGCAACGACTCCAGTGCCCACTTTATCGCCAGGCACTCTCTCTCTCTACAATGCTGTCTCTGTTTTTTGATGGAGTAAGTTTTCGACTCAGGAAACTAATGGGATGCTCCTCCCCGTTAAGCTCCAGTCCTGAGACAACACGGCACCCAGACCTACCTCTGACGCATCAGTCTGGACAATGAATTCTCTTTTGAACTCGGGTGTGCTCAAAACTGGTGACCCACACAGTGCCCCTTTTATTGCCCCTGTTGATGACCCCTTGCTGATTTATTAATCGGCTCCACCAGATCCATGGGTATTCTCTCAAACTGGACCTCTAAAATTTTTAATGGCACCAAGGGACTTACAAAATGAGGCTGAGGACTGTGTATCTGGCGCATGCGACAAGAGTTACAATACCATTTAACTTCTTGATAGACCCCCAGCCAGTAAAACCGTTGTATAATTCTGTGTAGGGTTTTCTTTTGGCACAAATGTCACCCTAGTACATGCGCATGCGCTAAGTCCATTACCAACCTCCGATATGACTGCGGTAGCAGCAATTGCTAAAAAATTTCAACGTGTATTTTATAAACCTGATACAGCAAATCTTGGTTCAGCTCTAATTGTTTAAATACTGTAGCTGCCCCGGGGTGTTGGGGTTCCCCATTGACAACCAGTAAATTTTCACGGGCTAGACTCAACGTAGGGGCCGCGTAGTTGCACCTTAACAAATTTGTCACCTGTCACATTTAAGTATTACAATTCAGGTCCCGGTGTCAAATCTTCCATCTCCCCAACTAACACTTCGATAGGAGAGGGGTTTTCCTACTCCACCGAAGGCAAAGGTAATACTGCCCACTGCACACATGTGTTATGCATAGTGAGACTGATAGTAGCCAACAAAGTAGCTAACAAAGGCCACTTGTGATCGCCCTATCAGCGTAGGAACAATGCTACTCAAAAGATCTTCCATGATCCTGGACAAAATCTTGATATAATGGTCAATGAGTGAGAATGTACGATAGGATCCAGGCAGATGTGAAGGTTTGTTTGGTTTTAGTAGCAACTTCATGTGTGACATGTTTGAATGGCTGGGCAACCCTCCTGTCTCCAATATATGATTGAAGGTGCGTACCAATGTGGACGGGATATCCTCACTCAATAATTTTAATAATTTGGCTGTAAACCCGTCAGATCCTGGAGCTTTCCCGTATTTAAAGTAACTTATCGCCGCTGTCACTTCCGTCACCTCAATTTGTTTTTTTAAAAGGAGAAGCTGATAGTTTGTGATGGATGGTAACCGTATTCCATCTACAAAGGTGTTACCCTCCTCACTATCCGTATGTTCCACCTTATATAAGTCTGAGTAGTATTCTTGTAGAATGGTGTTTATGGTTCTAGGGTCTGTGTTCATGATCCCATGTTTATTCGTTAACGCTGTAATATGTTGATGACGAATGTGATTTCCTTTCGCTAGTCGTGCTAATAGTCTCCTCATTTGCTACCATAACGATATACATCGGCTCTATAATTGTTATTACTGCTTCTCTCTCGTCGATATACCCATACGTGTAAGTCAACCTTAGCCTGCTTACATCTATTTTTAACCTGTGTTGATGAACTTGTCTTGTTTGCCGTGTACCTATCGCGTAATATCCTGCTAGCCTGCGAGTAGTTTGTCGCCATCTTCTTTTTTAGCGTTGTCTGATAACCTATTAGTTTCCCGCGCATTACTCCCTTCCCTGCTGCCCATAAAAGTTCCGGCCTATCCCTAGTATCTCCATTATCCCTTACATATTAAAAACACCATTGCTTCACATGATGTCGAAACTTCTCATCCATTAACAAATAGGTCGGGAAGCGCCAAGTTTGGTTTGGCCCCATCTGCACCATATCTGGCAGGGTCACTGATACGGGCGCGTGGTCATATATAGCTACGCTGTGCACATCTGCCTCTTCCACTCCCCTTAATAGCTCCTGTGCTAGCAATATATAATCTATTCTGGACCAAGAGTCATGTGGCGCCGAATAGAATGAATATTCACTGCCATCTGGGTTCAGGTGTGTCCAAATGTCTACAAAGTTACTCGTGTCTAGCAAGGGTTATTATAAACGTGTGTCATGTGATCGCACATTCATTCGCATCGACCTACAGTTCTTCACTGGTTCGATTCACCATATTTAAGTCACCACCGTGGGTGGTTTTAATGCTCTCCTATCGGCCTGATATGCTTGGATACCTGGGATAAATTCAGGAACGTCTCCAAACTCCCTACTCACATGTCAGCGCAGGAACCGTAAGAGGGAACGTGCTTGTTTTGTTGCGCATAGGTGGAGTTTTATACAGTAAATGATTACTGCTGTCTTATTTTTGCGTCCCAAGGGCAGAATAAGTCTGCGTAACGTTACATTTTACAGACACTCATATAATAGACACACGCTACCCTAACCGTGACACAAGGAAGGTATTGTTGTGGGATAAAGCCGCCATTTTAGCGTCACTGTGCTGTTAATTCAGTTTGGGACAGAACGCTGCTCTGCTGACTCTGAGGGACAGTTAGAGATTGCGATTTTGTGTACTGTGCTTTAGGCAGGCTACTTTACCAACCGCTGTGTACATCTTCCTTTTGCCTTGCAGTGTTTTTTTCACAGCTCTGCAAGGTGTGTGTGTGAGTGCAGGTGACGCGCTGCAGTTTGCTCGGCATACAACGCTGTATGTAGGCATCTGCACATGTCACTCTCACACTCTTTTTTTTTTTTTTTTCTTTAGTGTAATTCTTGCTGCTCCATTCAATTGAAATTATAGTGTGACGTGCTTCCATCCGTATCCAATACATTGGTTGAAAACACTGTAGAAGGACACAAAAAGCCCTTTCACAGCTAAGAGTTGTGTTCACTGTAGTCTGAGATTTTAATTTATTCAATTTTGATCACGCTCAAGTTACTTCTTCAAGCAATGCTGCTTGTACTCTGCTGAGCGTGTCTTACTGCCTCATCCTTGTCATTTTTCTCGAATTGGTGTACATGTACATCAAAGTAGTCTTCATTTTGATCGAAATCCAAGCAGGTACCCGGACACTCTATGGCTGCTTTTGTACGGTGGACTGGCTCCAACATTCAATAAGACTTAAGATGCAATCGGGTACCTTGTCAAGGCCCAATCCTCTTCTCCCTCTGATATAATAATAATAATAATCTTTATTTATATAGCGCCAACATATTCCGCAGCGCTTTACACTTTAACAGTTTCAAAACACAAGTCATAGGTAACAACGTTAACAATACAATAATTAAAGCAAAATAAGCCGACCCTGCTCGTGAGAGCTTACAATCTACAATGAGGTGGGGAGATACAAAGTACAGGTGTGTATATATAATGGTGCATTTCCAATGATGGTCCAGCCATCTTGAGGGAGTGAGGCATGGATGGAGGTAGTGAATGGGCTCCACATACACACTTAACCCCTTAACGACCGCCGATACGCCTTTTAAACGGCGGTCATTAAGGGTACTTAAACCACAGCGCCGTTAATTAACGGCGCTGTGGAAAAAGTGAATAGCGCCCCCAGAGGCGCATTTTCTCCGGGGTCTCGGCTACCGGGGGTAGCCGAGACCCCAGAGAACATGAATCGGGTCGGTTTTTACCGACACCGATGTTGCGATCGCCGTTATTAACCCTATAACGGCGACCGCAACAAAAAAAAAAAAAAAGTTGTGCCATTTAATTTCTCTGTCCTCTGATGTCATCGGACATCAGAGGACAGAGAAAAAGGGTCCTCAGGACCCCCATGTGGCCCCCGATCCAGTCCATTGGCCCCCGGGCCCTCCGGTGTCCCCCGGTGCCGGCGCCGTTAAGACAATGGCGGGCGCATGCCCAGTGCGCCCGCCGCTATGTGCCGCTGTGCTGGTGGGGGGATGGGCAAATATTCTCTGGGGTCTCGGCTACCGGGGGTAGCCGAGACCCCAGAGAACATGATCCGGGTCGGTATTCACCGATCCCGGTGTTGCGATCGCGGCTATGCAAGCATAGCCGCGATCGCAAAAAAAAAAAAAAAAATGATTTCTCTCCCCTCTGATGTGATCGCACATCAGAGGGGAGAAAATGAGGGTCCCCCGGTCCCCCGATCGCCCCCCCATATACTTACCGGTGTCCTCCGTCCTCCCGCAGGCCCCAGGATCCCGGCTTCTTCTCCCTGCAAAAAAAAAATGGCGGGCGCATGCGCAGTGCACCCGCCCATCTGCTTTGGCGGCAGATTCAAATTTTTTTTCATTCATTCTCATAAAAGTACATTTTGATCACTGTGATAAACTATCACAGTGATCAAAATAAAAAAAACAGTACATAACCCCCCCATTTATCACCCCCTTAGTTAGGGACATATAATAAAAAGTAGAAATTATATTTATTTTCATTTTTCTGTTAGGGTTAGGGTTATAATTAGGGTTAGGGTTATAATTAGGGTTAAGGTTATAATTAGGGTTAGGGTTAGCATTAGGCTGGTTTCACACATCCGGTGTGCGCCTGACGGCGCCCCCGGCATTTAGCCGCAGCGCCGCATCAGAAAATCTGATGCGCCGCATGCGTTTTTTTTGCATTGACTTGCATTAGCGCCGGATGGCGCCGCATGTCAATGCGTTGCATGCGGTTTTGTCCGGATGCGGCGCAAATGTACATTGCGGCGGCCGGACAAAACGCTGCATGTAACGTTTTTTGTTTTTGCCGGATGGTTTCTGATGTCTCCGGGCATCAGAAACCATCCGGCAAAAAACCGCATGCGGCCGCCGGCGGCGCATCAGGTTTTCTGATGCGGCGCTGCGGCAAAATGCCGGGGGCGCCGACAGGCGCCCGCCGGAAGTGTGAAAGCAGCCTTAGGGTAAGGGTTATAATTAGCGTTAGGGTTAGGCTGGGTTCATACTGCGTTATGGCAGTCCGTTAGACGGACTGCGTTACACCGCGGTATAACGCGGTGTAACGCAGTCCGTTAACGCTGCCATTCACCCCCATTTGAGGGCGCATCGCGACGCATGCCGTAAAGCGGCATGCGTTTGCGACGTGCCATCATTCAGTGACGGAGCCTCGGACGCGGGCTGCAGCGTTTGCGCTCCGTCACCGCTAGCGCAGATGAATCATCTGCTGATTCCTCTGCGCTAGCGGGTATAGCATAATGCGATCGCGTTATGCTATACCATTACCAGCCCGTCAACGCTATGTGTTGAACGGGCTGGTAAAACGCAAAATGAACCTAGCCTTAGGGTTAGGGTTATAATTAGGGTTAGAATTAGGGTTAGGGTTACAATTAGGGTTAGGGTTATAATTAAGGTTATAATTAAGGTTAGGGTTACAATTAGGGTTGGAATTAGGGTTGGGATTTAGGTTAGGATTAGGGTTGGGATTAGGGTTAGGGGTGTGTTGGGATTAGGGTTGGAGCTAGAATTGAGGGATTTCCACTATTTAGGCACATCAGGGGGTCTCCAAACACGATGTGGCGTTCAAAAAGTCAAATGGCGCTCCCTCCCTTCCGAGCCCTGCCGTGCGCCCAAACAGTGGTTTACCCCAACATATGGGGTATCAGCGTACTCAGGACAAATTGCACACCAATTTTGGGGTTCTAATTTCTCCGATTACCCTTGGGAAAATAAAAAATAGCTGGCTAAAAAAATCATTTTTGAGAAAAAAAATGATTTTTCATTTTCACGGCTCTGCGTTTATAAATTTCTGTGAAGCACTAGGGGGTTCAAAGTGCTCACCACACATCTAGATAAGCTCCTTAAGGGGTCTAGTTTCCAAAATGGGGTCACTTGTGGGGGGTTTCCACTGTTTAGGCTCATCTGGGGCACTGCAAACGGAACATGACCCCCACCAACGTCTGCATTCCAAAACGTTATTACTTCCTTTCCAAGCCCTGCTGTGCGCCAAAACAGTTCCCCCCCCCCACATATTTGGTATCAGCGTACTCAGGACAAATTGGACAACAACTTTTGGGGTCCAATTTCCTTGTGAAAAATCAAAAATTTGGGACTAAAAAATCATTTTTGTGGAAAATTGATTTTTTTTTTTCACACCCAGGCATTATAAACTTTTGTGAAACACTTGGAGGTTCAAAGTGCTCACCACAGATCTAGATAAGTTCCTTATGGGGTCTAGTTTCCAAAATGGGGTCACTTGTGGGAGTTTTCCACTGTTTAGGCTCATCTGGGGCACTGCAAACGGAACATGACCCCCACCAACGTCTGCATTCCAAAACGTTATTACTTCCTTTCCAAGCCCTGCTGTGCGCCAAAACAGTTTTCCCCCCCACATATTTGGTATCAGCGTACTCAGGACAAATTGGACAACAACTTTTGAGGTCCAATTTCCTTGGGAAAAATCAAAAATTTGGGACTAAAAAATCATTTTTGTGGAAAATTGTTTTTTTTTTTTTTTTCACACCCAGGCATTATAAACTTTTGTGAAACACTTGGGGGTTCAAAGTGCTCACAGCGGATCTAGATAAGTTCCATAGGTGGTCTATTTTCCAAAATGGTGTTACTTGTGGGGGGTTTCCACTGTTTAGGCGCATCAGGGGCTCTCCAAACGCGACATGGTGTCCAATCTCAATTCCAGCCAATTTTGGTTTGAAAAAGTCAAACGGTGCTGCTTCCATTCCAAGCCCTGCCGTGCGCCCAAACAGTGGTCCCCCCCCATATATGGGGTATCAGCACACTCAGGACAAATTGTACAACAACTTTTGTTGTCCAATTTCTCCTGTTACCCTTGTGAAAATAAAAAATTGGGGACTAAACGATCAGGTTTGTGGAAAAAATATGATTTTTTATTTTCACGCCCGGGCGTTATAAACTTCTGTGAAGCACTTGGGGCTTCAAAGTGCTCACCACACATCTAGATAAGTTCCTTAGGGGGTCTAGTTTCCAAAATGGGGTCACTTGTGGGGGGTTTCCACTGTTTAGACACATCAGGGCCTCTACAAATGCGACATGGCGTCCAGCCAATTCCGCGTTGAAAAAGTCAAACGGAGCTCCTTCCCTTGCGACCTCTGCCGTGCGCCCAAAAAGTGGTTTACCCCAACATATGGGGTATCGGCATGCTCAGGACAAATTGCACAAAAACTTTTGGGGTCTTGTTACCCTTGGGAAAATAAAAATTGGGGTGAAAAGATCATTTTTGTGGAAAAAATATGATTTTTTATTTTCACGGCTCTACGTTATAAACTTGTGTGAATCACTTGGAGGTTCAAAGTGCTCACCACACATCTAGATAAGTTCCTTAGGGGGTCTAGTTTCCAAAATGGGGTCACTTGTTGGGGGTTTCCACTGTTTAGGCACATCAGGGGCTCTCTAAACGCGACATGGCATCCAGCCAATTCTGCGTTGAAAAAGTCAAACAGCGCTCCTTCCCTTGCGACCTCTGCCGTGCGCCCAAAAAGTGGTTTACCCCCACATATGGGGTATCAGCATGCTCAGGACAAATTGCACAAAAACTTTTGCGGTCTTATTACCCTTGGGAAATTAAAAATTGGGGTGAAAAGATCATTTTTGTGAAAAAAATTTTTTTTTTTTTTTTCACGGCTCTAGGTTATAAACTTGTGTGAAGCACTTGGAGGTTCAAAGTTCTCACCACACATCTAGATAAGTTCCTTAAGGGGTCTTGTATCCAAAATGGGGTCACTTGTGGGGTGTTTCCACTGTTTAGGCACATCAGAGGCTATCTAAACGCGACATGGCATTCAGCCAATTCTGCGTTGAAAAAGTCAAACGGCGCTCCTTCCCTTGCGACCTCTGCCACGCGCCCAAAAAGTGGTTTACCCCCACATATGGGTATCGAAGTATTCAGAAGAAATTGCACAACAAATTTTGGGGTTCATTTTTTCTTTTAACACTTGTGAAAATAAAAAAACTTGGTTCCGAAGTAAAGCTTTTGCAAAAAAAGTTAAATGTCAATTTTTTCCTTCCACATTGCTTCAGCTCCTGTGAAGCACTTGAAGGGTTAATAAACTTCTTGAATGTGGTTTTGAGCACCTTGAGGGTGCAGTTTTTAGAATGGTGACACTTTTGGGTATTTTCTATCATATAGACCCCTCAAAGTGACTTCAAATGTGATGTGGTCCCTAAAAAAAAATGGTGTTGTAAAAATGAGAAATCGCTGGTCAAATTTAACCCTTATAACTTCGTAACAAAAAAAAATTTTGGTCCCAAAATTGTGCTGATGTAAAGTAGACATGTGGGAAATGTTATTTATTAAGAAATTTGTGTGACATATCTCTCTGATTTAAGGGCATAAAAATTTAAAGTTTAAAAATTGTTAAATTTTCAAAATTTTCGCCATATTTCCGTTTTTTTTCATAAATAAACACAAGTCATATCAAAGAAATTTTCCACTAACGTGAAGTACAATATGTCACGAAAAAACAATCTCAGAATCAGCGGGATTCGTTAAAGCGTTCCAGAGTTATAACCTCATAAAGTGACAGTGGTCAGAATTGTAAAAATTGGCCTGGTCATTAAGCTGCAAAATGGCTCTGTCCTTAAGGGGTTAAACATAGAACGACTTTGCTTATTGAATGTGATAGGCCACTCTGAACAAATGTGTTTTGAGGGAGCGCCTGAAACCAGGCAAATTGTGGATAGTCCTAATTTCTTGTGGTAGAGCATTCCAGAGGATTTGCGCAGCGCGGGAGAAGTCTTGGAGTCGGGAGTGGGAGGTACGGATTACTGCAGAGGTTAGTCGAAAGTCATTTG
The DNA here is from genome assembly GCA_033576555.1 of Oophaga sylvatica. Classification (NCBI taxonomy): domain Eukaryota; kingdom Metazoa; phylum Chordata; class Amphibia; order Anura; family Dendrobatidae; genus Oophaga; species Oophaga sylvatica. Next base: position 312,717,913 of record JARQOD010000006.1, read on the forward strand.
CAGAGCGCAGCAGTCGGTTAGGCCGATAGATAGAAATGAGGGTGGAGATGTAGGGGGGTGCTGCACTGTGGAGAGCTTTGTGGGTGAGAACCAGTACTTTGAATTGGATCCTATAATGAATGGGCAGCCAGTGTAAGGACTGGCGAAGAGCGGACGCGTCCGAGTACCGATTAGCCAGATGGATGACCCTGGCTGCTGCATTAAGGATGGACTGGAGAGGGGATAGTCGAGTAATGGGGAGGCCAAGTAATAGAGCATTGCAGTAGTCCAGGCGGGAGTGGATCAATGCTACAGTGAGGGTTTTTGTTGTTTCCATGGTGAGAAAAGGGCGGATTCTAGAGATGTTCTTTAGGTGTAGACGGCAAATATCTAACAAACAGGTCATGCTGGAGAGACTTGCACCTACTGCCACTCAGGGTCTTCAGCTCCTTTGTGAGAAACTAATGTTTGGCCAGCCAGTATATCAAATAAAGTTCATGAGAAATGGGAACTGTGGTTGGCTTCACTTTTGGTACTGGGTGCTAATACCAAACCATGGTGTGCCATTCAATGGATATTCCTGGCTGGTTGGAGACAAGCTCATTCCCACAGAAAAGTACCAGAAAGCTAAGGAGATGGTGGCCTCTCTCAACATGAAGGAGTTTGCTCGTTGTCTAGGAGACCGACCACCCCTGCTGTGTACCTTGTCAACGTTGTGTTGAAGCTTGCAAGGATTAAGAGGTTACAGTGGTAAGTCTGGTTTTTACTAAAGATCCTGCTGTGTATTATAGTTTTTATGTTTAAAAAAAATTTTTATCTTAGGAATGTTAAATAAATTTTTATTTTTTTTTTTTAAATACAATGTATCTTATGAATGTTAAATATTTAATTTTTTTTTGATAAAATAAAATGTATCTTATGAATGTTAAATAACCATTTTTTTTTTTTTTTTTTTCAGGTATTTGATCTACCGTAGCTAGTTGCTGATCGTTGACTCTACACCCCTCTCCCCAGAATGTTACTCGGGTTATGGGGAGAAAATCACCGCTATTCCAGACTGATTTCATGTTAATGTGTCTGGCTCTTACACAGCACACAGCACTTGATGTTAGTTTATCTTTTTCCTAAATTATTTGTTACACTGCCCTTCTCACATTTAATTTGCACTATTTTTTTTAAGCACAAGTTTTTTTACACTTCCTTGTTCTGTAAGTAGGCTTAATGGTTAAATGTTTTATACTAGATGTAAATATGTAACATGTAAATTTTATATTAAGATTTTGAAAATTATTAGGTACACACCATCAGGCTCTTTCGTCCCCTCTCCCTTAGAGTAGCGGTAATATATCGGACCCCAGGCTCGCCCACACAGTTCCTTGACCACTTCTCTGCCTGGCTGCCGCACTTTCATGTCCTCAGAAGTACCAACCCTTAGGGTGAGTTTCCACGGTCAGGAAACGCTGCGTGTTTGGCGCTGTGCGCTGGTGCAGCGCCAAACACGCAGCGTCCAGATGTTACAGCATAGTGGAGGGGATTTCAAGGAATCCCGTCTCCACCATGCGTAACAATACGCAGGTGGCAAACCTGCGTAAACGGACATGCGGCGCGTCTTTTTAGACCGCAGCATGTCCTCGCGTATTGCGGCGACGGTGCGTCGCCGCAACAGAATTAACACAGGGCTATGTAGCCCTGCGCTCTTTCCGGAGGTGTTCCGGAGGTGTCCTGAACACCTCCGGAAAGATCGCGCGTCATAAAGGGGGCGGGCTTAGACGGAGCGGAATTTCCGCTCCGTCCAAAGCGCTATGGTTCCGGACCGTGGAACCATAGCCTTATCCTTGGAGACTTCAACATCCCCATTAACAGCCCTACTTCCACACTCAAAACACATTTGTTCAGAGCGGCCTATCACATTCACTAATCAAAGTCATTCTACGTGTAACTGTGTGTGTGTGTAGCCCATTCACTATCTCCATCCATCCCTCACTCCCTGAAAATGGCTGGACCATCATTGTAAATAAACCATTGTATATAAACAACTGTACTTTGTAGCTCCCCCTCCTCATTGTAGATTGTAAGGTCTCACGAGCAGGGGCGGCTTATATTGCTTTAATTATTGTATTGTTAACGTTGTCACTTATGACTTGTGTTATGAAACTGTTAAACTGTACAGCGCTGCGGAATCTGTTGGCGCTATATAAATAAAGATTATTATTATAGAGGCCCACTCAGTAGTGGTGAAGTGAACGGCGCAAATTGCGAGTTGATTGCAACTGATGCAGCTGATACTCCATTACTGCTGGCTGCTGCTCACACAACCGCTCCAACATATGTAACGTGGAATTCCACCTGGTGGGTACGTCACATATGATGCGATGTTCAGGAAGGCAAAATCTGCGTTGCAGAGCTGCAATGCGCGATCTGGCCATGGTGGAACGTCGCAAGTTAGCGCACTGTAGGCGGACCTTGTGCAGCAGTGCATCAAGATCCGGATAGTCCCTCAAAAAACTCTGAACGACCAAGTTTAGCACATGTGCCAGACATGGTATGTGAGTGACGTTGCCTAGGCCCAGACCTGCCACCAGATTTCGGCCATTGTCACACACTACCAAGCCTGGCTGGAGATTCGCTGGCAAAATACACATGTCGCTCTCTTGCTTTATGGCATTCCAGAGCTCCAGCGCTGTGTGTCTTTGATTCCCCATGGAAATTAATTTCAGGACGGCCTGTTGACGTTTGGCCACGTCTGTGCTCATATCGGTCAACAGGCTCGCTGTCTGGGTGTTATGTTTGACACCAATCTCTCCTTCACCTCCCATATACAATCTGTTGCCCGCTATTGCCACCTACACCTAAAGAACATCTCTCCCGAATCCAAGACTTCTCCCGCGCTGCGCCAATACTGTGGAATGCTGTACCCCAAGAAATTAGAACTATCCACAATTTGCATGTTTTGGGGCGCTCACTCTAAACACATTTCTTCATAGCGGCCTATCACATTCACTAATCAAAGTCATTCTATGTGTAAGTGTGTGTGTGTAGCCCATTCACTATCTCCATCCATCCCTCACTCCCTCAAAATGGCTGGGCCATCATTCTAAATACACCATTGTATATAAACACCTGTACTTTGTATCTCCCCCACATATTTGTAAATTGTAAGCTCTCACGAGCATGTGCGGATTATATTGCTTTAATTATTGTATTGGTAACGTTGTTAGTTATGACTTGTGTTCTGAAACTGTTAAACTGTAAAGCGCTGCGTAATCTGTTGGCGCTATATAACTAAAGATTCTTATTAAGCGTTTACGGGTCCATGTGGAGGTAGACCGTGACGGCTCCTGCAACGATGTTTCTGAGGAAATGGAGAAGGAGGAGTCAATGTGTACAGACTTGATTCCCGCAATCCTTGTAGTTGCCTGAACACGTACAGCGCCACTCGCAAGATCTGTACCCGGCTCCACAACATTGACCCAATGGGCAGTAAGGGAAAGGTATCGTCCCTGGCCATGGATACTGGTCCACGCAGCGGTGGTCAGGTGGACATTGCTACTGACGGAGTTTAGTAGCGCATGTTTAATTTTAACCTCAACAACATGCTTTTACAGACCAGGGACGGCTTGCCTGCTAAAATAAAATCAGCTTGGCACATTGTATTGTGGGACTGCCAATGCCATTAAGTTCCTTAAACTGTCAGTCTCCACCAGCCTGAATGACAGCATTTCAAGGGACAGGAGTTTTGCAATGCCAGCATTCAGAGCCTGTGCTCGTGGATGGTTTGCCGAGATTGGGCCTACACCCGATACGCCACAACCTGACACCCACAGATAAACAAGCCATAAAATCTCTGAAAGATAACCCCAACATTATTATTAAACCAGCAGATAAGGGGGGTGCTATCGTTATTATGAATAAGACCCAATCTATTGCCGAAATTCATAGACAACTGTCAGTTAACCTAACCTACAGACAACTCAATTGTGACCCTACATTTTACATCTGTCAAAAAATTGATCGTATCCTGACAAAACATCTTTAATTGATCACCATAGACTGTAAGACTATGACATTCCTTAATATTCAATACCCCATCACCCCTGTTTTCTACACACTCCCAAAAATCAACAAAAAACTACATTATCCACCCGCATACCCTAGAGGGATAATTCTCCGTGTTCTACAGTATCACCCAAATGTTTAACATGTTGCCTAATTCCTATGTAATATATATCTTCACCCTATGTATTTATTGTATATATTGTATATATTATACATTGTCATTGACTGTAAATTTTTCTATCTCTTCCAGCGACTATTTGATAAAGGCCACTGCGTTGCCCAAAACGTCAGTCAGTAGTCTCATAGCTATTTTCTTTTTTCACATCAAGTGTGCAATAAAAATTTCAAATTTAACCATGACATATGCAGTTAAACTTGTGCAGTGATTCTCTATAGACTGTACATCTTCAGTGTGTCTTTGTAACTCAACTACGTGTTTTCTCCGCACATGTTTACACATATTTGTGGTATTGAGGTTACTGACACTTTACCTCTTTTTACTTTTTGATTACACAGCTTGCATTTGACATAGCAAATATCATCTGCAAGTGTGTGAAAAAAGGACCACGCAGTGCAAGTCCTGGGAGCGTCCGTTTAGACTTTTGGAAGAGAAATCCGAACAGGTGCCAAAATGGAGGCTACAGGCAACAGAGTATGCAGCCTAACTCTCCCTCCTGTTTGTACCGTTGGGGCAATCGCTTCCTCAGAGCTGCTACCACCACCTTCCTGTTCCTCACGCCATGTTGGGTCTTGGACCTCATCATCTCCACTAACCTCTTCCAACACCTGCTGCTGTTGGGTGGTCTGGCCACCACCATGCTCAACAGAAACTGGCACCTGAGTCTCATCATCATCAGATGCGTTCTGCGGTGTGCTGACCATCGGCACTGTCTCACCCGCCTCTTCAGATTCAGAGAGACACAGCTGTTGCGCATCACTGCATACTCCCTCTTCTTCACATTCCAGAATGCTGCTTGGCTGTGCCCCTGTTTGCAAACCAACAGATTCTGAGAACAGAAGCAGAGACTCAGCTGGCTCCTGTACAGAACTCTCTGACTGACTGGGCAATTTGGCAGGCGGTGAAGAGACAGATGGTTGATCAACAGTGCTGTGTTCCTGAGAGGAGGTGGAAACAATTGAAGTCGATGCATTGGACCCTGGGCTCCAACACCGCCAGTTGTTGCCTGTAAGTGCTGTTAGCACAGTCAACACTTGCTCCTGTGTTACTGGGGTTGAGTAATGGCAGCTGTTCCCCTGCTGTGTGTACGACAAAAAGTCATGCTGCCTCCACCCTGTCCTCCTCTCATCCCTGGGCTCCAACACCGCCAGTTGTTGCTCGGAAGTAATTGGCACGGTACTGACTCATGCCCACCCTGGTTACAGCACCACAGCTGTTTCCTGGCAGTGTCAACGTAAATTAGCCTCAAATAAGTTGTCCTGTCATGTTGCATTCCGGTTATCCGACTCTATGGTGCCTGCAGTTTAGGTGATTCCTATGTGTGCTGTGGGATATGTAAATAAAGGCTCTTTCCGTTGTGAAAATAGGACAAGCACCCACTGTAGGACTGTGTGATTTGGTAACTGCAGACGGCTTGCGGCCTGTCAACTTACATTTTCATGGGTGCCTTATGGTACCCGTCCGAGTTCCAGTACCGTCAGCTGGTTCTCCACAGTGCCTTTGGCCTAGGTGCCTCCATCTCGGTATCCGAGTTCCTGCAATGTCTGCTTGTCCTTGGTAGTGCTTTGGAGCACAGGTACCTCCTGCTTAGTAACCGTGTCCCAGTAACGTCAGCTGGTCCTCGGTTGTGCCATTGACTCTTTTCCTTCTGCTGCCCCTCCGGGTTCCAGCACAGTCAGCTGGTCCTCGTTACTTGCATTGGCTTTGTACCTTCTGCTACCCGTCCGGGTTCCAGTACCGTCAACTGGTTCTCCGCAGTGCCTTTGGCCTAGGTGCCTCCATCTCGGTATCCGAGTTCCTGCAATGTCTGCTTGTCCTTGGTAGTGCTTTGGAGCACAGGTACCTCCTGCTTAGTAACCGTGTCCCAGTAACGTCAGCTGGTCCTCGGTTGTGCCATTGGCTCTTTTCCTTCTGCTGCCCCTCCGGGTTCCAGCACAGTCAGCTGGTCCTCGTTACTTGCATTGGCTCTTGTACCTTCTGCTACCCGTCCGGGTTCCAGTACCGTCAACTGGTTCTCCGCAGTGCCTTTGGCCTAGGTGCCTCCATCTCGGTATCCGAGTTCCAGCAACGTCTGCTGGTCCTTGGTAGTGCTTTGGAGCACAGGTACCTCCTGCTTAGTAACCGTGTCCCAGTAACGTCAGCTGGTCCTCGGTTGTGCCATTGGCTCTTTTCCTTCTGCTGCCCCTCCGGGTTCCAGCACAGTCAGCTGGTCCTCGTTACTTGCATTGGCTCTTGTACCTTCTGCTACCCGTCCGGGTTCCAGTACCGTCAACTGGTTCTCTGCAGTACCTTTGGCCTAGGTGCCTCCATCTCGGTATCCGAGTTCCAGCAACGTCTGCTGGTCCTTGGTAGTGCTTTGGAGCACAGGTACCTCCTGCTTAGTAACCGTGTCCCAGTAACGTCAGCTGGTCCTCGGTTGTGCCATTGGCTCTTTTCCTTCTGCTGCCCCTCCGGGTTCCAGCACAGTCAGCTGGTCCTCGTTACTTGCATTGGCTCTTGTACCTTCTGCTACCCGTCCGGGTTCCAGTACCGTCAACTGGTTCTCCGCAGTGCCTTTGGCCTAGGTGCCTCCATCTCGGTATCCGAGTTCCAGCAACGTCTGCTGGTCCTTGGTAGTGCTTTGGAGCACAGGTACCTCCTGCTTAGTAACCGTGTCCCAGTAACATCAGCTGGTACAAGGTTGTGCTACAAATACAAGATACAGAACAAGAGACACAAGAACAATAAGCAGAAGATCTAAAGGCAGAAGAACATGAAGTATAAGACCAAAATGAAGAGCAAAATATATGCTCTAAATTATAAGCAGAAGAAGACTAAGCAGTGTATGGGGGTGAGTCCGTTCCTCCTCGTGGTGCCCCTGGTAAATGCCTGATGCTGCAGGCTAAACTGAACACGGACAAATACTGTTGTAATTTAAATCTTTTGTGGCAGCAAGAACGGAACGATGAAAAAATCATACTTTTACAGATTACAAGTACAGGAATCTATGTCACAAATAAGAATATGATGAAGAAGATGAAGGACTATAATATGAAGAAGAATAATAGTTTAAAAAGAACAATATGAGTAATGTTAACAAAAACATGAAAAGCAAGAAGTTTTAGAAGAAGATAAAGAAGGTGAAAATGAAGAATAATTTGATGACAAAGATGATGCTGCTGAAGATTATGAAGGAGAAAGTGTGTCAAAAGTTAAAAAGGTGAAGAGCATGGAAGTTGTGAAACATACATATTTGCCAAAATAGAAAAAAGGTTAACAACATTGTCAATTTCTTCGTCAATCCGAACGTATTTCCTAAAAAAAAAAAATTAATGCTATTCCATTGGATTGGGTTAAACATCTATGCCTTTAATGTCTCCTCAACCTCCCCCAATACATTCTACATTACTCTTTGTTGTTTTCCTTCATGTACAATTAACCTACAAGGCTAGAATGGGTTTTTTTTAATTCCGATATTTTGTTCCCATAGACTTACATTGTATTTCCGGTATCGGTATCGGGTATCGCCGATATTTTTTGTGTATCGGCGATACCATTCCGATTCCGATACTTTTGGATATCGGAAAGTATCGCTCAACTCTAATTGTGTCTTGTGTAGGATCATGGAAGGAATCAATTTGAGAAGTATTGTGTAATGAGAGTCCAAAGGGAGCATCGTTTACTACAAGTTCCCCAATTGCTGTTGTGGCTAATCTGTCCAACAGCTAACTCTGCCTGTCTGAAGTTCTGACAGCAGACTACAATTTGTGCTAATGGTTATTAACTGCTGGTACGATTACTGAGTAGAGAATGTTAGGGCTAAAGTTGACTACAATTTAACTATCTACTTCCTCTGCTTCAACAGTTACTTTAATTTAGCTTTAGGTGTCATAACATTTGTTACCTTTGAAACCATCAAAAGCATAGCCCCAGGATATTTTTCACTGTCAATGATGTTGATAATAACTCCAATTATATCCATCTTCCATAGCTAATTTCTCTACATTATTAGTGCACTGAATCTGGAAGCCTAAACATACTCTTAAAACCAAGGCTGATGATCTATACAAAATATCAATAGATTGGATTACATACTGGACGTGAGCGTCTGTTGTTCAATGGAACACAGCCCTGCAGTATTTTACTGTTGTATAACTGAGATAACTCATTTGCACAATCTAGTTAAACAAATGAACAATGTCTAACAATCTCTTCTTTATGGGATGATTTATGCTAAGTTATAACAACACACAAGAATTCAGAGCCTGAGAACGAAGAGAGATTCCTCTGTCTTTCGGGACAATGTGCCCTGCTACAGATCTAACATCAAGGAGCTTGCTGTGCTGGAGTCCAGATGTTCACAGTTTCCTCTTCATCGCTGCAGAACACTACAAATGTTTAAATGGCACTTTGGTAATGCAGTATAATCCAGTGCAAAACGTGTAAAGATACAGTAGTTGTATACAGCCAAAAAACATAAATCTTCTGAGCATGCAGAACAGTCATTTTATATAGGAGACTTATTTTTTTTATCAGATTCTCTTTAATTGCAGAACCTCAACTGATGGATTCAAGACAATGGAGTCTTAAATGTAAAATATGAATTGCTTTTCATGCCTCCATTGTCTTATATGCACTATGGGCTCAGTTTTAGAAAAGATGAGTGAAACACCATCAATTAGATTTTTGTGGTTCATCCTTATGACCACGTCTAAATAATTATATTAAACTAGTACTGTTATACATTTAGGTGGATGACTAAAAACCATTTCACTCACCTCTTATATACCTAGTGATATTATAAATGTATAACACATGGATCCATAATGCATCATCCATAGATGTATATACAGTGCCTACAAGTAGTATTCAACCCCCTGCAGATTTAGCTGGTTGACACATGCAGAATTAACTTGGCATTGTGACAATTGTACTGTAGATCAGCCTGGAAGTGGGAAATGCACTGCAGCAAAAATTTTGTTTTAATTTTTTTATTTTTTTTTTAAAAACGTTAAAAGTTAATTCAGAGTGTCATTTATTATTCAACCCCTCAAACCACAAGAATTCTGTTTGGTCCCCCTAAAGTATTAAGAAGTAGTTCAGACACCAAGAATAATGAGCTTCACATGTGTGGATTAATGATCTCTTTTGCCAGCCTTTTCTGACTATTTAAGACCCTCCCCAAACTTGTGAACAACACTCATACATGGTCAACATGGGAAAGACAAAGGAGCATTCCAAGGCCATCAGAGACAAGATCGTGGAGGGTCATAAGGCTGGCAAGGGGTACAAAACCCTTTCCAAGGAGTTGGCCCTACCTGTCTCCACTGTTGGGAGCATCATCCGTAAGTGGAAGGCTTATGGAACTACTGTTAGCCTTCCACGGCCTGGACAGCCTTTGAAAGTTTCCTCCCGTGCCAAGGCCAGGCTTGTCCAAAGAGTCAAGGCTAACCCAAGGACAACAAGGAAGGAGCTCCGGGAAGATCTCATGGCAGTGGGGACATTGGTTTCAGTCAATACTGTAACGCTGGTATTGTCTGTACTTTGTTTTCCAGCGTTACTTTGCATGTTTTTTGCATTAACCCTTTTGCTCCTTTCCCCCTAACCAGCTGGGATACTGTTGTCTGTTACCTATATGGATGCTGCTCAGTTCCCGGCTCTGCTGCGTACCCGTACTTGCGTGAGTGGCTCCGCTGCTTTGCATGACCGCCCGCATGTGCGGTTCCTGACTTGCTGTGAAAGCCGTCCGTAGCTTGCAAAGTCCTCTGCAGTGGTGCATGACTTACTGCGTGGTTGGCAGCAGCCATTGTTGGGTTCCCTCTGTGTTGTGCTGTCTGGCTCTGCATAGGGGGCGCGGCCCACACCTGTCCTGCTTTTATGTGGATTGGGTGTTTACTAGAATTACTGCTCCAGCCTATCGCTGTGAAGCAGCTCATATATAAAGTTCCCCAGCCCTAGTGGGCGTTGCCAGAGCTTCGCATTGAATCCACACTGAATTCCTGAACCTAGCCGTATGTGGTTGTGTGTTCAGCTCCTGCTCTGAAGTTGATCAGCTCTGGAGAGCTGATTCCCTGTTCCTGCTGTGTCTTGTTCCCTGATCCTGGATCAAACCCGGTACCTGAATGTCTGAATTGTCTTGTGTTTCCGCCTATGCTGGGGGCTGATTACCCAGATCGCCGTTCCTGGAGGCTGTATATCCAGGCCTGTTCCTGCTGTGTCTAATTACCTGAACCCCTGATCTTAGATCGCATCCTGTACCTGACTTTCTGAACTGTGTCCTCTGTGTTATGTTCCTGAAATCCTGCTGTGTCCTGAACCCTGTGCCAGTGACTGTGAATCCTTGCTATATAACCTGAGTTCATCTTGGAAGGAGGAGTCCGGTGTGTGCTGAGTTTCTGTTACTCTGTGCTCAGCCTCTGTGCAATCCCCGGCCAGCTCCCGTTGAGCCTGGCGGGGCTTGCACCAGACCGCTGGGGTTCCTTTTCAGGTCGCTGCCAGATGTCCGGTTCCTATGCCTGATGACCATGGCCTGATGTCCGATGTCCGACGACCACTTCCAGATGTCCGGATCCTATCCTTCTTGCCTGATGTCCGGATCCTGCCGATCATTGCCAGATGTCCGGAGCCTGCTGATCGGTGCCAGATGTCCGGAGTCCGAGGCCTGTGTTCCAGTCCGTGTTCCTGTGATTCAATCCATGTTCCTGTCCGTGTTCCTGACTCCCTGAGACCCAGTCCGTGTTCCTGTCCGTGTTCCTGTCCGTGTTCCTGACTCCCTGAGACCCAGTCCGTGTTCCTGTCTGTGTTCCTGTTGTTTCTGTGCAGTCTAACTCTGTTTCAGCCATCAGCTCCTGATTCCAGTTACCTGTCTGTTACCTGTCGGCTTGCCTGTCTGCCATCCGTCTGCAGTTCCTTCCAGAGGTTCGGACGTCATCTGCAGAGATCCCCGGCTCTTGCCTGCTCACCTAGGAGCGATCATCTGCCATCCGACTGCAGCTCCATCCGGAAGTTCGGACATCATCTGCAGAGATCCCCGGCTCTTGCCTGCTCACCTGGGAGCGATCATCTGCCATCCGACTGCAGCCTACCTGGAGGCTCCACCATATCAGGTCGTATATACCTGCCTGTCTAGAGACTGCCTGGTCACTTACTGTGACAACCTGCCTGTCTAGAGACTGCCCTGGTCACTTGCCGTGACAACCTGCCTGTCCCAGAGACTGCCCTGGTCACTTGCCGTGACAACCTGCCTGTCCCAGAGACTGCCCTGGTCACTTTCCGTGACAACCTGCCTGTCCCAGAGACTGCCTGGTCACTTGCCGTGACAACCTGCCTGGTCACTTGCCGTGACAACCTGCCTGCCTGGTCACTTGCCGTGACAACCTGCCTGGTCACTTGCCGTGACAACCTGCCTGCCTGGTCACTTGCTGTGACAACCTGCCTGCCTGGTCACTTGCCGTGACAACTTGCCTGCCTGGTCACTTGCCGTGACAACCTGCCTGTCCCAGAGACTGCCTGGTCACTTGCTGTGACAACCTGCCTGTCCCAGAGACTGCCTTGGTCACTTGCCGTGACAACCTGCCTGTCCTGCCGGTTCCTCCTTGGTCTACCCTGTGATGACGTCTGTCCTGGGTCGGTGTCTGATGTTCTCCTGCTGAGCCTGTGCTACGCCTGAGGCCTGAGAGAGAGGCCATACTAGTATGCCCGTGCCAGATGATCCTGGACTTCATCAACCCGTGATGACCCCGCCATCGTCTGAAGTCTGTCTGAGGTCGGTGTCTGATGTTCTCCTGCTGAGCCTGTGCTACGCCTAAGGCCTGAGAGAGAGGCCGTCCAAGTATGCCCGTGCCAGATAACCCTGGACTGCATCTACCCGTGATGTCCTCCAGCACTCGTCTGTGATCCTGAGTCGTGTACCCTTCTCTGATGTGCGGAATCGGGAGCCCGGTCTTATGTTCTGTTTTATGTACTGTGTTTCTTTAAGTAAACTTTATGTTTCTTCTTACCTGAAGTTGTGCGGTGTTGTCTAGTCCTGCAGGTCGCCACCTTGCCCACATGCTCAGCTGCCACGGATCCCGGTCGCTGCCCTTCCCTAGTCCGGGCAGGCCCGGGTCTCCCTCCGTGGTCCAGTGGGTCCACATTCTCATCATCTGGGACCCATGCCTCACGTCGTCGTGGACTGGCGGCGTGGGAGCATTGGCTAGCTAGGCAAGCTATGCCATGTCCCGGCGCCCCACAGCCGTGGGAAGCGCTTCAAATACCATAAGTAACGTACTCCACCGCAATGGTCTCCGTTCCAGACGAGCCCGTAAGGTACCTTTACTTTCAAAGCGTCATGTCAAGGCTCGTCTACAGTTTGCTCATGATCACTTGGAGGACTCTGAGACAGACTGGTTCAAGGTTCTATGGTCTGATGAGACCAAGATCGAGATCTTTGGTGCCAACCACACACGTGACGTTTGGAGACTGGATGGCACTGCATACGACCCCAAGAATACCATCCCTACAGTCAAGCATGGTGGTGGCAGCATCATGCTGTGGGGCTGTTTCTCAGCCAAGGGGCCTGGCCATCTGGTCCGCATCCATGGGAGGATGGATAGCACGGCCTACCTGGAGATTTTGGCCAAGAACCTCCGCTCCTCCATCAAGGATCTTAAGATGGGTCGTAATTTCATCTTCCAACAAGACAACGACCCAAAGCACACAGCCAAGAAAACCAAGGCCTGGTTCAAGAGGGAAAAAGTCAAGGTGTTGGAGTGGCCTAGTCAGTCTCCTGACCTTAACCCAATTGAAAACTTGTGGAAGGAGCTCAAGATTAAAGTCCACATGAGACACCCAAAGAACCTAGATAACTTGAAGAAGATCTGCATGGAGGAGTGGGCCAAGATAACTCCACAGACCTGTGCCGGCCTGATCAGGTCTTATAAAAGACGATTATTAGCTGTAATTGCAAACAAGGGTTATTCCACGAAATATTAAACATAGGGGTTGTATAATAATTGACCCACACTTTTATGTTTAAAATTTATTAAAATTCAACTGAGCAACATAACTTTTTGTTTTGTAAGATTTATGCTTCTGTTAATAAATCCTACTCTCGTTTGCAGTTTGAAGGCTCTAACTTATTTGCATCTTATCAAACCAGCTAAATCTGCAGGGGGTTGAATACTACTTGTAGGCACTGTAGATCCTCTATTGCATGTACTATTCCTGGCTATGGGAAGTATTCAGTCACTAAGACATAACTATATATCAAAGACATAAAAATATATAAGATCATATTCTGTATATGATATGCTATCTGATAATAAAGTCATACAATTTCCAAATAATACCCTTATATAAGATGAAATTATTATCAGAATACTGTTAATGAACAAAACCCAACATATAATTCGCAATCTTGCAAATGATATCCCTACATAAGGGTAAATAATACTGCAACTACCTGACTACATAATAGCAGCATATACAATAGTGACTGAATCATACCATGAAGGCCAATTATACAAAAATTATAATGATAGAACAAGTAAATACCATCAGAAAATGATGACATTAAAATCATACTTATAATGAACAAAACCACTGAACTAAGTCTAATATTGCACACATCAGGTGATAATATAGCGGGAGAAAAATACATGTTATATGGAACAAACAAAGAGAAAGGCAGTGTGTATAGAGTCACGATCAACCTCAAGAATAATAATGATAAAGTATATATGAAACTATAATCAAGTTTTATTGATACAAAAAAACACACTGAAAAACAGGATGAAGTTAAAAACAATTAAAAAGGACCAGGGACGGTCCATAATGAGACACAAAAAGATCCATGTAAGGATCCACTTTACAAAACTCCCAATGAGCGCTGGCTAAGACAGAAACAGGTGTGTAGTTCAATGAATTTGCAGATAATAGCAAAAATAGAGCAACTTATAAGATCATGTCAGATAATACAGACAGTGAAACTTGAACACATTATACCACCCAGATGAATTGTATATGCAACAAAGGTAACAACGATAAATACCAGTAACAAAAATGCATAAATAACAAAAACTCATGAGTCAATAAGAATAAATGTAACAATTAACCTAGGTGAGAAAGCCGGCTTTCTCACCTAGGTTAATTGTTACATTTATTCTTATTGACTCATGAGTTTTTGTTATTTATGCATTTTTGTTACTGGTATTTATCGTTGTTACCTTTGTTGCATATACAATTCATCTGGGTGGTATAATGTGTTCAAGTTTCACTGTCTGTATTATCTGACATGATCTTATAAGTTGCTCTATATTTGCTATTATCTGCAAATTCATTGAACTACACACCTGTTTCTGTCTTAGCCAGCGCTCATTGGGAGTTTTGTAAAGTGGATCCTTACATGGATCTTTTTGTGTCTCATTATGGACCGTCCCTGGTCCTTTTTAATTGTTTTTAACTTCATCCTGTTTTTCAGTGTGTTTTTTTGTATCAATAAAACTTGATTATACTTTCATATATACTTTATCATTATTATTCTTGAGGTTGATCATGACTCTATACACACTGCCTTTCTCTTTGTTTGTTCCATATGTTCACTACAGTGTGTTGTCATAGATCCCTTCCAAAACATTTTTTGTGGTGCCCTCAAATCTTCCTTTTTGCAAAAATACATGTTATAAGGATACAGCCTTCCCAAAAACTGTCAGATGACAAATGCACTTGCAGGATGCAGCAGGCCCCCACTTTTGTTGGCTTGGTGTACTGTGGCGCCTCTCGCTGTGGGGTGCATGTATATAGCACTGGGCAGCCCGCCTGATAATATTATGGGTGTCATCAAAAGGCTGTAAGCCAGACACTTTGCATCACACATACCTGTGTGACTGGGTTCTACACAAGCCTCATTTGTGTGCATTTTTTCTACTAGGCAGCCACCCCCTCCATAATATGGTAGGTGTGTGGGTGGCTGTTTCTATGAGTAGTTTGCACTTGAGCTCTATCCTTATGGTATGTGTTTTTTTCAATTTTAATATAGTGGGAGATAGCAATTCTGCAGTATAAGTGAATAGTGTGCAGGTAAATCCAGTGACTCACAGGGCATGTCGTCTCTGTAGTCATTTTTGTTTTTCTTCTCCATCCAGCCCTGATTGCCACAAAGATGCCAACATCTCATCAGTACAGAATGTAACTCTATAGGCTAACCTATAGCTGCAACAATTACATACCTAAAAAAAAACTTACCAGCACCTCCAAACAGAATAAAGTGAGTGTGAACAGGTGCAAGCTGCCATGACTGTATAATATACAAACCAGATAATACAGCAGCTCTCTGTAAGCGCTGTGATGTATGCAGACATTGAATATTTGAAATTTAAACTGCATCACCACTATATAGAATATACTTATAAAAATGAAGGTACTTAGCACATCAACCATGGCAAGGTGACCTTTCTTTGATGGGACCCTAAACCTAATACTTATCAAATATGAATTGCCAGGGCTATAAGTCTACAAATTTAATAAAGTGGCTGATGTAAGAGTGTAAAGTGAGCTAAGCTTAATGCAAATAACTTAGAAACTTCATTCATTTGTGGTGATATGGTCAGTGTTAAATATTAGTTAATCCTGGACAGCATCTTTAAGGTCCTAATGTTCTGTTAAAACACAACTTACTCATTTAAATGAAAAGAAGGTCTTATTAATGCTTTATCGCTTGCAGTTCCCTGTGCAAGCACCATCTGTGTGGAATTCTTTGAAATGATGCACACCAGCAACTGGGATAACTTCCCAGACTCTTCATACTTTTCAAACAGACTCATCCAAATCAGATGAATGTATTATTCCATAGACACTATTACCGTGCCTCGCTCACACAGGAAGATCGCATAACGAAAGACCCCTTTGTAGCCTTGAAAACACAGTTTTCATCAAATCTGATATTCTCTTTCTAAAAACCAAAACACAGTATATCAGTATGCAGTGCTATTCCAGCTGACAAAAATGTCAGAACTAGGATCAACACAGAGTCCATCAGAATTTCTCTCGAAGTCATGTTGCAGGCTTGTACAGGCTCTTATTTTGCATATAAACAATTTTTTAACATTAGAGCCAAGTTCTTTGTCATTATCCAGAAATAAAAAACATTTCCAGGCTTATTATATAGATGAGCTATGTTTAGGATAAGTCAACAGTATCAGAACAGTGGAGGTACGATACCTGCCCCCTCTCCCAATCAGCTGGTGTTTTCAACTCTGACAGTGGCTGGATGTAATTCGGAAACGGAAGTGAACAGCATTACTCTGCACAATGCGTAGTGCCAGTTTTTATGTACTGCAGATCAGCTTCTATAGAAGTACTTCAGAATGATTATAACCATATGCAGGGTAACTGTTTCACATGCAAGAAGCAATAGCTTTTTCATAAGCCATCCAAAAATTAACATTATAATAAGAGAGACAAAACAGATGTACTGTTTTGAATGTGAAATAATAGTGACCTCTCAGCTGAAAGTAAAAAAATATCCCTTTTTGGGGTTGCATCTAGTTTTCTAACCACAAAATGATTAGTAAATTGCAAAGGCTTTTTATCAAGTTGTCCAAAAATTAACTCTTTTTTTTCCTGGAAACAAAACAGTTTGTTTGCTGTTTTGAGTGTGAAGGAGTTGTCAACAAGCCTTTAAAAAAAAAAAATAGCCCTATTTTGGGAGCTGTTTCTTGAGGGTACACAAACATGAGCATATGTAAAAAAAAATTGTCAGTTCTCAAAACACAGGGTTGACATTTTCATTTACAATCAGAAACAAGCATTGAATTCAGAATCTGGATTCAGGCCGGCGTCACACTGGCGAGTTTGATGCGAGTAAGTCGCACGACTTTCTCGCATCAACACCCGGCACGGCCGCCCGCTCTCGGATCCGAGTGCGCGGCTGCATAGAAATACATGCAGTCGCACACTCGGCTCCGAGAGCGGACGGCCGTGCCGGGTGTTGATGCGAGAAAGTCGTGCGACTAACTCGCATCAAACTCGCCAGTGTGACGCCGGCCTCAGCTGCAAAATCTGCAATTAGTGGTTTAATAATACCTTTGCTTGCTGGCATTGTGTGAAAACTAAAAAAAAACACCTATTAAGGTGTTGCTGCTGCAGTATATCACTGGTGTATTAATTCACAGTTGCACACTGAGTCATGATGATGAGTCTGCTACACTGCTGTGTAACAGGGTTCCCCAACTCCAGTCCTCAAGGCCCACCAACAGGTCATGTTTTCAGGATTTCCTTTGTATTGCACAGGTGATGCAATTATCACCTAGGCAATACTAAGGAAATCCTGAAAACATGACCTGTTGGTGGGCCTTGAGGACTGGAGTTGGGGAACCCTGCTGTATATCACTTGAATTTTGGATTTCTATTCACAGACTGAGACTATTACTCCCATTTTCAATCTGGTACATCTGCACTGAAGAAGTACAACATAATCGAATTAAGCCTTTTTCTTTCCTTATACTGTGTGCTCTGAGCTCCTATCCCTAAACAGTATAACCATAACATGGTATTCATTGGCTGGCCTGTTTTATACTGCCTGTAATAGCCCCTATGATTGGCTGTGCTATATAATTTGATCAGATTGCTGCAAGACATTATGGGGAAGCCGTGCTGCTGTTCCTGATGCTAATACCCTGCTCACTGAGTGTACACCATGACTGAAATGGCACTGGGCATTTTTTTTATCCTCTTGGAATGAATTACAGATTGCAGTTTGTTTGAATTCACATAGAACCATGAATTTAATCAAATTCAACTTGAATTTGGTCCTCCACATATCAATCCTTTCATCTCTATTATATACAATTCTTTTTTTTTCACAGTGTTCTTGTCATGATCCAGGCCAGGTATTGAGTCCTGTCTTCCTTTTTCCCGGTCTGGTCATGTCAAGGGTTAACTTTTCTCTACCTCGTTCTGGTGTCAGGACTGCTATTTCACTCCATTGCTTCCTGCAGGCAGTGTCAGTTATATTTTCTGCCTACAGCGTGATTTGTCTTGTTGTGTTTAATTGACTTTACCTTTGTCTGTTCCTTCCTCTCCTCCCGCCCTGACTCTGTGTCTCCCTCAGTGTTTGGATTTCCCAGTATTCAACTCGGCATTGGCTATGACCTGATTCTGTCTCTTGCTTCTGTTACTTCTGCTTTTGACCAGCATTGACCTTCTGGCGTGGCTCTGACTCTGAGATTGGTACTCCCCTTGGTACTCAGTTACTCTCTGGTATTGACCTGGCTTGTTTGACTATTCTGCTGCCACCTGGTGGTAGCCTCACTGCAGTGCTGCTGGTCTGCTCTGTGCAGTATTGCAGACATCACTCCATTCTGCTGTCATCTAGTGGAGTTTGCATTTACTTGCAGAGCTGCAGCGTGACAGTTCTTAAGCCAAATTGTGAGTGAGCCTACTCTCTTCAATGAAAAAAAATCAACCCCACACATGAATGGTCTCACAATTCTTTACCGTTGGCATAACACAGGACTCACGGTAGTGTTCACCTTTTCTTCTCCAGACAATCATTATTACAGATGTCTAAACAAGTCTGAAAGGTCTTCATCAGAGAAAATAATTTTACTACAGTCCTCTGTAGTCCAATCCCTGTACTTGTTGCAGAATGTCAGTCTGTAAGAAGTGCAGGAATTGGACTGATTGGACTGCAGATGACTGGAAGAATGACTGTCTGGAAAAGAAAAAGTGAGCCCTAGTATGAGCCCTGTGTCATGCCATCAGTAAAGCATCCTGTGACCATACATCTGTGGGGTTGCTTTTCATCCAAGGGTGTGGGCTCACTCAAAAATTTGCCTAAGAACCCTTAACATACTCCAAGAGCAACTTCTCCCAAATATTCAAGTGCAACTTGATGTTGAACAATGCTTTTTCTAGAATGGTGGACCACTATGTCACAAGGCAAAAGTGACAAAACATTTATATTTTAGTCTACGGCCAGTAAACTCCCTAAATCACCACCCCATCGTAAACCTGTAGTCAACCCTCAAAAAGTGGGTTGACGAACAAGAATAGAGAAATTGTGATAAAGTTGAAGCACTACTTGACAATAATTGGTGCCCTCAGTCAGGATCTGGCCCAGAAGCTGATTGATATCCAGCCAGGTTGAATTGCACAAATCTTTAAAAATGAGGGTTAACACTGGAAATAGAGTCGATAAAAATGTAAGTTCAGGGTGCAAAATACAAGCCTTCATACTGCTCCATTGACGGAATTATAAAATAGCTACCGATGTCAGAAAATGGCGACTCAAACCAAATTGTTTTTATAAGGTTTTGAATTTTTTTTTTACAAAAAAATTGTGAAAACAAAATGAAAAAAAAATGTTATAAGTTTGGTATTGCTGTACTTATACTTACTGACCTGAGAAATCATACTGTGAGGTGATTTTTCTCTGTATATTGAATGCTGTAGAAACAAAATAAAAATCAATGATGGAACCGCTTAATATTTTCACTATGTTAACAAACTTTGATTTTTTTTTTACATTACATGGTAGGATGAATTGTTTTATTCAAAACAACAACTTGTCCCTTAAAAATCAAGCCCAATATCGCTATGAACACAGACAAATTAAAAAGTTATGGCACTTTGAAGGAGGAGAGTAACAAATTAAAGCGCACATATTGAAAAGTTCCTGGTCATGAAGGGGTTAAGTGACATCAATTTTAAATAATAAAAAAGGCAAGACAAAGCAAAAAAAAATCATCTTACACAAAAAAAAAAAAAATGTCCTTAGGGTATGTGCACACGTTGCGTTTTTAGATGCGTTTCCGCGGCGTTTCTGAACGCGCAGAAACGCATCCAATCCGCAACACAGTGCACAGCCAATGTAAGTCTATGGGAAACGCAGGTTTGCTGTGCATATGCTGTGGAAAAAAACGCACTGATTTTCAGTGTTTTATTTTTCACAGCATGTCAATTCTTTGTCCGGAACCGCAGTGTTTCTGCGCCCATTGACTTGCATTGAGTCGGGACACCTCCACAGCAAAACCGCAGGTCTAAAAAAGATCTGCTGTTTTGCTGCGGGTGAAATGCTGAAGTTCGGGAGGAAGTGTGTGGGCGGTGACTGTGTGCGTGTATAGTGTGTGGGTGGTGACTGTGTGCGTGTGTGGTGTGTGCCGGTGTCTGTGTGATCTGTGTGTGTGTGAGGGTCTGCGGGGCTGTGTGAGGGTCTGCGGGCCTGTGTGTGTGTGTGTGTATGTATGCAGGCATCGTCCGATGGGACTACTAGTCCCATCTGGCTATGCCTGATACAGTGACAGTGAATGACACATTAGCCAATGATGGGACAGTAGTAGTCCCATCATCAGGCTAGTGTGTTGAATGTAAAAAACAAACAAACATACAGTACATTACATACATAGAACATACACATAACATACAGAACATACAATACATATAACATACAGCACATACACATAACATACAACACATAACATAGAGTACATACTTACCAAACACCTAGTCCCCGACTCCCTCATTTCCTAATAAAAATAAAATAATAAAACAACCTATACATTACCTTTCCGCCGTAGTCCAGTTATTAACGAGTGTCCCACAATGATCTCCGGTATAGAACACTGACATCGGGTGATGTCAGTGCTCTACACGGCCTCCGTGATGCACTGACAGCGGAGGTAATCCTCCGCGGTGTGTATCGCTCCGGCCCTGGGAGAGAATAACGTCACTTCAGTTCATTCTCTCACTGGCAATGCTGGGTGAGAAAATTCCCATGCAGCATTGCCATAAAGTGAGAGAATGAACTCGGTTAACCTCAGTAATGCACTGCAAGAGCCATTGTCTCCTGTCAGTGCATCACTGGGAGGCACTATAGAGCAGTGACATCACAAATGTCACTGTTCTATAGGGCAAATAGTTATGTGACATTTGTTATTAATTGAACTGTGTCAGACAGGGAGTATACGGTTGTTTTCTTTTTTTCTTTTTATTATAGGAGACCAAGGGCATCGCTTGGATCTGGGTATGCAATAAAAATTATTAACCGGGCTTAATGTCACCTTACAATTGCAAGGTGACATTAACCCCTTATTACCCCATATGCCACTGCTACACGGCAGTGGGCAGAGAGGGGCTAAGTGCCGGAATTGGCGCATCGTGAAGATGCTCCATTTCCGGGGTGGCTGGGTGCTGGTATTTTTAGCCAAGGGGATACGCCAATATCCATGGCCCCTTCCTAGGCTATGAATATCAGTCTGCAGCTGTCTGCGTAGCCTTTTTGGCTATAAATCATAGGGTGACCCCACGTCATTTTTTTGGGGGGTCCCCCTATTTTAATAGCCAGTAAAGACTAACTGCGGGCTGATATTCATAGCCTGGGAAGCTCCATGGATATTAATCCTTTCCCAGGCTAGAAATATTGGCCAAGGCTGTCGGCTTTCCCCCTCTGGCGCAGAAAATTGCGCAGGAGCCCACGCCATTTTTTTTCAATTTGTTTTAAAATTAAAGATATTGCGTGAAGATTTTGTGTGTGTGTCTTTAACTATTTATGTACCATTTTTTCTATCTATCCCATATCTATCTATCTATCTATCTATCTATCTATCTATCTATCTATCTATTATCTATCAATCTATTTATCTATTATCTATCTACCTATCTATTATCATCTGTCTATCTGTCTGTGTGTGTAATGGAGTGTGGGTTGGACAAATGTGAAAAAGGAGGTTGTACAAGAAATGACATCACAAACCTTTTTTTTTGTTAAATAACAGATCTTTATTTAGCTTTCAAAAACGCATGAAAAAAATGCATGAAAAAACGCATCAAAAAAGCACCTGCCAAGAGGTGCAGGTTCTGTGAAGAAAATTCTGCAGGCAAATCTGCAACGTGTGCACATACCTTTAATCACTCAGGAAAAGCAAAATTTGCATACTAAAATGTTCAAAGACAACAACTAGAAGTCAAAAACTGTAGTTTACCAAACTCCCATCTGATGCACTGATGTTTTAGGCCGCCTGCTAACAGGACTAAATGTCAGGTTAATATGGAGTCTGAGGGACGCAGAAATGGATGATAATACTTGGAATTTGCGTATTTTTCCTTTTGTTTTCCATTATTATATATCAGATTAAATTCTGTCAAGAAACCAATAAAACATATAAATTAAGAAGCAAGATAAACATATGATAGTTTATTTAGCAATGAAGCAGATGTGGAACCCAGCGTGCTTATGATGGTTTCATGTAAATACCTGAGGAAAACATATGTGCTGTCTCCTGGGGAGAAAAAAAAAATGTAAATTGGTATCTCCTGTGCCCTCAGTGTTGTCT
The DNA here is from genome assembly GCA_033576555.1 of Oophaga sylvatica. Lineage (NCBI taxonomy): Eukaryota > Metazoa > Chordata > Amphibia > Anura > Dendrobatidae > Oophaga > Oophaga sylvatica. Next base: position 312,740,416 of record JARQOD010000006.1, read on the forward strand.
TTAGCCATGTCAGGCCGAGCATGTATTCATATAACCGTATTTAATAACATTTACCTTCGCTAACCTGTGTTTAGATAACTTAAATTGTTGGACTCACATCATTTTTTACACACATGGAAGTGATTAGTGGATTTCCTTCTGACCAGTAGGAGTCCTTAAAACAAGGCAATGATCTCTTTTTTTTTAATTACTTGAGAAGACTTGAAGAAGAGTAAGGCCGGGGTCACACACAACGTCTAAAAAATCGTACCGTTTTAGTCAGACGATTATCGCACAAAAGTTTCATGAACATTGATCCGTCTGTCATCCGATTGTACTCCGATGATGCGATTTAGTCGCATCTGAGTGTACGTTTCACATCCGATTGACATCCGACTTGCGAGATTTTGTCGGTGGCTAGCAAAACCGACATATAATGGATCCAAATGAATAGGGACATGTCGGGTCTGTAATTTCACAAAAGCCGGCAATTGAATTAGCGGCTATTATACTATGTAGAAGTGTATGAACTATAAATATATATATAGGTCACAATGATATAGATATATGTATGTATTCTATGTGTATATATCTATTCTTTCTATTCTTTATTAAAGCTGTCAGTGTGATTTTACAGTATAGCCGGGGATTAATTGCCGGCTTTTCTAAAGGACACCGGTGCGATTTAATCGCAAGTCACACGTGCGGTCCGTTTGTAATCCGATTTTTCATCGCACCCATAGACTTGCATTGGCAATTGTCGACCCACAATCGGTGACAATCGCAGCATGCTGCGATTTCACTCGCACGTATAAAACGGACGACAAAAAATCGGATGCTGGGAGCTGCTCCATAGATTAATATTGGCCCAACTGCAATACGATATTTCATCGCTTTGCAGTTGTCCGATTTTGTTGTCAGTGTGACCCGGCTTAAGGTTAAAAGTGGCATAGATGATGGATGAATAGAGATAGTTTATATTTGGAAATCTAAAAATTAGAGAAAAAAAAACTACTATGTAAGCAGAACGTGTTATGTGATGCTTAATATCTGTCCCCTGTCTATACACGTTTATTAACCATTGGCTGTAGTAACTGTCAGTTATTGCTAGATGGATAAGGGCATTTTTTCTGACTTATAGGAGTAAAGGAGTACGTCAAGTTTCCAAAGTAGAACTAGGTAATGTAACACTCTAGGAAAGGCTGAAACATAAGAGAAGATTTACTAAGCTAAAAACATCAGAATTCTAGCTCAATGTGCACCATATAATATGTCGCATATGCACCATATTTATTACAAATTTTGGATATTTTTCCCGTCTCTCTCAACAAAGGTTGTAGCTTAACTGAAAGTGGTTTGTAATATTGCATCATGTCCCAAATTAAAGTAACGAAGTAACTCAACTTATACAAGAATATCTACATTTTTTAAATTGTGATAGATTTCGATACATTTTAAAGTTAGTCTACGTTTTCATCACTAAAAATTAGATTTTCGTTTTAATAAGTCTGCTCCACAGCATGCATTAAGTATAACACACGGTATCATTTTTGTGTAGAGATTTTCTTACTTGTTGGAGGAGCACCAAAACCAAACAAATGAGCTGTAACGCATGTTGGTATAAGTGCAATGTGTAGCTGCACATTCACACTGTGGCCATTAACGAACAGAGCCTAGGAAAAAAACAAAAGCAGGTAAGTTAGAAGCAGTGCCAAATACAAACCATGCAATGAATCTATATCCAGCCAGTATAGCTGGCTACATAATTAATACATTTTTATTGTTAAAAAGGGTTTTCTGGGTACAAAAAAAATGATCTGGCTGTTCTTGTACCCTGTGTTATCTTTATTTTTTATTTTAACTCCCCTTAACTCTCCCTGCAGCCATCCTTGTGGTTTGCTATTATTTACATCTACAACATGTACAACTTCTTTAAGCTCCCATTCTGTTCCGCTAGAATACATTCCCAAGGGGCAGTGCTGTATCTGTCCCACAACTTACAGTCATGGCCAAAAGTTTTAAGAATGACACAAATATTATATTTTCACATGATCTGCCGCCCTCTGGTTTTTATGTGTGTTTGACAGATGTTTTTATCACAGACAGAAATATAATTGCAAACATATGAGTAACAAAAGCTTATATTGACAGTTAGAATGAGTTAATGCAGCAAGTCAATATTTGCAGTGTTGACCCTTCTTCTTCAGGACCTCTGCAATTCTCCCTGGCATGCTCTCAATCAACTTCTGGACCAAATCCTGACTGATAGCAGTCCATTCTTGCACAATCAATGCTTTCATTTTGTCAGAATTTTTAGGTTTTTGTTTGTCCACCCGTCTCTTGATGATTGACCACAAGTTCTCAATGGAATTAAGATCTGGGGAGTTTCCAGGCCATGGACCCAAAATCTCTATGTTTTGTTCCCTGAGCCATTTAGTTATCACCTTTGCTTTATGGCAAGGTGCTCCATCATACTGGAAAAGGCATTGTTGATCGCCAAACTGCTCTTGGAGGGTTGGGAGAAGTTGCTCTTGGAGGACATTCTGGTACCATTCTTTATTCATGGCTGTGTTTTTAGGCAAGACTGTGAGAGAGACGATTCCCTTGGCTGAGAAGCAACCCCACAATGAATGGTTTCAGGATGCTTAACAGTTGGCATGAGACAAGACTGGTGGTAGCGCTCACCTTGTCTTCTCCGAATGAGGCATTTTACTGATGTCCCAAACAATCGAACAGGGGATTCATCAGAGAAAATAACTTTACCCCAGTCCTCAGCAGTCCACTGCCTGTACCTTTTGCAGAATATCAGTCTGTCCATGATGTTTTTTATGGAGAGAAGTGGCTTCTTTGCTGCCCTCCTTGAGACCAGGCCTTGCTCCAAGAGTCTCCGCCTCACAGTGCATGCAGATGCACTCACATCTGCCTGCTGCCATTCCTGAGCAAGCTCTGCACTGCTGGTAGCCTGATCCCACAGCTGAAACACTTTTAAGAGACGGTCCTGGCGCTTGCTGGTCTTTCTTGGGCGCCCTGGAGCCTTTTTGGCAACAATGGAACCTCTCTCCTTGAAGTTCTTGATGATGCGATAGATTGTTGACTGAGGTGCAATCTTTCTAGCTGCGATACTCTTCCCTGTTAGGCCATTTTTGTGCATTGCAATGATGACTGCACGTGTTTCTTTAGAGACAACCATGGTTAACAGAAGAGAAACAATGATGCCAAGCACCAGCCTCCTTTTAAAGTGTCCAGTGGTGTCATTCTTACTTAATCATGACAGATTGATCTCCAGCCATGTCCTCATCAACACCCACACCTGTGCTAATGGAGCAATCACTGAAAAGAGGTTAGCTGGTCCTTTTAAGGCAGGGCTGCAATGATGTTGAAATGTGTTTTGGGGGATAAAGTTCATTTTCTAGCCAAATATTGACTTTGCAAGTAATTGCTGTTAAGCTGATCACTCTTTATAACATTCTGGAGTATATGCAAATTGCCATTAGAAAAAGTGAAGCAGTAGACTTTGTAAAAATTAATATTTGTGTCATTCTCAAAACTTTTGTCCATGACTGTACAAACACTGATTTCGGTGCCCACCCCCTCCACCTACAAAGCATCAGCTAATGATTCCTATACAAATCTCACATTGGATAAATACCTGCCCATGGTTTCTCCATCTTAACACTCCTCCCACTTCATTAAGTATGGGCCATCCTGAAACTTTCCTCTTACATGTGCTGACACACCCCTGCAGTCAGGAATGGTGCATGCGCTGACACTGGAACTTTACGAACGAAGGGTACTGTAGGGGAGAAATTAGACATTTAATGTAGTCATCTTGTCTAATGTAACCGTGCACTCTGGAATGTCCAACATCTTCCCCACCAGCTAAAGCCACTAGCTGATGAAATTACATGTTCTGTGGGGACTATTGATGAGCAAAAGTGCTCGGCACTGCTGGATGCTTGATTGAGCAACGAGGTGCTCAGAAGCGCCATGCTCGAGTTCCATGCCATGTTGTTTTGCAGCTGTTAGACAGCCAATAAAGATGTGAGGATTGCCTGCCATACAGGGTAATGCCGAAGCCATGGTGGCTACTGGGATTACTGTGATTGTCCCGCCGCATCACTCATCAGGTCTTATAGAAGACCCGGTGACTAGATGCTCAGCACACTGTCCTCTGGAGGCAGTTCAGTGACAGTTATAGGCTGGAGAGCTTAGATTAATACCCCCCCCCTTAATATTATAAAGTTTCACCCTTTAGTGCCTTTCATGTGGCACTCGAGGGTGTTTTAACGTTTTTTAAACCTAATAAACAATTAATTTTTTTTAAAAATGATGTTGGGTCCCCCCTATTTTTTTACCGTCCATGGTAAAAGACAAAAGACTTCCTGTTTCTACTTAGAGCAGAGACATTTACTGGATAGAAGGCAAAATGAGCAATTGTAAGTACACAGTTCTATATAGTATGGTGATTGCAATATTTTAAGACAATAATACTTTGATGGGAGTGCTTCTTTAACCCCTTAAAAGGTATTTTCACTTTTGCGGGGTTTTTTGCTCCCCTTCTTCCCAAAGCCATAACTTTTTTATTTTTCTGTCAATATGGCTGTGTGAGGGCTTGATTTTTTTTGCGGGACTAGTTGTACTTTTGAATGACACCATTGGTTTTAACATATCGTGTACTGTAAAACAGGAAAAAAATTCTAAGTGTGGTGAAATTGCAAAAAAAAGTGCAATCCCACAATTTTTTTTACTTTTTTTTAACCATGTTCACTAAATGCTAAAACTGACCTGCCATTATGATTCTCCAAGTCATTATGAGTTCATATACACCAAACGTGTCTAGGTTCTTTTTTATCTAAGTGGTGAAAAAAAATTCCAAAGTTTGTTTAAAAAAAAAAAAACGCCATTTTCCGAGACCCGTAGCGTCTCCATTTTTCATGATCTGGGGCCGGGTGAGGGCTTATTTTTGCATGCTGAGCTGACATTTTTAATTCTACCATTTTGGTGCAGATATGATCTTTTGATCGCCCGTTATTGCATTTTAATGCAATGTTGCAGCAACCAAAAAAAAATCTAATTTTAGCGATTTTACTTTTTTTCTCGCTATGCTGTTTAGGGATCAGGTTAATTCTTTTTGATAGATTGGGCAATTCTGAACATGCTGGTACCAAATATGTGTATGTTTGAGTTTTTTTAATGGGTTTATTTTGAATGGGGAGAAAGGGGTTGTGATTTGAACTTTTATATTATTTTATTTTTTTAATACTTTTAAAACCTTTTTTTTACTTTTGGCATGCTTCAACTGTCTCCATGGGAGACTAGAAGCTGCCATAACTCAATCAGCTCTGCTATATATAGGCGATGATCAGATCGCCTGTATGTAGCAGAATTGCTCACTTACTATGAGCGCCAACCACCGGGTGGTGCTCAAAGCAATACGGCAGTGACAACCATAGAGGTCTGCTGGAGACCTCTGGTTGTCATGCCAACCCATTGGCGACCCACGGTCATGTGACACGGGTACAAATGAGTGGGTTTTCAGCTTCGCTTGCCAGAAGTACGTGTTAAATGCCTCTGTCAGAGATTGACAGCGGCATTTAACTAGTTAACAGCCGCAGTTGGATCGCGATTCCACCCACAGCTGTTAGAGGCACATGTCAGCTGTTCAAAACAGCTGACATGTGCCGGAAAAGATGTGGGCTCAGTGCCGGAGCCCACATCAAAGGGAGGGAGCCCGACATCGGCGTACTATTACGCCCGATGTTGGAAAGGGGTTAGGTAACCTAACAACATTTTTCATTCTCTTTTGCATTTCTCTTATTTCAGCTATTTATGTATTTAACTGAAAGATGCAAAGAAATTTGCATCTAAATGCAGAAGTATTATTTTATGAGCTGATTTTTTATTTTTATTTTTAATAATTCTACATCTTTGCAAGCTTAATAATTCAGTGGATGGAGGGGAGTATAAAAGTTACAAAGTACAGATGCACAGTCTGTGCTTAGAACTGGGAGCCAAAATTAGAATTTTAGAAAACATTGGAACAGATAAAAGATAAAGGACTGATTACAAGTATTTTTCCAAATATCAAGAGACAATGTAAAAAAATATGTTATAAATTCCTAACGACTAAATAAACATGCAGCTGTAAGACTTAAATGTTTTCATTCAAAATGTATCTAAATGTTTAGTTTGTTTGCACACCTCCCTTAACCCTTTCCTGACTGTGCAAGTTTTTTTCGTGCGTTCATTTTTTCCTACCCCTATTCCATAGCCATATGAATGACACCATTCATTTCACAGTGTGATATACTGAAAAACTAAAAAAACATAACAAGTGTATAAATGGTGAAAAAAGAAAAAGCCATTGTTTTTTTTATTTCCCTTTTAAGCCATTTATTGAGGTGTAAAAATGACCTGGCAGCATAATTTTACAGTTCAGCAAGATTATAGCAATACCAAACTGAACTAGTTTTTGATTTTTTAGTGGTTAAAAAAAAAATAATATTCGGTTTGTGTCAGTAATTTCTGAAATTTCTTTTTTTTCTCTTGATAGAGATGTATAGGGCTTGTTTTTTGTGTATTGAGCTGTCATTTTTATTGGTACCATTTTGGTGTGTATTCATTTTGATTGCTTTTTATTCTATTTTTGTGAGAGGTGTATTGAGCAAACATAAAACAGCAATTCTGGTGCTTCCATTTTAAATTCTTCATGCTGTTTGCCGTATGGGTTAATTAATTTTATATTTTGATAAAACATAATTTTATGGATTAGGCAATGCTGAAAATGTTTACCTTTTCTTTTTTTTTCTTTACTTTTGGATTGGGAAATGGAAAGTGATTCAAGCTTTCATGTTTTGTTTACTTTTTAACCCCTCTCTGCCATCAGACGTACTATTCCGTCCATGTGACCCTGGACCTAATTCCCATGGACGGAATAGTACGTCATAGGCGATCAGCTGCGCTCCCGGGGGAGCGTAGCTGATCGCCGCCGGGTGTCAGCTGTATATCACAGCTGACACCCAGCACTATGTGTCAGGAGCGGTCACGGACCGCTCCCGGCACATTACCCCTAGCACACCGCGATCAAACATGATCGCGGTGTGCCCGGGGCACAGGGGAGGATCGCGCAGGCAGGGGGCTCCCTGCGCGCCCCCCTGAGACCCTCAGAGCAGCGCGATGTGTCGCGCTGTTCCGAGGGTCCATCCTCCCTCCAGGTCCCCGGATTCAAGATGGCGCCGGGGTCCTGCAGGGAGGCGGCTTCCTCAGTGTCTGCCGAGAGCAGGCACTGAGAAGCCTGCAGCACTGCCAGAGCGATCGCTGGTGTGACAGAGTGCTGTGCACACTGTCACACCAGCGATCTGCTAAAATACTGTGATGTCCCACCCTGGGACAAAGTAAAAAAGTAAAAAAAATAAAAATAAAAAGTGGTAAAAAAAATCATCAAAAAAAAAAAAAAATATTCCCCAATAAATTCATTTCTTCCTATAAATAAAAAAAACAAAACAATAAAAGTACACATATTTGGTATCGCCGCGTCCGTAACGACCCCCCCTATAAAACTGTCCCACTAGTTAACCCCTTTAGTGAACCCCTTAAAAAAAAAAAAAAAACTAAGCAAAAAATCAATGCTTTATCATCATACCGCCGAACAAAAAGTGGAATAACACGCGATCAAAAAGACAGATATAAATAAACATGGTACCGCTGAAAACGTCATCTTGTCCCGCAAAAAACGAGCCATCAAACAGCATCATCAGCGGAAAAATAAAAAAGTTATAGCTCGCAGAATAAAGCGATGCAAAAATAATGATTTTTTATATAAAATTGTTTTTATTCTATAAAAGCGCCAAAACATAAAAAAATGATATAAATAAGGTATCGCCGTAATCGTACTGACCCGAAGAATAAAACTGCTTTATCAATTTTACCACACGCGGAACGGTATAAACGCCTCCCCCAAAAGAAATTCATGAATTGCTGATTTTTGTTCATTCTAACCTCCAAAAATCGAAATAAAAAGCGATCAAAAAATGTCACGTGCTCAAAAATTGTACCAATAAAAACATCACCTCGTCCCGCAAAAAATAAGACCTCACATGACTCTGTGGGCCAAAATATGCAAAAATTATAGCTCTCAAAATGTGGTGATGCAAAAAACTACTTTTTGCAATAAAAAGTGTCTTTTAGCGTGACAGCTGCCAATCATAAAAACCCGCTATAAATAGTAAATCAAACCCCCCTTTATCACCCCCTTAGTTAGGGAAAAATAATAAAATTAAAAAAATGTATTTATTTCCATTTTCCCATTAGGGTTAGTGTTGCGGCTAAAAGTTAGGGTTAGGATTAGCGCTAAAGTTAGTATTAGGGTTATGGTTGGGATTAGGGTTAGGGGTGTGTTAGGGTTAGGTTTGTGGTTAGGGTTGGGACTAGGGTTAGGGGTATGTTGGGGTTAGGGTTGGAGTTAGAATTGGGGGGTTTCTGCTGTTTAGGCACATCAGGGGCTCTCCAAATGTGACATGGCGTCTGATCTCAATTCCCGCCAATTCTGCGTTGAAAAAGTCAAACGGTGCTCCTTCACTTCTGAGCTCTGCCATGCGCCCAAACAGTAGTTTACCCCCGCATATGGGGTATCAGCGTACTCTGTACCCCAAGAGTTATTGTGCAATTTGTCCTATTTCTTCTGTTACCCTTGGGAAAATAAAAAACTGGGGGCGACAAAATCATTTTTGTAAAAAAAAAAAATGATTTTTTTGTTTTTACGGCTGTATGTTATAAATTTTCTGTGAAGCACTTGGGGCTTCATAGCGCTCACCACACTTCTAGATAAGTTCCTTGTGGGGGTCTATTTTCCAAAATGGGGTCACTTGTGGGGGGTTTCCACTGTTTAGGCGCATCAGGGGCTCTCCAAATGCGACATGACGCCCCAGACCATTCCATCAAAGTCTGCAATCCAAAACGTCACTACTTCCCTTCCGAGCCCAGACGTGCACCCATACAGTCGTTTTCTCACACATGTTGGGTATCAGCGTACTCAGGACAAATTGGACAACAACTTTTGGGGTCCAATTTCTCCTGTTACCCTTGTGAAAATAAAATATTGGGGGCGAAAAAATCATTTTTGTAAAAAAAAAAGGATTTTTTATTTTTACAGCTGTACGTTATAAACTTCTGTGAAGCACTTAGGGGTTCAAAGTGCTCAACATACTTCTAGATAAGTTCCTTGTGGGGTCTATTTTCCAAAATGGGGTCACTTGTGGGGGGTTTCCACTGTTTAGGCGCATCAGGGGCTCTCCAAATGCGACATGACGCCCCCAGACCATTCCATCAAAGTCTGCAATAAAAAACGTCACTACTTCCCTTCCGAGCCCAGACGTGCACCCATACAGTCGTTTTCTCACACATGTTGGGTATCAGCGTACTCAGGACAAATTGGACAACAACTTTTGGGGTCCAATTTCTCCTGTTACCCTTGTGAAAATAAAATATTGGGGGCGAAAAAATCATTTTTGTAAAAAAAAAAAAGGATTTTTTATTTTTACGGCTGTACGTTATAAACTTCTGGGAAGCACTTCGGGGTTCAAAGTGCTCACCACACATCTAGATAAGTTCCTTGTAGGGTCTATTTTCCAAAATGGGGTCACTTGTGGGGGGTTTCCACTGTTTAGGCACATCAGGGGCTCTCCAAATGCGACATGACGCCCCCAGACCATTCCATCAAAGTCTGCAATCCAAAACGTCACTACTTCCCTTCCGAGCCCCGACGTTGCCCATACAGTAGTTTACTCCCACATATTGGGTATCAGCGTACTCTGGACAAATTGGACAACAACTTTTGGGGTCCAATTTCTCCTGTTACCCTTGTGAAAATAAAATATTGGGGGCGAAAAAATCATTTTTGTAAAAAAAAAAAGATTTTTTATTTTACAGCTGTACGTTATAAACTTCTGTGAAGCACTTTGGGGTTCAAAGTGCTCACCACACATCTAGATAAGTTCCTTGAGGGGTCTAGTTTCCAAAATGGTGTCATTTGTGGGGGGTTTCCACTGTTTAGGCAGATCAGGAGCTCTCCAAACACGACATGGCATCCAGCCAATTCTGCGTTGAAAAAGTCAAACGGCGCTCCTTCCCTTCCAAACTCTGCCATGCACCCAAACAGTGGTTTACCCCCACATATGGGGTATCAGCGTACTCAGGACAAATTGCACAATAACTTTTGGAGTCTTGTTACCCTTGGGAAAATAAAAATTGGGGTGAAAAGATCAATTTTGTGGAAAAAATATGATTTTTTAATTTTACGGCTCTACGTTGTAAACTTGTGTGAAGCACTTGGGGGTTCAAATTGCTCACCAAAGATCTAGATAAGTTCCTTAGGGGGTCTAGTTTCCCAAATGGGGTCACTTGTGGGGGGTTTCCACTGTTTAGGCACATCAGGGACTCTCCAAATGCAACATGGCGTCCAATCTCAATTCCAGCCAATTTTGGTTGGAAACAGTCAAATGGTGCTACTTCCATTCCGAGCTCTGCCATGCGCCCAAACAGTGGTTCCCCCACATATGGGGTATCAACGTACTCAGGACAAATTGGACAACAACTTTTGATGTCCAATTTCTCCTGTTACCTATGGGAAAATAAAAAATTAGTGACTAAGAGATAATTTTTGTGGGAAAAAAATAGGATTTTTTATTTTCATGCCCGGGCATTATAAACTTGTGTGAAGCACTTGGGGGTTCAAAGTGCTCACCAAAGATCTAGATAAGTTCCTTAGGGGGTCTAGCTTCCAAAATGGGGTCACTTGTGGGGGGTTTCCACTGTTTAGGCTCATCTGGGGCACTACAAACGGAACATGACCCCCATCAATGTTTGCATTCCAAAACGTTACTGCTTCCTTTCCAGGCCCTGCCGTGCGCCCAAACAGTTTCCCCCCCCCACATATGGGTTATCAGCATACTCAGGACAAATTGGACAACAACTTTTGGGGTCCAATTTCCTTGGGAAAAATCAAAAATTTGGGACTAAAAAATCATTTTTGTGGAAAATTTTTTTTTTTTTTCACACCCAGGCATTATAAACTTTTGTGAAACACTTTGGGGCTCAAAGTGCTCACAACAGATCTAGATACGTTCCTTAGGGGGTCTAGTTTCCAAAATGGTGTCACTTGTGGGGGGTTTCCACTGTTTAGGCGCATCAGTGGCTCTCCAAACACGACATGGCGTCCAATCTCAACTCCAGCCAATTTTAGTTTGAAAAAGTCAAACGGCGCTCCTTCCCTTACGAGCTCTGCCGTGTGCCCAAACAGTGGTTTTCCCCCACATATAGGGTATTGGCGTACTCAGGAGAAATTGCACAACAACTTTATCTGCCCATTTTCTCCTTTTACCCTTGTCAAAATAAAAAAAAAGTTTGTAAAATATCATTTTTGTGGCTAAAAAGTTAAATATTAATTTTTTCCATCCACATTGCTTCAGCTCCTGTGAAGCACCTGAAGGGTTAATAAACTTCTTGAATGTGGTTTTGAGTACCTTGAGGGGTGCAGTTTTTAGAATGGTGTCACTTTTTGGTATTTTCTGCTGTATAGACCCGTCAAAGTGACTTCAAATGTGAGGTGGTCCCTAAAAAAATGGCTTTGTAAATTTTGTTGTAAAAATGAGAAATCACTGGTCAACTTTTAACCCTTATAATTTCCGAACAAAAAAAAATTTTGGTTCCAAAATTGTGCTGATGTAAAGTAGACATGTGGGAAATGTTATTTCTTAACTATTTTGTGTGACATATTTCTCTGTTTTAAGGGAAAAAAAATTCAAAGTTTGAAAATTGCAAAATGTTCAAAATTTTCGCCATATTTGTGTTTTTTTCAAAAATAAACGCAAGTTATATCAAAGAAATTATACTTCTAACGTGAAGTACAATATGTCACGAGAAAACATTCTCAGAATCGCGAAGATCCGTTGAAGCGTTCCAGAGTTATAACCTCATAAAGAGGCAGTGGTCAGAATTGTAAAAATTGGCCCGGTCATTAACGTGCAAACCACCCTTGGGGGTGAAGGGGTTAATATTTTTTAAAACTTTTTCTTAATTGCTTTTCACTTCTTTTTTTAGCCTCCCTATGAAAATTCAAGCAATGATTGTTTGCTTTTATCATATACTTTTATTTTTAGTAGTAAAAATCACGATCTCCCATGAATCCCAGCCACTGATCCAGTCTTCTTTAGCCACGTGTTACAGCAGGGGTGGGGAACCTTTTTTCTGTCGAGGGCCATTTGGAATTTTATAATAGTGTTCAGGGGCCGCATAAAATTATTAATAATGATGAGCGAGTATACTCGTTGCTCGGGTTTTCCC
>JARQOD010000006.1:312752833-312804515 GCA_033576555.1 Oophaga sylvatica
CCCCCCCCATTGAAAGTACAAAACTGGGGATGAAAACCATATGCCCCAAAAAACGGGGACTTACCAGTGGACTCGCTCCGCCTGTTGTTAAGAGCGAACTCTGCCAGAGGCAAGAAAGAAGACCAGTCCTCTTGGTTCTCTGAGACAAAACACCGGAGATATGTCTCTAAGCTCTGATTCAGACGCTCTGTCTGACCATTGGTCTGCGGATGAAAAGCCGAGGAAAATGACAATTGCATCCCCCGACGTAAACAAAATGCCCTCCAAAATTTGGACACAAACTGAGACCCCCTATCTGACACCACATCAGAAGGCAACCCATGAAGTCTAACGATCTCCTAATGAACACCTGCGCCAGAGTTTTAGCATTAGGGAGTGCAGAAAGAGCAACGAAATGTGCCATCTTACTGAACCTGTCAACAACCACCAGTATGACAGTATTCCCTGACGACGGAGGAAGGTCCGTAATGAAGTCCATAGATAAATGAGTCCATGGACGCTCCGAAGTTTCAAGGGTAAAAGGGTCCCAGACGGACGGGTATGAGGGGTTTTAGAGCGAGCATACACCCCACATGACGCGACAAAAGTTATAACATCTTTATTAGCATTAGGCCACCAAAACCGGCGAGAAAGGAGATCTAAAGTAGCCTTACTCCCTGGATGTCCTGCTAGAGCAGAATTATGATGTGCCTCAATAACCTTTGTCTCAACAGATTTGTGACAAACAGTCTCCCTGGAGGTCCTGCAGGGGCGTCCCCCTGAGCCTCTAACACCTCCTCCTCAAGCTCAGAAAATACAGCCGACACTACCACCCCCTCCTGAAGGATAGGACTCGGGTCATCCGTTTCCCGGCCCCTGGGAAACTGCGAGACAAGGCATCAGCCTTTACATTCTTAGACCCCGGGGCGATAAGTGACGACAAAATTAAACCTGGTAAAAAACAACGACCATCGAGCTTGTCTGGAATTCAGACGCTTAGCGATTCCAAATACAACAGGTTCTTGTGATCAGTAATAACGGTAACCGGGTGGACTGCCCCCTCCAAAAAGTGACGCCATTCTTCAAAAGCTAACTTAATGGCCAAAAGTTCCCTATTGCCGATATCATAATTCCTTTCGGCGGACGACAATTTCTTAGAAAAGAAAGCGCACGGATGCCATTTACCAGGGGACGGACCCTGGGACAATATAGCACCCACCCCTACGTCAGACGCATCCACCTCCACAATGAACGGCTGAGATGCATCTGGTTGGATGAGAACGGGTGCCGAAGCAAAACATTTCTTCAAAGAGGAAAAGGCTTGGCAAGCTTTGTCCGACCATTTAGAAAAATCCGTCCCTTTTCTTGTCATGTCAGTGAGAGGTTTGACGACAGATGAGAAATTACAAATAAATTTCCGGTAGTAGTTAGCAAACCCCAAAAAACGCTGCAGAGCCTTAAGATCCCCTGGCTGATCCCATTCAAGCACTGCTCTCACCTTTTCAGGGTCCATACGGAAACCGGAGGCTGACACCAAAAAACCCAAAACTGAAGTTCCTGTACAGCAAATACACACTTCTCCAGTTTGGCGTATAATTTATTGTCTCGCAAGATCTGCAACACCTGTCTCACATGCTCCTGATGAGACACAAGATCTGGCGAGTAAATTAAAATGTCGTCCAAATATACAACCACAAACAGCCCCACAAGGTGACGAAAAATGTCATTAACAAAATGTTGGAATACTGCTGGTGCAGTAGTCAGACCAAAAGGCATGACTAGGTTCTCATAATGTCCCTCCGGCGTGTTAAACGCCGTTTTCCACTCATCCCCCTCTTTTATCCTAATCAGATTATAGCCCCCCTGAGATCCAATTTAGAAAACCATTTGGCGCCAACAATTTGATTGAAGAGATCAGGAATAAGAGGGAGTGGATACGGATCTCGAACAGTAATCCGATTAAGTTCGCGGAAATCCAAGCAAGGGTGTAGGCCTCCATCTTTCTTCTTCACAAAGAAGAACCCCGCGGCTACTGGGGAAGATGAAGGTCTAATATGCCCTTTGGCCAGACTTTCAGAAATATAATCTTTCATAGCCTGCCTCTCAGGACCAGAAAGATTATACAACCTACTTTAGGCAACTTAGCATCAGGAAGGAGATTAATAGAGCAGTCATACACGCGATGAGGAGGCAACTCCTGACACCCCTCCTCAGAGAAAACATCCCCAAAATCCTCCAAAAAAGGAGGCAATGTACTAGGCACGACCGCACTGATGACAGTGTTCATGCAGTTGCTTTTGCAAAACTCACCCCATTGGCTTATTTCTCTGGACTGCCAATTAATCACAGGGTTATGTTTAACCAACCAAGGAAGTCCCAACACAATGGGAGTAGGTAGACCCTCCAACACATAACAAGATAATTGTTCCCTATGTATTGCCCCTACCCGAAGGTCAATGTTATGAACCTCATGAACAAAGCTACCTTGGCCGAGAGGCCTGGCGTCAATGGAGAATATAGGGATCGGTTTGACCAATACACTCAGATGCATACCTTGAGCCTGAGCAAACTGAGCGTCAACCAGATTAGCCCCGTAACCACTATCAAGAAGAACAGACAATCTCTCCACTCTCGTACCAACTACCACCTCCACTGGTACAAGGAACTGAGAAGAACTGGCGGATGAAATACATACTCCCAGGTTGTCGTCCACCACACAACCTGGGATTAACAGTTTTCCGGCGACTTTTGGCTCAACAAGGCACGGGATGGACATTCTCCAACAAAATGTCCCTCTTTCCCGCAGAAAAAACATCTTCTAGTCCTGCGGCGTACTGCCAATCCCCTCCTACGAAATGATGTCCCTCCCAACTGCATAGGCTCATCCGAACAGACAAGGGAACCTCAACATAAGGGACTTTAGTGGTAGGTGGAGAAACAACAGGGAGTGGGGTTACCTCACCCCTCTCCCGAAGCCGTCTATCAGTACGGATAGCTAAGGCCATAGCAGCCTCCAGAGAAGGAGGAGACTCATACTGAGCCAAAACGTCTTTTAATTTATCAGAAAGCCCATGACAAAACTGGCTCCTAAGAGCTGGGTCATTCCACTGAGTATCTGTGGCCCATCTACGAAACTCAGAAGCAAATTCCTCTGCCGGACGATCTCCCTGCTGTATCTTACGTAATTTTGTCTCAGCAAGAGAGACCCGATCTGGGTCATCATATACCAATCCCAGGGCAGAAAAAAATTGATCTACAGACAGTAGAGCCGGGGATCCCGGAGGATGGGAAAATGCCCAGGATTGAGGGTCCCCTTGCAGAAGTGAGATAACAATTCCCACTCTCTGCTCCTCACTCCCTGATGATCGAGGCCGAAGCCGAAAATACAATTTACATGCCTCCCGGAAGGTGAAAAATTTGTCTCGCCCACCAGTGAACCTGTCCGGGAGAGCAACCTTAGGTTCAACTCTGGTTTGCTCCAGGGGAGACAAAACTTTGGACTTAATGTCCGTCAGCTCCATGGATAATCCCTGCAACTGCAGAGCCAGCTGGGCTACTGGATCCATGGTAACTGGAGATAATTTTTATGGCCAGTGAAAATGTCACGCTGTCTAATGATATGTATACAATGTCAGTAAACTATTAATACAGGAACCACACTCTATACAACAACTAGTATAGCAACATCAGCATGTAAGTATAGAATAGATTTACCTGACACGATATCTGCTGAACTCAGGGTTAATCTTGAGGACTTGATGAGCTGAAACAGGAAAGAGGTGGACCGGGATCTAACCTGACCCTAAACTGGGTCCTAACTAATCCCTCACCTTGGAGGTACTGATAATGGTTCAGAGGTCCAAGTCTCCAACCTAACCCTGTCTCCTATCAGACCCTGAACCCTGTAATCAGTCCTAAGAAGGATCCTGACTACAACCAAAGGGATATGGCTGATCTTAGCTAAATACACAGTTTAGACATATAAGACAGACAGGATAACACTCGCTTGCATACACACTCAAACACCAAAGGAACATAAATGGTCTGGGAAATAAACTCTAACCAAGTTGAGCTTAGAACAACTAAGGAGCTCACAACTAAAGTCTATACAGATTCATTCCTATCTGTGGTCTGCATGAAGGTTTCACTGGCAACTCCCCAAGCAGACAACCAGGAATTTAAAGGAAACCAATCAACAAATAATCAATTGCAGCCGGGAGAAACTGCACCCAGTCCCAGCACCGAGCACAGACAGAATTAACTCCCTAGCTGCCAAACACAAAGAAACAGCAGCTCAGCTGTGAGAAGTCAAAATGTGCAACCGCGACGATCTTCGTGGCAATGCACACATGACAGAGTGCTGGCGGAGGAAGGGGGGATGAGCAGCCAGGGAATGAGCGCTGGGGGAGGAAGGGGGGATGAGCAGCCAGGGAATGAGCTCTGGGGAGGAAGGGGGGATGAGCAGCCAGGGAATGAGGGCTGGGGGAGGAAGGGGGATGAGCAGCCAGGGGAATGAGCACTGGGGGAGGAAGGGGGGGTGAGCAGCCAGGGAATGAGCGCTGGGGGAGAAAGGGGGGATGAGCAGCCAGGGAATGAGCACTGGGGGAGGAAGGGGGATGAGCAGCCAGGGAATGAGCGCTGGCGGAGGAAGGGGGGATGAGCAGCAGGGGAATGAGCGCTGGGGGAGGAAGGGGGGATGAGCACTGAGGGAGGAAGGGGGGGTGAGCAGCCAGGGAATGAGCGCTGGAGAGGAAGGGGGGATGAGCAGCCAGGGAATGAGCGCTGGGGGAGGAAGGGGGATGAGCAGCCAGGGGAATGAGCACTGGGGGAGGAAGGGGGGATGAGCAGCCAGGGGAATGAGCGCTGGGGAGGAAGGGGGGATGAGCAGCCAGGTTATGAGCGCTGGGGAGGAAGGGGGGATGAGCAGCCAGGGAATGAGCGCTGGGGGGAGGAAGGGGGGATGAGCAGCAGGGGAATGAGTGCTGGGGGAGAAGGGGGGATGAGCAGCCAGGGAATGAGCGCTGGGGGAGGAAGGGGGGATGAGCAGCAGGGGAATGAGCACTGGGGGAGGAAGGGGGGATGAGCAGCCGGGAATGAGCACTGGGGGAGGAAGGGGGATGAGCAGCCGGGGAATGAGCGCTGTGGGTGGAAGGGGGGATAAGCAGCCTGGGAATGAGCGCTGGGGGAGGAAGGGGGGATGAGCAGCCAGGAAATGAGCGCTGGGGGGAGGAAGGGGGGATGAGCAGCAGGGGAATGAGTGCTGGGGAGGAAGGGGGGATGAGCAGCCAGGGAATGAGCGCTGGGGGAGGAAGGGGGGATGAGCAGCAGGGGAATGAGTGCTGGGGAAGGAAGGGGGGATGAGCAGCCGGGAATGAGCGCTGAGGGAGGGTGGTGAGCAGCTGGGGAATGAGCGCTGAGGGAGGGGGGTGAGCAGCCGGGGAATGAGCGCTGAGGGAGGGGGGTGAGCAGCCGAAGAGTGAGCGCTGTTAAATTAAAAACCAAGTTTGTTAAAAAAAAAATTCTGGCTCCTAAATTTTTTGGCTGGCTCCTAGATTCTGAACAACTTTGTCGACCCCTGTCTTACATTACATGAGTGATATCTATTGTAAATTTTACAATAGCTCAAAAACCAGACAGTATAGTCCTCCATACAGTATCATGGACACCACATAGTGCACCATACAGAGTAATGAGCCCCATATATTGCTCTATACAGAATAATGAGCCCCATATATTGCTCCATACAGAATGGGCTCCATATAATGCTCCATACAGAATAGGCCCCATATGTGCTCCATATGATGCTCCATATATAAAGGGCCCTATATGATGCCCCATAAATAATGGCCCTATATATGATGCTCCAGTGTATGATGAGCCCCATATAATGCTCCAAATATAATGGTCCCCATAAATTATGCTCCATATATAATGGGCTCCATGTGATGCTCCATATATAATGTGCCCCATATAATGCACCATATATAATGGGCCCCATATGATGCTCCAGTATATGATGTGCCCCATGGATGATGCTCCAGTGTATGATGGGCCTATATAATGCTCCATATATAATGGGCCCTATATGATGCTCCAGTGTATAATGGGCCCCGTATATGATGCTCCAGTGTATGATGGGCCCCATTTATAATGCTCCAGTGTATGATGGGCCCCATATATAATTCTCCAGTGTATAATGCTCCCCATATATTGCTCCAAACATTTAAAAAAAATGAAATACCTCTCTTAGCTGGGCACTGCTCTACTCTGGACTCCTCAGTGTCACCATCTTCAAGCTCTTTGCACTGTGACTGTTCAGGCAGAGGGCGCACAGACGTGACATCATGGCGCTCTCTGACCTGAATGTCACTGTCAGGAAACGTGGAAGACGCCACAGCGATGGAGCAGGGAAGGTAAGTATTGCAAGTGTTGGGGCCCTGAGCAAGCAGGGGGGCACACTCGTGGGCGCCGGCACTGGCACAGGCCCTCCATAGTACGCCGGTGTCTCTGATGGCGAGTGAGCTCCCCCACCTGCTCAGGGCCCCGGCACTTGCCGGGGTGCGCCAGGTGCTGACGCCCACCCAGGGTGGGGGTACAGCCCAGTTAGGGAGATGGAAAACCTGGCATATCTTGAGTTGTAGGCTGGATGTTCAGCAGATGCAAATGGAGGAATTGGAGAAGTCGAAGGAAGAGGAGGACAAAGCGAGCCATTTTGCTGGCAACCTATGTGTCATCAGGGGAAGGTGGTACAAAATCCTTTGAAACCCAGGCATGGTTCATTTTAATGAAAGTGAGATCACCTACATTTTGGGTCGACAGCCGGGTCCTTCTTTCTGTCAGGATTGACCCAGCAGCACTGAAGACTCTGATAGCACACTACCAGCAGGGCAAGCGAGCTCCTGTAAGGCATATTGTGCCAATTCAGGCCAGGTGTCCAGTTTACAGGACCAGTAGTCAAAGGGGAATGAACTGTGAGGGAGAGGTAATTTTGAACCATAGTTGACAACTTCTGTCTCCTGTCTGTTGCAATCGATTCAGTATTACCAGTCGTGTGAGCGGTATTCGAGAAATCAGTCCACAACATGGTCATGAAACCCCTGTCTCCAACGCCACTTCGGTTGTGTGCACCACGAACACCTCTTCCATGTTGCCCACTACGGCTCGTGGTAGAAACTGCACCGCTGCTGTTTGCTGGGAATGCCTCTAACAAACGGTTTACCAGAGTTGCTTGTTTGTTGGCCAATATTAGCTTTAGGTTCTCCTGTGGCATTATGTTCTGTAATTTGCCTTTATGGATTGAGGATGCTGGCCAACCAGTAGTCATCATCCTTCATCATTTTGGCAATGCGGGGGTCCCTTTTTAGGATCCGCAAGACATAATCACACATGTGGGCCAATGTTCTAGGTGTCAATGATGCACTGCCAGTGGTGGGTGAATTAGCACTTTCTGCCAAATCCACATCCCTCCAGTCACGCACAAACCCTGTACCTGACCTTGAAAAGCCAATATTTTCTCTTGCCCCCTGAGAAGCATCCTCCCCCCCAAAATAATCATCCCCCTCATCCTCCTCCTCTTTCTCTTCTTCCTCCACCTCGTCCAGGAGAGTTCCCTGAGCAGACAATGGCTGACTGTCATCAAGGCTTCCCTCCTTCTCCTCCTCTTCCTCCTCCACTGCAGATGCCTGATCCTTAATGTGCGTCAAAGTTTGCATGAGCAGACACATAAGTGGGATGCTCATGCTTATGATGGCGTCGTATGCGCTTAACAGCCGTGTGCATTCCTCAAAACACTGAAGGACTTTACAGAGGTCTTTGAGCTTTGACCACTGCACACCCGACAACTCGATGTCTGCCCTCAAACTGCCTGCCCGTGTATCCTCTGTTGTCGCCATAAGACATCATCTTTAAAACAGCCTGCTGACGCTTACCATAGCTGTTCGATAGACGGACACTTCGTGTGCAACACTGGCAGCTGCGGATGGATTGCTCGTGCGACTGCGCTCTGTCGGTGAGCTTTCGCTTCTGGAGGAGGAGTAGGAGGGTCGAATGCCTACAGCCAACTGTTGCCTATACTGTGGGCTAGGCAGCACTGTCCCCTGTGGACCCTGCATCCACCACTTTAACCCAGTGCGCAGTGATGGACACGTAACGGCCCTGGCCATACCTACTGGTCCATGCATCTGTTGTGAGATGCACCTTTCCACTCACTGATTGTTTGAGTGCATGGACAATGCGGTCTTTCACATGCAGATGAAGGCAGGGATTGCTTTTCTAGCAAAAAAGTGCCAACTGGGTAGGTCATAGCGTGGGACAGCGTAGACCATGAGCTCTCGGAACGCTGCGCTTTCAACGAAACGGAAGGGCATCATCTCTAATGAGATCAGTTTGGCAATGTAGGTGTTCAAAGCCACTGTACGCGGATGAGAGGATGAGTACTTTCTTGTCCTACTCAGAGTCTCTGCTACGGTGAACTGGACTTGAGAGCTGCATATGGTGGAACTAGCGGTGGACATGGCGGACTGAGAGGGGGTTGGTGATGGTGATGGTGGTGGTGATGTCTTAGATGCAGTCTTTCGTTGGAAAACCATTGGGATTCCCTGACTGCTTTGGCCTTGCGACGACACCTCAACATTTCTTGCTGGTGGTGTGCTAACCGTTGGGCTTACAGTGGGGGAAGCGATGTAGTGTTGCTGGCTACCTTCAGTCAAAGCGGGTGCACGTGTGCTACCTGAGGTTTTGTAGTCCATCCACACTTGCAATTGCATGGTATTTACATGTCTAAGCATGCAACTGGTATTCAAATTTCAGAGATTTTTCCCTCGGCTAAAGGTCCTTCCGCACTTCTTACAGATAACCTTTGCCTCATCAATAATATTTTGGTCAAAAAAGTGCCACACTGCACTCTTCCTACTATGGGAAAACATTTCAGGGCTTGCACGCTGTATACGTAGTAGGGAAAAATTTAAATCTTCGTATTTATTTCCAGAGTCACACACAGATAATCAGCATGTATTTGTCCGTGATACCAGCCGGTACACGGTAGTCTGTGAGGAGCGTACAGCTCTATACGGTGTGGGAAAAAATGAACGCTCGGTAACTGTGCAGAAAAAAAATAAAAGTATTAGTGCTGTGTAAAAAGCAGTCTGCACAGCAGTGTACACACAGCAATACAGCTATCAGGCAGCCTAATAACCAGCTCTGCTGTACACAAGAAAATCCTCCCCTGTCACTGCACACTAACTGTACAGTACAATTGCTATCAGCACAAGCACAGAAGAACTTCTCTTTCCAGCCTTAACTCTCTCCCTACTGATAAACAGCAACCTCTCCCTACTGTTAAGACCGGCAGAAGTAAAATGGAGGTCGGCGGTCAGGGCTTTTATAGACACTATGATGTCCCCCCAAAGCAAGCCAATCACTGTAATGCCCTTCTCTATGATGGTGGTGGACGCCGCACATGTCATCTCGTTGCCCACAGTGTACGTCCTTGCTCATTGGCTGTAAAAAAGGCGCCTGCAAGCATTCTGGGAAATCCGACTTTGGCGCTCGTTTTGCCGACCGCATGGCTGACTTACGCTATGGTCGGGTTTCGATCGGCGAAACCCGACTTTGGTGAAAGTCGGTGACTTATGAATCTGACCGACCTGTTTCGCTCAACTCTAGTGGCTACAGAGCAAAATGAAACTTTTTTTTTAATTTTGCCTCTCTGTTGCAAATATATTAGCAGTCAAAGTACTGTATTTGACACCTAATCAGTTCATTTGGTTAAAGGTGTTGTTCTGTATTAAACTACAAGTCTGCATTCACTCTATGAGGATTGTCCGGTGCCGGCAGAGAGCGGTCATGTAACCGCAAGTATGCGATTTACATACTTCCGGACACATTCAGACTAGACTGTGTCCTGCCTCGCTCGATGCACTTGTATCAGGAGAGGCCGAATGAAGTCTAGCCGGCACGTGACCACATGTATGCAAATTGCATACTTAAAGTCATGCACCCTCCTCTCCCAACTTCGGCACCGGAGTATCCTCACAGTGTGCAACAAGTCAAATAGATTGACTGCGGACTTGTAATACAACATTGAAAAAGTTCAAGTGGGTGTTATTAGACAGGAACTCATTTAGGTGAAGTATGTGCCCCCAGTGAAAAATATTTAATTAGCCCATTTGGACATAACAAAAGTTAACTGATTAGGTGCCAAATACTCTGATTGCTAATCTACATCAGAGAGGTGCAATTAAAAAAAAAAAGGTTTTATTCCACTCTGCAGCCACTATCATATGTCCAGTTCAACATGAACAATTTGGTGAAAGGTCCTCTGTAAGAGGGGTAAAGAAAACCTTTAGGTTACACAGGATTGCCCAGTACTTTAGACAAAGGCCCAGATGTGCAGCCCAGTTATGTCTGATAGAGACAATGTCTGCATGGAGTTTGGGTTTCTAGATTTGCTTTACAGTAGGTTTTCTGTGAAATTGGCTGAACTCTATGAATGTCATTTGAGATAAGAACAACACAGTGTGAGCTCCACTGAAGGCATGAATACAATCTGCATTTGGTATGAATGAATATGTGCTGTGTGCAGTACTGTGAAATATGTTGGCATTAAAGATATAAATAAGGATTAATAAGTGAACTATTCTCACCGCGCTCATGCTGATGTCAGTGAATTGAACTGAGTTAATTGCCTGTGAACTCCCAGGACCCTTCAGACGGCACCACTAGCGTGAGAACTTTCTCATGCTAGCCGTGACGTCAGTCAGGCAATAGGAGTTCACTGCGAGACACTGAGCAGTGGTAGTAGACGCTGCTCAGTGTCTCTGCTGGATGGCAGGCTGTATAGTCGCATCATGCAACCATGCAGCCTGCCATCTAGATGTAGCAGATCTAGACCCGTCGTAAGATAAATGGATTATTATCTTCTCTGCGGACAGGGGAGGAATATTGTTGCTTTCGCTGTTAAAAGTTAAATACAACTCTTAACAAAGTCGACTGCTTGCAATGATCGCTGTGCGAGCAGGGAACAGTGATGTGAGCTGTCTCAGCACCCGGCACCGGGGAACAGCGCAAACAGTACGTCTGATTCCCAGACCCTGGTACATGTGATACTGATGTGGCACATGAGCAGCACACGTTTGCCACACATATGCCACAAGCATTTAAGACACGGGCACTGAAATCTCGGGTACCACTTTTTCCATTTTTGTTTTCAGTTTTTTTCGGTTGACTTGCAAATCAGCAGTGCAGTCATGGTAATGCCGGAAATGCATGCCAGCAGGGTCTGAATGTCAGTGGCTGTGCAAGTCAAGAGGCGGTGCCAACTGATGTGCGCTCAATTTTCTAAAGCTAGTTTGGTGTTGTCAGCGAAAACTGACACTTTACTCTCAATCCCATCCATTAGGTCATTAATAAAGAGGTTAAAAAGAATTGGTCCTAGCACAGATCCCTGTGGTACGTCACTTTTGAATATATCCCATTTAATGAATGTACCATTTATAACGACTGTTTGCTTCCTGTCTTTTAGCCAGTTGTTAGACATCTGCATATAGTTTCCTCCAGTCCTTGCTTCTGAAGCTTCAGTATAAGGCTGTTATGTGGTACAGTATCAAATGCCTTTGCAAAGTCCAGATAAATCACATCAGCCGTATTACCAACATCCAGATTTGCACTTACCTCCTCATAGAAACTCAACATGTTGTTTAGACATGATTTATCTTTCATGACATAACCTTTGTTAGATCACCGCTAGTACAGTGAGAAAAAGTCTAATGGTGCAGAGGCGAGATCACCGCAGTTCAAATTCTCTGCAGTGAAATTCTGCTGGTGAACTGCAGTGAACTCGCCCTTGCACCAGACTTTTTCTCACTGTGCTAGTGGTGATGTCAATTCCAATTTTGTAACTTGCACCACTTTACTTTTCTACAACTGATATGTGTGAAATATATCTATGAAATAGAAAAGTAGAGTTCTGCCACTGATTGCCACAATATGCATTGTCTAGTCCATGGTTCTATCTGTCAAACCATCAGCACTAGAACACATACATTATATGAAAAAAAGTATGTGAATACCTGGTAATCACACCTACAGTACAGACCAAAAGTTTGAACACACCTTCTCATTCAAAGATTTTTCTGTATTTTCATGACTATGAAAATTGTACATTCAGACTGAAGGCTTCAAAACACATGTGGAATTATATACTTAACAAGAAAGTGTGAAACAACTGAAAATATGTTTTATATTCTAGGTTCTTCAAAGTAGCCACCTTTTGCTTTGATGACTGCTTTGCACACTTTTGGCATTCTCTTGATGAGCTTCAAGAGGTAGTCACCGGAAATGGTCTTCCAACAGTCTTGAAGGAGTTCCCAGAGATGCTTAGCACTTGTTGGCCCTTTTGCCTTCTCTCTGCGGTCCAGCTCACCCCAAACCATCTCGATTGGGTTCAGGCCTGGTGACTGTGGAGGCCAGGTCATCTGGCGTAGCACCCTATCACTCTCGTTCTTGGTCAAATAGCCCTTACACTGTCTGGAGGTGTGTTTGGGGTCATTGTCCTGTTGAAAAATAAATGATGGTCCAACTAAACGCTAACCGGATGGAATAGCATGCTGCTGCAAGATGCTGTGGTAGTCATGCTGGTTCAGTATGCGTTCAATATTGAATAAATCCCCAACAGTGTCACCATCAAAGCACCCCCACACCATCACACCTCCTCCTCAATGCTTCACGGTGGGAACCAGGCATGTAGAGTCCATCCATTCACCTTTTCTGCAACCGCACAAAGACACGGTGGTTGGAACCAAAGATCTCAAATTTGGACTCATTAGACCAAAGCACAGATTTCCACTGGTCTAACGTCCATTCCTTGTATTCTTTAGTCCAAACAAGTCTCTTCTGCTTGTTGCCTGTCCTTAGCAGTGGTTTCCTAGCAGCTATTTTACCATGAAGGCCTGCTGCACAAAGTCTCCTCTTAACAGTTGTTGTAGAGATGTGTCTGCTGCTAGAACTCTGTGTGGCATTGATCTGGTCTCTAATCTGAGCTGCTGTTAACCTGCGATTTCTGAGGCTGGTGACTCGGATAAACTTATCCTCAGAAGCAGAGGTGACTCTTGGTCTTCCTTTCCTGGGGCGGTCCTCATGTGAGCCAGTTTCTTTGTAGCGCTTGATGGTTTTTGCAACTGCACTTGGGGACACTTTCAAAGTTTCCCCAATTTTTCGGACTGACTGACCTTCATTTCTTAAAGTATTGATGGCCACTCGTTTTTCTTTACTTACCGTATATACTCGTGTATAAGCTGAGATTTTCAGCACCTTTTTTCGTGCTGAAAATGCCCCCTCGGCTTATACACGAGTCATAGGGCAGAAACCAGCGGGGGAGGGGATGCCGCGGCAGGAGCCGGTGGCTGGGATCATACTCACCCCTCCCCGTGCCATCGCTGAGCGTCCCTGCAATCCTGCGTTCTCCCCGTCTTCCTGCAGCTCTTCAGCACTGAGCGGTGACGTAATACCCGCTCATTAAGGTCATGTAATATGGACGCGACGCCACTCCCATGGGCGTCGCCTCCATATTCATGGCCTTAATGAGCAGTATTACATCACCGCTCAGTGATGAAGAGCTGCAGGAAGCCGGGGAGAACGCAGGATTGCAGGGACGCTCAGCGATGGCACGGGGAGGGGTGAGTATGATGGAGGAGAGGACAAGGAGCACGGAACAGGATGGGGGGGAGAACGGTGGACGGGGGAAGCATAGAGGAGGACGGGGAAGCATAAAGGAGGACGGGGGAAGCATAGAGGAGGACGGGGGAGAACGGAGGACGGGGGAAGCATAGAGGAGGACGGGGGAAGCATAGAGGAGGACGGGGGGAGAACAGAGGACGGGGGAAGCATGGAGCTGGACGGGGGGGGAGATCGGTGGACGGGGGAAGCGTGGAGCAGGATGGGGGGAGATCGGTGGACGGGGGAAGCATGGAGCAGGACGGGGGGGAGATCGGTGGATGGGGGAAGCGTGGAGCAGGACGGGGGGGAGATCGGTGGACGGGGAAAGCGTGGAGCAGGACGGGGGGGGAGATCGGTGGACGGGGGAAGCATAGAGGAGGACGGGGCAGCACAGAGCAGGAGGGCAGTTTATACACCCGGCTTATACATGAGTCAATAATTTTTCCCAGTTTTTTGTAGCAAAATTAGGGGGGTCGGCTTATACACGGGTCGGCTTATACACGAGTATATACGGTAGCTGCTTTTTTCTTGCCATAATACCAATTCTAACAGTCTATTTAGTAGGACTATCAAGACTTCTGCACAACACAACTGATGGTCCCAACCCCATTTATAAGGCAAGAAATCCCACTTATTAAATCTGACAGGGCAGTCCTGTGAAGTGAAAACCATTTCCGGTGACTACCTCTTGAAGCTCATCAAGAGAATGCCAAGAGTGTGCAAAGCAGTCATCAAAGCAAAAGGTGGCTACTTTGAAGAACCTAGAATATAAGACATAATTTCAGTTGTTTCACACTTTTTTGTTAAGTATATAATTCCACATGTGTTAATTCATAGTTTTGATGCCTTCAGTGTGAATGTACAATTTTCATACTCATGAAAATACAGAAAAATCTTTGAATGAGAAGGTGTGTCCAAACTTTTGGTCTGTACTGTACCTATTGTTAGAATTTCAATTATAAAACCATACACATCACTATAGCGTTAATATGGAGGTTCTAAGAGCCTCTACTCTTCTGTGGAGGTTCTCTATAAGATTTTGGAAGCTGTCTGGAGGAATATGTGCCTATTAAGCCAAAAGAGAAATTGTGAGGTCAGACATTGATGTTTGCCATCCAATCAGCTTTCAAAATGTGCACTTTAAAGTCGACCGGGGCAGATCTGGCAGGTTAGAAATTTCACAAAGTTATAAAGATGTATGCTGACAGTGCCATGTTTGCAGTCTCTGTGGTAATAAGTCCAACCCCATTTATAAGGCAAGAAATCCCACTTATTAAATCTGACAGGGCAGTCCTGTGAAGTGAAAACCATTTCCGGTGACTACCTCTTGAAGCTCATCAAGAGAATGCCAAGAGTGTGCAAAGCAGTCATCAAAGCAAAAGGTGGCTACTTTGAAGAACCTAGAATATAAGACATAATTTCAGTTGTTTCACACTTTTTTGTTAAGTATATAATTCCACATGTGTTAATTCATAGTTTTGATGCCTTCAGTGTGAATGTACAATTTTCATACTCATGAAAATACAGAAAAATCTTTGAATGAGAAGGTGTGTCCAAACTTTTGGTCTGTACTGTACCTATTGTTAGAATTTCAATTATAAAACCATACACATCACTATAGCGTTAATATGGAGGTTCTAAGAGCCTCTACTCTTCTGTGGAGGTTCTCTATAAGATTTTGGAAGCTTTCTGGAGGAATATGTGCCTATTAAGCCAAAAGAGAAATTGTGAGGTCAGACATTGATGTTTGCCATCCAATCAGCTTTCAAAATGTGCACTTTAAAGTCGACCAGGGCAGATCTGGCAGGTTAGAAATTTCACAAAGTTATAAAGATGTATGCTGACAGTGCCATGTTTGCAGTCTCTGTGGTAATAAGTACAACTCATACTATCAGTGACTGTCGATGATGATGACATGGCTGAGTGCTGGATTCTACATAGGTACGTGTTTAGAGAGATGTGGCTGAAAAAAATATACTCAAAAATTAGGGTTGTCGAAATTTCTTTTGGCCTTAATGTATAGAATATTTTTTTTCACTCTTCCCTGAATCACTGTACATAATATTTTGAGAATGTGCGTTTTCCATCACAACGTTAATGTTTTTTTTTACTGACCACAAGTATAATCTGCTAAACACAAACATACAGCAATAAAAATCGTTCATTGGATTTAATATTATTTTATCTGAATCTGCTCTTCAGTCAGCCTAAAATGTTCTAGTGTAAAGGCCACCCAGGTTTTGTTAATACTTCTTTTTACAATTGCAATGCACAAATCTACATGTTTGGTAAATGTTTCTTTCTTCATGTAATGTGTACAGACCGACAATAGATCCAGCAGTTTGTCCACCAGTTTCACAACTAATGTCTTCCAAAAATGTTTCTGTTTATTTCAATAAAGAAAAAATAATGTCATTTGAAGCCTCTGATTTTTTCAGTATTCAAGAATTGCTTTCCTGATGGGGAAGCTGGATGTTTCAGTAAATGAACACAAATGGACAAACAATGTATAGTTGCACAGAGGCTCTAAAGTGAAGATGGCCTACTATGACTTTGAGCACATGTAAGGGGCTATGCTTATTCATAGCTATATTTGTTATTGGTGGATTTGCAAATCAGAGGGATTTTCCAGTATTTTCCAGTATGTCATGTATGAGGAGGCCTATGGATTAGCAGTCTTCCGCCATCAGATTGGCAACTGTAAAAATTGTAATTGTAAGGAGCCTGTTTACTGTTCATAACTATAAAGAGCTGATTTTTTCATTTTTCGATGTCTGACCACAGCCACTATTTATTCTCATTGATTTCTTGACCTGCAAAGCAAGATTGCTACCTCCACTTAGAGAGTTATTCCCAAACAAATCAAGTAATCTTCTATCCATATTATATCGACCCAGGATTGTGTCTCTGGAATCCAGAGAACTGAGATTTGCAAACCATTCTGAATGGAGCAGAGGTGTGCTTTCTTGGCCTCCACTCCATTACTTGTCTAAGGCATAGATGTCAAACTCAGGCCCGGGGGTTGAATTTGGCCCACATTGTAACTATATTAAACCCACGAGAAAATACTAAATGTCTACTAGAGCTGTCCCACCGGTAGACAGTGCATGCACCGCTAATATTACAAATCCAACTTTTCCGGTCGCTGGTTAATACAAGACTGTTTACAACACGCCCTGTAGTAATCCACTCCCCGCTATGATGCACTTCTTGACCGGAATTCACCTGAGCAGTAAATTCCTCTTCTTCCTACATCAGTGCGCATTCACCTTGTGCTCTTCCATTACGCCTACTACTACTCTCTATCTCCTCCACAAGATTGGCACAGGTATGCTATTGAATGGGTACCAGTAGCGTACCTACCGGGTGGGCAGAGAGTGCAGCCGCTTCGGGTCCGTCGCTCAGATGGGCCCACTCGGAGCTATGCTACCTTTAACTATATCAGTGTATACAGTATGTAGTTAAGACCTGAGGTAGAGCAGGGAGACACGCACTATTGCTCTGTGTTCTGAGCTCTGCCACTTCTTGTGTTTAACGGGTAACATTTCTCCTTGTGGAGAGTGACATGCTAGAGTAAGGAGACTTATAGGCCGTGCAATGCTCCTCTGTGAAATTAAATATGCAAATTGTCTCTTCAGAGAAGAAAAGGACTTGAACTCCAGTGCAACCTATTGGAAGTAAAAATCCTACCAATCACTATCGATTTTTACAGGATGAAAATGATGAAATGGTAAGTCATGATGTTGAGAAGGCTGAACTTTTAAATTCCTATTTTGCATCTGTTTTCTCTCAGAAAGGAAATGTAACATCAACTGATCTTCACTGTCCTATTAAAGGAATAAAGAATCCAGGATATCTATAAACAGAAAGACAGTGAGGAAACACTTAGCTAACATAAATGAATTCAAGTCTCCAGGTCCAGATGAATTACACCCCAGGGTACTGAAGGAGATAGCAGAAGAAATTCTTGAACCACTGTCCATAATCTTTGAAAATTCTTGGAGAACAGGAGAAGTCCCAGAAGACTGGAGAAGAGCAAATGTTGTTCCTATCTTCAAAAAGGGGAAGAAGGTGGACCCAGGGAACTACAGGTCGGTGAGTCTGACTTCTATACCAGGAAAGATCTTTGAACAAATTATTAAAGAACATGTATGCAAGTACCTGGATAAGAATGAAGTGATTAAACAGAGTCAGCATGGGTTTGTAACTAATAAGTCATGTCAGACTAACTTAATTTCCTTCTATGACAGAATCACTGACTGGGTGGATCAGGGAAATGCTGTAGATATAGTATATCTTGACTTCAGCAAAGCATTTGACAAAGTATCTCACACAATCCTTATTGAAAAAATGACTAAGTATGGAATGGACAAGGCAACTGTTAGGTAGATTCATAACTGGCTTAGTGATCGGACCCAAAGAGTGGTTGTAAATGGCTGCACATCCAGTTGGAAGAATGTCTCAAGTGGGGTACCACAAGGCTCTGTTTTGGGCCCTGTATTGTTCAACATCTTTATCAATGATTTAGATGAAGGAATTGAGGGTAAACTGATCAAATTTGCTGATGACACAAAGCTAGGAGGGGTAGCTAATACTAGAGAAGAGAGAGAGAGGATTCAAAAAGATATACATAAACTGGAGCAGTGGGCAGCAACTAACAGAATGGATTTTAACAGGGAAAAATGCAAAGTACTACATCTGGGCAATAAAAATGAAAAAAGCATATACAAAATGGGAGGAATAGGGCTAAGTAACAGCACATGTGAAAAAGACTTGGGTATACTAATTGATCACAGACTTAACATGAGTCAACAGTGTGATGCAGCAGCAAAAAAGGCAAATGCAATTCTAGGATGTATCAACAGAAGCATACAGTCTAGATCACGTGAGGTCATTATTGCCCTCTACTCCTCTTTGGTCAGACCTCATCTGGAATACTGTGTCCAGTTTTGGGCACCACATTTTAAAAAAGACATCAACAAACTGGAGCAAGTTCAGAGAAGAGCCACCAGAATGGTGACCGGTCTGCAAACCATGTCCTATGAGGAACGGTTGCAGGATTTGGGAATGTTTAGCTTGCAAAAAAGAAGACTGAGAGGAGACTTAATAGCTGTCTACAAATATCTCAAGGGCTGTCACGTTGTAGAAGGATCATCTTTATTCTCATTTGCACAAGGAAAGACTAGAAGCAATGGGATGAAACTGAATGGGAGGAGACACAGATTAGATATTAGAAAAAACTTTTTGACAGTTAGGGTGATCAATGAGTGGAACAGGCTGCCACAAGAGGTGGTGAGTTCTCCTTCAATGGAAGTCTTCAAACAGAGGCTGGATAGACATCTGTCTGGGATGATTTAGAGAATCCTGCTTTGAGCAGGGGGTTGGACCAGAAGGCCCAGGAGGTCCCTTCCAACTCTACCATTCTATGATTCTATGATTCTATGACCCTTTAATTGACCTTGGTACATTACTTAGGATAAAAGTCAGACCAGAATCTCAATTTGCAGACACGGTATTTTGAATGTTGCCCCTCGTCAGTGGAAATTATGAGATCTGATTTTGCTGCATGAGAGGCCTCTGACAGGGGTCTAAGGGTGCCACATCACCTTTAACCATCTGGTGAATGCGGGTGTTCCAATTTGGATCAAACTAACCTAATTTTGATAACCAATTAAAGAATAGGTCATCAATGTTAAAGTCCCAGGACAAATAAGCTTGTACATGTGACGTAAATAGAAGGATTCAAGGATAGTTATTTTAAAATATGGTTTTGTTCACATATTCTGCACCTATGCCTGTCACTTGCTGTTTTTGCCTTTTCAGCTTTTTCCAAATGTTTCCTATGCTTAAAAAAGAAGCAAAAGGGAACAGAAGAGATTATTAGGTAGAGCTATGCTATATAAATAGTGCTACCCAGCTGGAAGTCAACTGAAACCACCACCCAGGAACCACATTAGCCAGCGACTGTCACAGTGGATGCTTTGTGGTTTCAGATAAAGTGTCAGAAGCTCAGCTAGATGTGGGCATTCTTGTGTGTCATGCATGCGCTCAAAGACCTTCTTTATAAAACTGATGTCAGTAATATCAGTTCTGCAAAACCCAAGCTCGACCAACAGTAAAAATCAAAAACAACACACAAAGTAAATTACTCTAGAACATGGACACCACTTCTATCAGACATAGGTATGAATAGAAAACAGCAGTTTCTTGGTGTTAGGCTGGTATGTAACACAAGGATCAGCGGCTATTCAATTCTTCCTCCCAGATTAGAGAAGCACAACAACGCCATGAATAGGTCGCTCCTTACGTACTAATCCTTTGCCACACAGGCTCATTGTCAGATTTATACTCACTTCAAATGGGGAATAATCTTCTCTCAGGAACAACTAAGATTGCCCAAAGTCTGAAAAAGGCTCCATGGCAACTCCAGCATGGCTTTTCATTTACTTGGAAGGATTTGTGATGTGCAGGACCGGCAAATAATCTTTTTTCTTTTCACGGGGATTACTTCCTTAGCAAAGAAAAGAGCAGCTAGAATATGCAATAGACATCTCTTGCTGCATATATTAGGAACTTCTCATATGGTCCAAGGATCAATCTGTAAGGCTGTTTCTGGGAAGGGCACATAGTTCTTTGGAAGAACTTGGGAATTCTGGATGCTTGACGTACTTTATTCAATTGCAAAATGTTATTTTAATATAAATATTTGACTGTATCTACAGAATAATCAGCGCCCCATTTCAAATGTTAACATTAAGAGGGGGAGTAAAACAATAGTCCAATATATGCATTTGCCTCATTTAGACAACCTGCGTCCAGTTTTACCAATTAGAAAAATAGTTTTTTAATAGTTTAGGGTCTCCTTTTAGCACCATTATTTGATAGGCAAAGCAGAGAGGAGCTCCCAACAGTGTCTCTTAAAGGCAACCTGTCAGCTAATAAATGCTGCCCAAACTGTGGGCCGCATGTATTAGCCACTGGCTGTACGAGCACAGCCATGCATGTTTCACTCTGAAATTCTGCCATGTTTCAGAGACAAATATACTTTTAATAGCTGCTGGGGACTGAGCCAGTATGTATGGGTGACTAGTCATATAGGCGTGTCCCTGACAACTTCTCCCTGCCTATTGACAATGACTGCTAACTCTGCCTATGTGGGGGGAAGCCACCAGGGAATCGCCTGTACGACTAGTCACCCACACAACTCGGTCCCTGGCTGCTATTAAAAGTAAAAGTGAATAAGACACACTAGTGTATTGTGGTGTGGGGCAATAGCCGTGGGTAAGGTACTTGTGTTTCGTGCCCCCGCTTGCTACATGAAAATAGAGATCCTGGCTAGGTATGTGTGCTCGTGTTAGCCTGGTAATATGCCACTGCAGACTGCATGGTGCCATTGTACCGGGCAGGCCAGGACCAGATGTTGCAGATGATGCCAGATGTTGTTGGAGCAACAAACTATTTATTGTTGGGGGGAGCTAAGGATCTGCCATGTCTGATTTTGGACTGTTGATCCTTTTGTTCTCCCTGAGATAAGTTACTGCCAGACAAGTCTGGTGGCAGCTCTCTCATAGAGTACACAGGAGTGCTCTACCTAACGAGCGCTCCTGTGTATGAGAGAGATGGCGGCTGGCAAAACGATCATTCATCTGACAGCCATCTAATGTGCATGGAGGGCCTTAGGGTACCTTTCCACTGAACGTATTTATTGTAAGCCACCAGCAGCGGATGTGCCACCCTAATATCCACATCAGTATTTACAGCTGCAAATATCATTGTCAAGAAAATGTGAAGGAGCTGCACATTTCACCCTGACAACAGCAGCATACTGTATATAGACATGCTGTGAATCTCGAACCCATACCTCTTATCAATTTTCACTGTGAATATCTTCTCAGTTTGTGCATGAGATTCCTTAGAATTAATGCTGATATTGTAAAACACAGCGGATTTTCCCTAAGCAAATACATAGCACATAGACCATTGCATTTTCATTACATGGGAACATACATTCAAGTAAAATCCAATCTGGTAAGATAATTAATTTTCCATCTCATATCCACTGCATAAGTACATTGCGATAGGGCAACATGTTGACTCAGTGGTTAGACCTACAGCTTTCCAGCGTTGGGGTCCTGGGTTCAAATCCCACCAAGGAAAACATCTGCAAGAAGTATGTATGTTCTCCCCATGTTTGCGTGGGTTTCCTCTGGGTTCTCTGATTTCCTTCCACTCTCCAAAGACATACTGATAGGGAATCTAGATTTTGAGCCCCATTGGGGACAGTGATGGTAATGTCTGTAAATCGCTGTGGAACTACTGGCGCCATATAAGAGAGTGACATAAATAAATAGATTGGCAGAATTATAGATGAGATTTTTTGAAATCTCATCCACACAACAAGGAGAAAATCTGCAGCAGATTTTAGATTACTGTATATACTCCTGTATAAGCTGAGTTTTTCAGCACATTTTTTTTGCTGAAAACTCCCCCCTCAGCTTATACACAAGTCAATTGTCTTAGAGGGCCGACGGGGAAGGGAGTGCGGCGGAGCAGCAGGCCACAGAGGCAGGAGCCGGCGGCTGCGGCTGTAACTGTGCCCGCTGCTAAAGAGAAATGAATATTAATTTCTCTTATAGCGCGCACCTTGACACACGCAGCCACCGGCTTGCAGAAGACATCCTACTCACCTTCCAGCGTGCCCTCGCTGCATGTCGTTCGTTCCAGCGCCAGCAGCATTTACGGCCAAGTGATCACGTGGCCCCACTCATTAAGGTAATGAATATGCACACCTCTCCATTCCCATAGGCGTGGAGTGCATATTCATTACCTTAATGAGCGTGATCACGTGATCGCTTGGCAGGAAGAGCTGCAGGCGCCGGAATGAGATGCTGCGAGAGCGCACTGGAAGGTAAGTAGGATTTTTTTTTTTTTTTAATAGGAAACATGCATACAGCAATAGGGGATAAGGAGCCATGCATACAGGGACAGGATGGGACGGGGCAGGGGAGCCATGCATACAAGGACAGGGACAGGAGAGCTTTGCATACAAAGACAGGGAGTGGGGAGCCATGCATACATTGACAGGATGGGGGTGCCATGCATACCAAGACAGCGACAGGGGAGCCATGCATACAGGGAAGGGACGGGGGGAGCCATGCATACCAGGACAGTGACGGGGGAGTTATGCATGCAAGGACAGGGACCGAGGAGCCATACATACGAGGAGAGCGATGCGGAGCCATGCATACAACGATAGGGGATAAGGAGCCATGCATACCAGGACAGGGATTAGGGGACAATGCATGCCCGACTTATACTCGAGTCAATAAGCTTACCCAGTTTTTCATGGCAAAATTAGGTGACTCAGCTTATACTCGGGCCGGCTTTTACTCGAGTATACACAGTATTTGTGGAATTTCAAAGCTGATTTCACCCTTTGCCATGCAGAGTTTGGAATTTGTGGTAAATGTACATCTTTCAGTAGAGAAATCCACTCAATTTATAGTGGATGTTTCCACTGCAGATTCTGCTGTGAATAAGTCCTGCATAGATGTACTCTGGCTCACTGATGATTTTAACAATGTAATTCTTAATTTCCCTGAGATGGCACTGAAGGAATTTGAACACTAATCCACTCAATGATTATTATTATTTATTGTTATTATTATTATTATAGCGCCATTTATTCCATGGCGCTTTACATGTGAGGAGGGTGTACATAATAATAATAAAAAAAACAAGTACAGTAATCTTAAACAACACAGGTCACGACTGGTACAGGAGGAGAGAGGACCCTGCCTGTGAGGGCTCACAAACTACAAGGGCTTGGTGAGGATACAATAGGTGAGGGCAGAGCTGGTTGTGTAGCGGTTTGGTGGATCTGTGGTTACTACAGGTTGTAGGCATGTCGGAAGAGGTATGTCTTCAGGTTCCATTTTGAAGGTTTCCACTGTAGGCGAGAGTCTGATATGTTGTGGTAGAGAGTTCCAGAGTAGGGGGGATGCACGGGAGAAATCTTGTATGCGAGTGTGGGAAGAGGAGATAAGAGGGAAGTAGAGAAGGAGATCTTGTGAGGATCAGAGATTGCATGCAGGTAAGTACCGGGAGACGAGGTCACAGATGTATGGAGGGCACAGGTTGTGGATGGCTTTGTATGTCATGGTTAGGATTTTGAGCTGGAGTCTTTGGGTAATGGGGAGCCAAGGAATAGCAGGGGGGACAGGTGGCTTAGTTGGGCAATGGAGTTTAGAATAGATTGGAGGGGTGCGAGAGTGTTATAGTGGAGGCCACAGAGCAGGAGGTTGCAGTAGCCATGGCGGGAGATGATGAAGGCATGAACTAGGGTTTTTGAGTCTTGGTTGAGGAATGTACGGATCCAGGAAATATTTTTAAGTTGAAATCAGCAGGATGTGGAGAGGGCTTGGATATGTGGTTTGAAGGAGAGATCAGAGTCAAGGATTACCCCAAGGCAGCAAGCTTGTGGGACTGGGAAAGTGATCAGCCATTTACTTTAATGGATAGGTCCATTGGGGGGGTCGAGTGAGATGGGGAAAGATGATGAATCTGTTTTGTCCATATTAAGTTTTAGAAATCTAGTGGAGAAGAAGGATGAAATAGCGGACAGACATTGTGGGATTCTGGTTAGTAGGGTGGTGATATCTGGTCCAGAGATGTAGATCTGTGTGTCATCAGCATAGAGATGATACTGAAAGCCGTGGGACTCTATGACCTGTCCCAGGCTGAAGGTGTAAATGGAGAAGAGCAGAGGCCCTAGGACTGAACCTTGCAGGACTCCGACAGATAGGTGGTGAGGTGAGGAGGTGGTGTTCGAGTGGGAGACGCTGAATGTCCGGTCTGTTAGGTATGACGAGATCCAAGATAGGGACAAGTCTGTGATGCCAAGAGATGGGAGGGTCAGTAGTAATCGGGAGTGGTCCACCGTCTCAAAGGCAAAGGACAGGTCCAGGAGGAGGAGGACAGAGTAGTGTTGCTTGGCTTTGGCAGTTTTTAGGTCATTGGTGACTTTAGTTAGGGCAGTTTCAGTGGAGTGAAGCAGCCAGAAGACAGATTATAAGCAGTCAAAGAGGGAGCAGGAAGAGAGGTGGGAGGACAGTTCAAGATAGACGTGTTGTTCGAGTAATTTTGAGGCATAGGGGAGAAGTGATATGGGGCGATAGTTAGATACAGAGGATGGGTCAAGAGAGGGCTTTTGGAAGGATAGATGTGATTGAGGCATGTTTAAAGCTTGAAGGGAAAACACCAGTTGTTAGTGATAGGTTGAAGAGATGGGTTTGGGTTGGGATGAAGTCTTTTGATTACACAAGTCTACACATGCCCTGCAAGATGTCAGGAACATTTTAGGTGACACTATCTGACATGCCCTTATTTGAGTTCTCAGTGCCACTGCATTGCTCAATGAACCTTTAATAATATTTAGTATATGTCTACCCCGCTATTATATTTTCCCCTGATGAGGCCTATACAAAAAGGCTGAAACGAGTAGGGAATGGTTGGGGTTCACTACTACAGGGCCACCACACTTGGGTACTGCCCTTGTTAGGGCAGGAATCCTGCATTTGGGGCACAACAAGGAATAATAGGGACTGAACTACTCAATCCATCCCTGACCTTCTGTGCTGCCTTCTGAGGGTGATCCTCAGAGAAACGGGTGAGATTCAATCATATTTTAATACCTGCACTGATTTTGTCATGAGCACTTTTTAATAGTCTGTGTCACATATACGTTCTATTGGTGTTTGAGGTATTTTACTTCTCATATATTAAAAGTTAAGTTTTATAGTATCCTATGCTATATGATTATTGATCCTGGGGAATTGGTCCAGAGTGGCCACATTAGCTGTATTCCAGTTGTACAACAACAAAAAAATTTTCAGGTGTCAA
This sequence comes from Oophaga sylvatica, assembly GCA_033576555.1. Taxonomy (NCBI): domain Eukaryota; kingdom Metazoa; phylum Chordata; class Amphibia; order Anura; family Dendrobatidae; genus Oophaga; species Oophaga sylvatica. The sequence continues at coordinate 312,778,427 of JARQOD010000006.1, forward strand.
GTTTTTTGAGTGGACTTTTGAGGGTATTTTGAGGGTGCTGAATTAAAAAATCCCATGACTTTTTCTGAATTGGTTCTAGTTTTTGAGATAATTCATCCATAAAAATAATGCTTTCCCCCAATGTGAGTTGTGTGTGATAACAAATTTTGCTCTTTTGGTCTGTCTATTGACTGTTTAACAGAGTCTAAGGTAATGAAATATCCCATATCATTATTTTGCATTTGAAGGCTTACAGTGCTATAAAAGTGACTTTATGACACTAGAATGCTATTGTAATTATTTAATTAATAAATATCTCAGAATCTAGAGCTAATCTGGCAGAACCGAAGTCATATTCTGTCATGGTCTGCTGAGTTTCTGGGATTAGGTGGTTTTAGGGTTAACCAGGATTGCCTCACTCTGGGATTCTGGGAGGCTTTTTATAGCCTCATTGTGGGGCCATTCTCTGTCGCTTATACTCTGACCCTTGGCCGAGTGTGTTTGACTCTGTTGTGCTTGTGCCAGTGCTTTGTGCCTGTGCTACGTTTCGTCTATCTGGTTCTGATTTGGCTGTGTCCCTGTTTCAAGTTTTGCCTGCCCCTTTTGTACTCTGCTACTCTCTCCATGTATGACCCCTTGACTACGTTCTGACTATGCTCTGCCTGCTCCTCTTGTACTTCACCGCTCTCTCTGTGCCTGACCCCTTGGCTCCGTTCTGACTACGCTCTGCCTGCTCCTCTTGTACTTCGTCGCCCTCTCCATGTCCATGTATGACCCATTGGCTACGTCCTGACTATCCGTTCTGTCTATGCCCCTTGGTAACTTTGTCCCGTAGTTACCCTTGTAGGAGTTTTCCTTCACCTCCTAGCTCTCCGGAGCTTAGGCCATGCCCCCCAGCAGTCATGTGCTTCAGGTCTTCTGGCCTGAAGCATTCTCTATCTGTTACTGCTTCCTCTGAGAGACCTGTGGCCGGCTCCACCCCTTGGCAGTCACATGCTTCAGGTCCTGGTTGTCTGAAGCACACGTCTTCCCTGCTGCTGCTCAGCTCCACAGGTATCTTTGGGCACAGTTTGTTTACTCAGGACACATGCACTTGCTTAGTGAGCAAGTATAGTGCGGTGTTCCTCACATATTCTCAATCAGCACCATAAACTAACATAAAACCATTTAGACATTGTTAACACCAAAATCACTGTATACCAGTATTAATTTGAACACTGGGGGTTCTAGCAGCAGAAAAACCCTATCATAAGTCTATCTTCATGGAGTCCTTCTGAATGAAGTTGATGCTAAAAAATGAAAAATCTCTTTAATCCCCACTCAACAGGATAACAAAAAGAAAGAATCTGGGTAAAGATATGCTATATATTAGCCCACGTGTCATCCATCAAAGAACAAGACCTGATGAAATACTAATTATGTGGAACAATGCTAGTACAGGATCTATGTCATTCCTGCTCCTCTCTTCTGAACACCAGAACTTTGTATAGTTTGATTAAAAACCCTTTAACCTCTTGTCTTCCATCAGGAAGTCATATTCTGTTTTGTAGATAAAAGTCATGATAAAGTGTTTGCCCTCAGTGAAGAGATGATAGAATATATCAGATATGGTACTCGGACATTCTTGTGCACCTGATAGCTTCTGGAACATGATGGTGCACAGTAACTCTTGATGAAATACGGTTCTTCCAAATCATGATAAAAGAGGTACAGAAACTCTTTGTTTAAGAACAGTTTTCTCATTAAACTCACATTTTCACGGTTCACCAGAATAACCAAGGTCTGTCTACTGCTTCTTCTGTTCAACAGTTTTATTCCATTAAAGATAACATAAACTGCCTGGACAATTGCAGCATTGTGGTGGAAGCCGAGGTTCAAAGGGTGAACGTACATCACAGAGAAAAAATGTCTGCTTTGAAGAAGAAATAGTAGGGTAAAGTTGTGAGGTTTAATAGCATTGTACTTATTAAAAATAATCATTTAACACAAAGCAGATATCTAGTTTCATAGCTTGGACACAATGGCATGTGGTCTGTATAAAAATAATAGCATATGAATATTATCATGTTGTACTTTGTGTGTTTCAGTATTACATACTTTATGTTGTTCTATTTTTACATTTCTCATGAAAACAAAAAAAATTGCTTCCCTTACTGGAAAGAAACAGGAAAAAGGAAAAAAAAGAATTCATCTGGGAAATTGAATTTTTCTGGCAAATGAGACTAATTAATTTTATGAAGTAGTTAATCTCCATGTGGTCAATTTCAGATACCTATTATTTATGTGGGTAAATATAAATTCATTCCAACCATACCTATACTGACTTAGCGTCCTATAAAAATAGCCAAAAATTAGATTGTGAGCCTCATTGGGTAAAGGACTTATGTGAATGATAACTGTGTACATCAATGCAGAAGATATTAGGACTCGTACACTACACAAAACTGATTTTCTTGTACAAGTGCTATCTATGGTTTTCACGGATATCACTCATACCCACATCATTCTGTGGGGCTGTGCATATGTCTGATTTTTTTTTCCTAGGACCAAGTAGTCCGCGGAAAAAATCTGAGACTTGTCTTACTTTGATCCAAGTGTCTTCCAGGGAGACCAGACAGCCGGTAGAGGAATTTTGATCAGAGTTCCTTAGATGGGCTACTGACACCTGGTAGAATGAGCCTGCTCTTAGGAGTCAGTTTTGACAAGGCTTGTCTGAAAGATTAAAAGACAAATTAGTGCTTCACAAAATTCCTGTGTTGTTGGAGGCCACCATGGCTCTGGCAATAAGTATAGATAGACTCCTCAGTGATAAACCTGCTGTGACTGCCCTCTATGGTACTCCTTAAAATCGAAGTTCTCCCTACAACACTGGGTTGTGTTTTTTCATTGGGGTCTGTCCTTCTTTACCAAAGCACGAAAAGCCGTCGGAAAACTTCTAACCCCAGGTTGTGTGGAGGATTACAACATAGGTGTATATATCGCCTCTGCATGTGTATCTCAGTTTAGCTTATGTGCAAAAGTCGTTTTAGGTGCAAAAACTGAGAAAATATCTATTGTCTTTGATAGTGGGGCAGGAACCAATATGGTGGATACTTGGTTCTCATGAGACCTTGGTCTTCCCTATAGTATGCTGGCGAAGTGCATTCCCATATTTGCGATTGACTCTGCATCTCTCGGTCAGGGAAATTTTACGCAAGTAGTGTATAATGTGAAACGACGCATAGGGCTCTTCACAGGGAGCTCCTTTCTTATTATATCTTGGAAAGGCTCCCTACTCATATTGTGTTAAGCCTTCCCTGGCTAATTGTGCATAATCTGGTTATTGACTAACTGTCCAGAGAAATAGTCAAGTGGAGGGATTTCTGCAAAAATAATTGCCTAAGTACCATCATTTTTACTGTTTCCACTAAAACTATGCCCTCTTTTCTGTCTGATTTTGTGGATGTGTTCTCAGAAAAGGGGTGTCAGGAACTTCCTACTGTGTGTATGACTGCCCCGTAAACTTGCTCCCTAGAGCAAAAATACCCAAAACCAGAATATACAGTCTGTGTGGCCATGAAAGTCAGGCCATGAAAGATTACATCTCTGAGAGTCTTGCTAAGGGACATTTTAGACCCTGCTCTTTGCCCATAGTGGCAGGGTTCTTCTTTGTCAAGGCCTGTGTCCCTGTTTAGATGTTCATGAGTTAAATCAGATTACTATCTGATACCCGTAGCCTCGCCCACTCTTTCCCATTTTATTTAATAAGATTGTTGGGGGAAAATGGTTCTCTAAGTTGGACCTAAGGGGCAGCCTATAATTTGATTAAGATCAAAGAGATGGATGAGTGGAAGATGGCCCTTAACACTCCTGAATGGCATTATGAAAGCCTTGTCATGCCCTCTGGTTTGACTAATGCCCCTGCCATTTTCCAACATTTTGTTATTAACATTTTTCATCACCTCGTAGGTAGATTTGTATTGTAGTAGTGTATCTTGACAATATTTTGACACTCACCTAATCTCAAGTCATATCAGGAACAGGTCAGGCCGGTGTTACAGGTTTTGAAGGATAATAAACTGTACGCCAAATTAGAAAATGTGTATTTACTGCACAAGAGGTTAAGTTCCTTGGTTTCCTAGTGTCTGATGCAGGATTCCGGATGGATCCTGATAAGTTCCGTGCAGTTCTGGAATGGGATCTTCAAGAAAATCTGAAAGCGTTACAACACTTTTTGAGGTTTGCTAACTATTATCGGAAGTTTATCCAAAGCTTCTCGTCGATTGTCAAACCCTTCACTAACATGACAACAAAAGGTATGGACTTTTCAAGGTGGTCCGACTGTGCCCATCAGGCATTTTCTTTGTGGAAGAACTGCTTTTCCAATACTCCTGTACTCATTCAACCAGATATTTCCCAACCATTTATTGCTGAGGTTGATGCATTTGGTGTGGGGGTCGAGGCTGTGTTGTCTCAAGGGCCATCCCCTGGTAAGTGGCATCCATGTGCCTTATTCTCTAAAAAATTATTGTTGGCCAAAAGGAACTATGATGTGCGCAATAGAGAACTTTTGGCCATTAAGTTGGCTATTGAGGAGTGGCATCACTTTTTGGAGGAGACAGTCTACCCAGTCGCTGTCATTACTGATCATAAAAATCTGTTATACCTCGAATCTGCTAAACGTCTTAATCGTAGACAAGCTAGATGGTCTTTGTTTTTTACCAGGTTTAATTTTATAGTCACTTACTGTCCTGGGATTAAGAAAGTCAAAGCTGATGCTTTATCTTGGAGTTTCCCTGGGTGGGGGCGGTGTGGGCTCTCTATTTTACAGGAAGGCATGGTTGTCTCTACTGTGTGTTCTGAGCTGAACAGAGAGGTATTGAGAGCACAGGGAAATTATTTGTACCATTGCATCTGTCTCTCAAAGTTTTAGGGGCACATCATAGATTGGCTCTTGTTTGTCATTAAGTGTCAGGATTTGAGCCTGTGAGCCATTGCTTGCTGGTCTGTTCCTTTGCTGTGGAGCTATTTGGAACTTGTATAACTTCAGCCTGAAAACCATATGAATTTCGTCTGGGATAGAGATCATCACCTGCTCTGCTGATTGTCCCCGCCTTGATTGAGACTGATCTCTATCCAATCAGTCTCAATCAAGGTGTGGACAATCAGCAGAGCAGGTGATGATCTCTATCCCAGACGAAGTTCATATGGTTTTCAGGCTGAAGTTATACAAGTTCCAAATAGCTCCACAGCAAAGGAACAGACCAGCAAGCAATGGCTCACAGGTTCAAATCCTGACAATACTCCCCTCTTAACGGCGGCCTCTGGACGCAACTTGCCCAGGTTTTGCAGGATACCGCCGATGAAATTGTCCGATCAAACGAGAAGCATTGACGTTGCTTACTGGTTCCCATGAATTTTCCTCCGAGTCGTAGCCCTTCCATTTGATCAAATACTGTAAACGATTTCTGTGTATTCGGGAATCCAAGATCTTTTCCACCACAAACTGCTCCTGTCCATCCACTTCAATTGCATCGGGAGGCGGAGGGGATCGTTCTGGAAATGGATTGGCTGTGGCGGCTTTCAACAAAGACTCATGAAAAACAGGATGAATCTTCATTGATGTTGGTAGCTGTAGACGTACGGCTAATGGACTCACAATCTTACTGATTTTGTATGGTCCCACAAACTTTTGTCCTAATTTAGGAGAAGGAATCTTCAATTTCAAATTCTTAGTGGATAACCACAATCGATCTCCAACCCTAAACGTGGGAGTGGGTCTCCGATACCTGTCGGCCGCTTTTTGTATTTCTCCTGAGCTTCCTTTAATGTGTCTTTCAGAACATTAAGATTTTGCTGTAATAGAGAGATTCTTTCTGCGACTGCTGGTATTAATGGTGCCACAGGATTTTTGGGAAGGATGTTTGGGTGATATCCAAGATTTGCAAAAAATGGCGTCTGTTTCGTAGAAGCATTCTGTGAATTGTTATATGAAAATTCCGCAAATGGCAGCAGATCCACCCAGTCGTCTTGTAGATGGCAAATATAACAACGAAGATACTGCTCCAGCGTCTGATTTGTACGTTCTGTCTGGCCGTTAGATTGCGGATGGTAAGCGGTTGACAATCGTACTTTGATGTCTAGCGCTGAGCATAAACTGCGCCAAAATTTGGATGTAAATTGCACACCTCGATCTGAGACGACTTCATCCAGCACTCCGTGGAGGCGAAAAACATTGCAAATTATCAGATCGGCTGTATCTTTTTGCTGAAGGCAGACCTGAACACGGAATGAAATGCGCTGCTTTCGTAAGTCGATCCACTACTACCAGAATGGATGTCTTTCCCTTGGAATCTGGTAGATCTACTATAAAGTCCATTGAAATCGATCCCCACGGTCGTGTTGGGATGGCGAGAGGCTGCAATAGTCCCATAGGGGATGAACGTGGAGTCTTATATCTGGCACAGATGTCACAGGAATTAACATACTTCTTCACGTCTTCTTGAAAGTTCGGCCACCAAAAGAAACGTGATAAAAACTCCTGCGTTTTCTGTGTCCCTTTGTGTCCTGCAATTTTAGAATCGTGCACTAGTTGTAGAACTTTTAACCGAGCTGCTTCTGGTACATATAGTCGTCGACCATCAGTCCATACTTGATTTTTAAAAAGCAGATGCACGTCCCCTGATGGATGTGATAGAAACGAGTCTGTTTCGTATGCTGCTTTCTTATCTTCCAGCAAATCTCCATCATGTATTACTCCAAAGATCTTAGTATCTGTCACAATGGGTTTGGGTGTTGTTACAAGATTAGCTTTGCTTGAAAACATTCTGGATAATGCGTCTGCTTTCTTGTTACGGGAGCCTGGTCGATATGAAATTACAAAATTGAATTGATTCAAAAACAGACTCCAACGGGTCTGCAGAGGAGAGAGGCATTTTGCAGACCTGATAAACTCCAGATTGAGATGATCGGTCAACACCAAAATTTGCTGTGCAGCCCCTTGGAGATGATGTCTCCACTCTTTGAATGCTGATATGATGGCGAGCAATTCTTTATTTCCCACGTCATAGTTCTTTTTGGCTACAGGCATACGTTGTGAGAAAAATGCACATGGATGCAGCAACTTCTTTTCCCCTGTCCTCTGGGAGAGGATAGCGCCGACCGCACAGTCTGAAGCATCCACCTCAATGATAAAAGCCAATTCAGGGTCAGGATGGCGTAATATGGGAGCCGTTGTGAATTTCCTTTTTAAGCGAGAGAACGCTTCTTGCGCTTGGGTTGTCCAGATGAATTTTGCTCCCTTTTTTGTTAGTTGTGTGATGGGTAGCACGATTTCTGAAAAATTCTTAATAAAACGTCTGTAAAAGTTGGCGAACCCCACAAAACGCTGAACTTCTTTTACATTTTTAGGGATAGGCCACTCGGTGATAGCTTGCGTTTTCTTAGCATCCATCCGTAACCCTTGAGGTGAAATGACGTATCCCAAGAACTGAATCTCTTCTTGATGGAATTCACATTTTTCTAATTTAATATATAACGAATTCTCCCTTAATCGTTGTAGCACTTGTCTTACGTGCGTCTGATGTTCCTCCATAGAGTTTGAAAAGAACAGGATGTCATCTAGATAAACGACCACGAACTGATCCAACAGGTCTCGGAAAATATAATTTGCCAGGTGCTGGAAGGTAGCTGGAGCATTGGCGAGTCCGAAGGGCATCACTAGACTTTCAAAGTGTCCGTATCGGGTACGAAAAGCTGTCTTCCATTCATCCCCAGGCTTTATAACGCACTAAATTGTATGCCCCACGTAAATCTAACTTAGTGAAGATCTTCGCACTTTGTACTCTTTCTAGGAGTTCCGGGATCAACGGTAGAGGATAATGATTTTTTACCGTGACTTTATTAAGCTCCCTGTAGTCCACTACTGGCCGTAATGTTCCATCCTTTTTAACAAAGACTATAGGGGCTCCAGCGGGAGAAGATGATGGACGAATGAATTTTTTGCTTAGATTTTCATCAATAAATTCTTTGAGAGCCTTCAGTTCAGGACCCGCTAAAGGGTAGATAGTTCCAAACGGTATAGCCGCCCCCGGGAGTAGTTCTATTGGGCAGTCGTATGGTCGATGCGGAGGAAGTGTATCCGCTCCCTTCTTGTCACAGACATCCAAGAAATCTTCGTACACTGCTGGGAGCTGAGGCAAATCTGGATTCTGAACTGCTTCTAATGTGGATTCACTTGGAACCACCGCTTGAACTTCCTTTTCGGGGAATCTGATCTTTTTCATCTCCCAATCGATGATAGGATTTTGCTTCTGCAATCAGGGCAAACCTAAAATGATGGGAAAATGTGGAAAAGAAATAATTAGGAAGGTTAACATCTCACGATGCTGTGGCTCAATAAAGATCTCCAAAAGTCCTGTCTCATGATCCACTGGCCCCGAATTCTACCGTCTCCATCACAATAGGTGAACGTCTTTTCTGCACATCTATGCCCTGATATTGAGCAAATGCAGAATCCATGAACATCCCGCTGGCCCCAGAGTCAATCATGGCTGATGCGGTGATCCACTGGGAGTTAACCTTCAGTTTGATAGTTACAAAATAATGGGATTCTCGGTTCTCCTTCCTGGTAGGTGGAACTATGGATGATATGGACTGGATCTCATCTTTAGCATAATCAGTCTCTGAGATTAAAGACTCCTCGTCGGAAGAATCAGGATCCATTATGGCCGCCACAATTTTTCTTGAACGGTTTGTGGGATGACTTCGACAGTTAATAAGAAAATGTCCTGCTTCCCCGCAGTACAGACATAGATTCTCTTTAAATATCTGTTCTCTTCGCTCTGCACTCGCTCGTCTCTGGATCGCATCCACCTGCATTGGCTCTAGTTCTGTATCTCGGACATCCGGCTAGGCACTTCTTTAGTGACCGATGGCAGGGAGGAGTTATAAGAGTTAGTTGAACGATTCATGGAGGTCCACTTCTCTTGTCGTCGTTCAGACAGACGGGTGTCAACCCGGATGCAATGCTTGATGAAATCATCCAGATCCGAAGGGGTCTCTCCACGGGCAAGTTCGTCCTTTACTGCACTAGAAAGTCCTCTTTTAAAGAAAGTTACTTTTGCTGCATTATTCCATTCAGTGTCGATGGCCCACCTCCTATACTCCATAGCATACTCTGCGACGGGACGTTTGCCTTGTCGTAATGCCAGCAACGTTGATTCAGCGGTAGCTGCACGGTTTGGGTCATCAAACATCTGCTGCATCGCTCGAATAAACTCGTTCAGATTGTCTAAACGTGCTTCCCGAGTCTCAATCAGAGGATTAGCCCAAGCGATCGCTAGGTGGGTTAACAGCATAATGATGCATAGCACCTTTGACCTATCAGTCGGGAACTGATTAGCATGTGTATCGAAGAACAGGTAACATTGATTCAAAAATCCACAAAATTTATCTCGATCACCGCCAAAACGAAAAGGTGGTAGCTTGGGGGTGTGGCAGACGCTGAGACGGAAGCTTGTCCTTCTAGCTGTGTAATTCGAGCAGTCAACACTTGTACCGCACTCTGCAGATCATAGATAGCTTGTTGGTGATTCTGGACATTATGATCGCTTTGTGCAACAAATGCGTCCATCCGTGATTTCCCATTCATGTGTTCGGTGTGCAGACTGGACATTGCACCCTGCAGTTTTCTGACACATGTCTCCATAGTTTCTGCTCCAGCGGCCTCCATTTTTGAGAGGCTGAGTATTCTGTCACGTTACTGGCGATACTGGACTGGAGGCCAGTGGCCGGAGCAGCGATGCACAGGTGACCGGACCGTGGAAAGACTTCTGGAGGTGCAGTATATGGCGGTGGAAGTTCACTGTGTCAGCAGATGCCGGGGCCCGCCCGAGCACGGGCCGGCCAAGATCACACTCAAGCACCAAGTCCGTTTAAATGATAGAAGGTCGAGGTAGGAACAGCAGGGTTTCCACAAGAAACAGGAAGATGCCAGCAGAACACCTTCCAGATCAGGAGCTCAGATAATGCTTCACTCAGTTAGACTGAGAACACCAATATACTCAGCAACAGGAAGCTGCACTGGCCAGGTATATATAGCAGGTCCAATCAGACTTAATCAGGGCGAGAACAATCAGCAGGGCAGGTGATGATCTCTATACAATCAGTCTCAATCAAGGAGGGGACAATCAGCAGAGCAGGTGATGATCTCTATCCCAGACGAAGTTCATATGGTTTTCAGGCTGAAGTTATACAAGTTCCAAATAGCTCCACAGCAAAGGAACAGACCAGCAAGCAATGGCTCACAGGTTCAAATCCTGACATTAAGGTAGTAAAGCTTCCTTGGACCTCCTTTCTTGTCATTTTTGGTGGCCAAGGTGGCATCAGGATGTAGTCGACTTTGTGTCTTCTTGTAAGGTCTGTGCACATACAAAAATCTTGCATACTTGTAAGTCTGGGGTTACCATTAAACATACATGACCGGCCATGGACACATTTATCCATGGATTTTATTAAAGTTCCTTCCCCCTTTTCTAAGACTGTTATTATTATTATTAATATTTATTTATATAGCACCTGTTATGTCCCATGAATGAGACATTTTACAGACTGTCCTGTGTATTTTACATGCTGTATTGCAGTCTCTCATATTGTTTACTGTTGCTATGTGTCCCTGTGTTTGCATAGCTGAAATCCTCCCTTTACATCAAGTTTGTCCCTTCTGTCTCTCTGTCTCCCTCTTCTGGTGTGATGTCATTTCCTTCTTCTTTCTCCTGTGTTTCATTCTCCATCTTGATTTTATCAGAATCACATGTGTTTTCAGTCTGTCTGAAGAAAGTCTTTTTTACCTGCTGCTGTTTGTATGCATTCAACAAGAATTCTTAAAGAAATTAAAGTCTCTTCTGGATTCTTCATAACGTGTGCCGGCAGCTGAGTTAAGCTATCTGCGATCGTCGCCAATTGTAAGTAAGGTGGAAGAGATCCAGCATCTCACAGAGCCATATTTACAGCCACAGGCCCCGGGGACAGAATAGTAAAAAAGACTCTTCAGATTCATCTGTAAAACCCACAGCTTCTATAAAGCTACAGAACTTCCTGCAGAGCATCCGCTCTCAACATATAAGAGTCTATACAGCTCTCCTTCTCTCTGTGCAGCAGGATGGCTGAAGGAATGACTACACGGTCTCTGCCAGACCCATTGTCAGAGGAAGAGTGCATAGACCCTGATCCACCATTTAGTGAGAAGGCTAGACGTGTCACAAAGCCAACTTGGAAAATAAGGGAGAATCTAGAATCCAGTAAACATGATCTTCTCCGTGCAACAGCAGAGCTATGGCAAAAACTCTTATGCCACATAAATAGCCTATCTCAGCCTGCTTCTCTCCAACGACCACTGGAGGGAGCTCTCGCACAACTGTGTTCAGATTATCAATGTTATGCAGAAATAACAGACCAATATATCGCAGTGTTAAAAAGACTTAACCCATCAGTTACCTGCAAAGAGCTGCAAGCTTTCCAAAAACTTAACTCTGAGAGAGAAAGAATGGTGCGCGATATAAAAGCCAAAACAGATGCAAGAATCGCACTAATAGCCGAGATGTCATCTTGCATTTCTGGCTCTGCCAGACAGTCAAAGCGAACATCTAAGTCACGCTCTTCAAAATCCTCAACCCTCAGCGAACAGCTCATAAAAGCACGTGCGGAAGCTGAGGCCACTAAAATACAAGCTGCCTTTGCTCAAAAGGAAACTGAAATGAAAACTGAGGCCACTAAAATACAAGCTGCCCTAGAGGCCATAGAAATGAAAACTGAGGCCACTAAAATACAAGGTGCCCTAGAGGCCCTAGAGAAGGAACGCCAACACGCCATAGCCATGGCAAAATTAAAGGTCCTGGAACAAGCCATCAGTGGGAGCCAAAGAGACAGCATCAGTTTAAGTGGTTTTGATACTGAAGACCCTCTTAAGCGTACTAGAGACTATGTACAAAGCCAACACAGTGCTATCCCTGCTCCTGCAATCCTTCCTGACCACACTGATGCTCCCCTGAGACAACAGGACACAGAGCGTTTATCCCCATCCTGCACCCAAGGTCAGTACAATTACAATACGCTGCCAATCTTGTATCCTGATCCACCTCTGTGCACTGCAATGTACCAGAAACCTGCAAATCACCAAATTTATACTCAGAATCCTACGTACAGGCCAATATGCAGGCCAGTCACCACACTCTGGTCAATCACACAATTCCAGTCCCATGTGTAGCAGAAACTAAGCTCATTAAGCCAGTTAATGGACTGAATGCTTACGCTGCCCCATACGTACCTGCATTCCCAGGTCAAATCACAGACTGTATGAACAAAGCAATCCAACCAGCATCGGTCCTTCCAAAATCGGAGAATGCTGATATGACTGGCCTCGCAAGGTACATGATTCGGCGTGATCTAACTAAGACCGGTCTTACAGAGTTTGACGATAAACCTGAGAACTACAGGGGTTGGAAGTGTACCTTTGAAACCACGATCAGTGATCTCGGCATCACCGCCGCTGAAGAGCTAGACCTGCTAATCAGGTGGCTTGGGCCACAATCCACGGATCGGGTCAAGAGACTTAAATCTGTCCACATCAGTAAACCCATTGCTGGTCTCACTGCCGCATGGAAGAGACTAGAAAGAAGCTATGGCAGTCCTGAGGTCATAGAAAGGGCCCTGTTCAAACGACTAGAGGATTTTCCAAAGGTATCTAATAAAGACAGTACAAGGTTCCAAGAGCTCAGCGACCTCCTGTTAGAGCTTCAGCTGGCCAAAGCAGACCCGTACCTTCCTGGCCTCAGCTACCTGGACACTGCTCATGGGGTAACCCCAATAGTTTCCAAGCTGCCGTCCAATATCCAAAATAAGTGGGCCATGCTTGGATCAAAATACAAAAGGGAAAACCAAGTCTCCTTCCCTCCATTTTCCTACTTCTGCGAGTTCATCGAAAATATCGCAGTGTTAGACCGATCCAAGTTTTTCCTATGGAGAACACAGCGACCCTGTTTCATCTACAAAACACGACAGTCCACTCTTAACTACAGGAACCACCAAGCTCCAATGTCCATCAAGAAGACTGATGTTCTTCCGGCACCTTCAGTATCACAAGATACGAGCGACAAAGGTGAGAAGGTTGAGAATCCTAATCGCCAGTGTCCAATTCACAAACTACCACATCCCCTGAAGAAGTGCATCGGCTTCAGGAAGAAGCCCCTTCAAGAACGAAAGGAGCTCTTGAAGAAGTTTGGAGTATGCTTCAGGTGCTGCGCCTCTACCGAACATCTTGCTAAGGACTGTGTCATCCCCATCATGTGTCTAGAGTGCGACAGCGAAGACCACGTACAGGCGCTCCATCCATCACAGCCTGACTCTGCGTCTTCACCTTCTCCACCCACAAGCCATGGCGGGGAGAGTACAGACCAAGTGACAAGCCATGTTGCAGTATCTTCCTCATGCACCGATGTCTGTGGAGAAGGTCTTCGAGACAAGTCCTGTGCGAAGATTTGCCTGTCATGGGTGTATCCCAAGGGCCATCCAGAGAAGGCAGTCAAGGTGTACGTTAGCCTGGATGACCAGAGCAACAAATCATTAGCCAGGTCAGAACTCTTTGACTTGTTTGACTTAAAAGGAGACGTCTATCCCTACACCTTGGGCACCTGCAGCGGCGTTTTACAAACCTCTGGAAGAAGGGCCAGTGGCCTCATAATAACTTCTCTTGAGAAAGGCGCCACGGAGATACCACTACCCACGCTTGTAGAGTGTAACCAAATACCATTCAATAGGGAAGAAATCCCAACACCAGAAGTCGCTCTTCAGCATCCTCATCTCAGAATGATAGCCAAAGAGATGCCACCCCTGGATGATAAGGCAGACATCCTAATTCTCCTCGGCAGAGACATTATACGACTGCACAAGATGCGTCAACAAATCCACGGACTACTCAATGAACCATATGCCCAGCGCCTCGAGTTGGGCTGGGTCATCATTGGCAATGTCTGTAGTGACCAGACAAAGAATCAGAACGACATCTCCTCTTACAAAACCGTTATAACGTCGGATGACAACGACTTGTCCTCCCTGTCATACTCACGTCACCAATGGATGAAGGAGAAGTCAAACGACACTACGTGTCAACGGCAACCATCCAATATTTCAAGTCCGCTTTATCCTCGAGACTACAACCTCGAGATAACAGCATTCGATCCTTCAACCAAGGACAACAACTCACTACCTACAGAGGGAGCCAAAGTGATCATCAGGGTCATGAGCGTCAAACCCACCGAAGACAACTATAACAGCTGGGTAGCTCCCTCACCTTCTCTTCCAGCAAAGACTAAGTTGCCAAGGGATCCACAGCAAGTAACTGCTAAGTTCCCAACCTTTGATACCCATCTCCATCACAAGCCTGGTCAAACCGAAGCCATGCTAGACTTCAGTGCTCAGAGTGAGAGCCGCTCTCTCAACAGCCTACCTCTGACCGATGGTGCCAGCGTTTTCCCCATGCAATTCAGCCTCAGCTCACTGGCGGATGTTGAACAAGACACGTTCACTTCCCAAGCATCACCCTGTAAGGAACTTGCTATCAAACGAGGAGCTTCGCCTGTTGAAAACAGCATTGACGGTCCTCTCGGGTTTAAGACACCCATCGCAGTTCTAGGCAGGGTACCACTGAGACAGCTTGCTACTCCGGATATCAACGGGAACACTATGCTACCATCTCAGAGACAGCAAAGATGGGAGATGGCGAAGAAGTCTCTAAAGGCCTTACAACAAGTCCTGCCCCGTAGTTCTGTAAAGACTCTTTCAACCATCATCAAGAGACAAGTCTACCTTTCCTACGATGTGTCTACGAAGACTACAGCTGCAGGAACCTCTCCCAGCGCTTCAGAAACCGGCAAAAAGGTACAGAAGCTGAGCTCTCTTTACCCTGGACATCCTTTCAGCTGGTCAGCCATCCTATCTGCTGACATACATTTCAGGCAAATCATCTGCTGGCTCCTTCGAGCAGGAGTCACATGATCTTAGCTTCGTCTCTGAACTCAGCTCACGGCGGGGAGCCTACCGCCATATACTCCTCCAGCTGTGTTGGAACATTGTAATATTTTAACTTTCTCCAGCGGATTATTGGGTTGGTGGAAGTGTTTGCACGTTGCGGCTTCCCAAATCCGAAGATCGGTTTTCGTTTGGACTCGGACTATTCCGCTGTTGAGGACTTCATGCCTCCAACTGAACATTGGACCATGCCAATTAGACTTCAACTGTTGTTGTTATTACCTGCATGCTTGTTTTTTCCTTTTGTCTTTCAGGTCTACAGTGACATCTCCAGTGGACATCATAAAATTATGAAATCTATAGATTTCAGACGGGGAGTGTTATGTCCCATGAATGAGACATTTTACAGACTGTCCTGTGTATTTTACATGCTGTATTGCAGTCTCTCATATTGTTTACTGTTGCTATGTGTCCCTGTGTTTGCATAGCTGAAATCCTCCCTTTACATCAAGTTTGTCCCTTCTGTCTCTCTGTCTCCCTCTTCTGGTGTGATGTCATTTCCTTCTTCTTTCTCCTGTGTTTCATTCTCCATCTTGATTTTATCAGAATCACATGTGTTTTCAGTCTGTCTGAAGAAAGTCTTTTTTACCTGCTGCTGTTTGTATGCATTCAACAAGAATTCTTAAAGAAATTAAAGTCTCTTCTGGATTCTTCATAACGTGTGCCGGCAGCTGAGTTAAGCTATCTGCGATCGTCGCCAATTGTAAGTAAGGTGGAAGAGATCCGGCATCTCACAGAGCCATATTTACAGCCACAGGCCCCGGGGACAGAATAGCACCATTGATTCCATGGTGCTGTACATGAGAAAGGGTTACATACAAATTACTGATATCATGTACAGTAAACAAACTTACACTCACAGACTGATACAGAGGGGAGATGACCCTACCCTTGCGGGCTTATATTCTACGGGATGATGGGGAAGGAGACAGTAGGATGGGGGGTTGCAACAGATCTGGTGTTGGTGAGGCGATAGCTCCGGTAGTGGTGAGGAGCCAGCGGGGTCATTGCAAGCTGTAAGCTTTCCTGAAGAGGTGGGTTTTCAGGTCCCGTCTGAAGGATCCGAATGTGGTTGATAGTCGGACGTGTTGGTGCAAAGAATTCCAGAGGATGTGGATATTCGGAAGAAGTCTTGAAGGCGGTTGGGTGAGGAGTGAATAAGTGTGGAGGAGAGAAGGAGGTCTTGGGAGGACAGGAGATTACGTAAGGGAAGATATCGGAAGATTAGTTCAGAGATATATGGAGGAGACAGGTTATAGATGGCCTTGTAGGTCAATATTAGTAATTTGAGAGATCTGCAGAGGGGAGAAGCAGAGGAGTAGCGAGGAGAGAGATGAATTAGTCGGGCAGCAGAGTTAAAGATGGACTGGATAGGTGCGAGAGTGTTAGCAGGGAGGCCACAGAAAAGGATGTTGCAGTAGTCGAGGTGAGAGATGATGAGGGCATGCACAGGCATTTTATTAGATTGAAGGTTGAGGAAAGGACAGATTCTGGAAATATTTTTGAGCTGGAGGCGACAGGAGGTGGAAAGAGCTTAGATGTGCGGTTTGAAGGACAGGGCAGAGTCAAGGGTTAGTCTTAGTTGTGGTAGATAGATTTAGTAAAATGGCGCACTTCATCGCATTACCTGTTCTCCCTAAAGCTAACACCTGACTCCGGTCTTTCTCACCGAGATGGTGAAGCTCCACGGAGATCCTCCAATGTTGTGGCAGATCGGAGTACCCAGTTTGTATCTAAATTTTGGAGGGCATTGTATTCTCGCCTGGGGAATCATCTATCTTTTTTTTCGGCATTCCATCCTCAAACTAACGGTCAGACTGAACGTCTAAACCAAAGTTTGGAGACATACCTCAGGTGTTTTGTGTCATATAGTCGGGGGGATTGGTCATCTTTTTTACCATTAGCCGAATTTGCTTTAAACATTCGTAGCAGTGAGTCATCATTTTTTGATGCATATGGCTTCCAACTACAGTTCTGTACCTTCAGTAAAGCTAAGTCTTCAAGGGTTTCTGGGGAGGAACGATTTTCTTCATCACTCTCATCTGTATGGCAAGGTTCTCAAAACAACTTAAAAATCATGGGAAACAGATACAAACGCATAGCTGATAGGAAACAGTTGTCAGGTCTGGACCTGGGTGTCAATGATTTAGTTTGGCTGTCTACCAGAAATATTAAACTGAAAATTCCTCCTAGGCTTATTGGTCCTTACCCAGGAGGTCCCTTCCAATTCTACCATTCTATCATTCTATAAGGTGGTCACCGTAATTAACTCTGTGGATTTTCATCTTGAACTTCCTCTAACTCTCAAAATCCACAACGTTTTCCACAAGTCATTGCTCAAAAAATATGTAGCGCCTGTGGAGCCGTCACCCTTGCCGCCGCCAGCAGTTATTGTTGATGGTAATTTGGAGTTTGATTTGGCAAGAATTGTGGATTCCTGTATGGTTTGCTGTTTGCGGCCCATCCAGATAAACCCGGTCTTGAGGGTCCAGTAGCCACTTGTAGAAGGGGAGTACTGTCACAAAGGTGTCAAGTCCCCCTGGAAGACCTGGAGTTAGAAGGTCACAATGGGTAATGAATCGCAGGTCCTTCTTAGAGACTGTGTGATTTGTGTCCTATTTTAAATGTTTTTTCTTTCCATCAGTGCTGAAAGGGTTAAGGACTCTTCATGCTGGTTGGGAACATACAGCATTGTTGCTCTCAGCTGCAGCTGCTGATTTCATTTCCTCTCCCTACATGTACTAACTCTGGGCATTTCTTCTTTGCCGGTAAAATAATCTTGTTCCTGGAAATGTTGATCTGTGTAGTATTGGAGTTGGGAGTAGCTGCTGGAGTGTTTTGTGAGCAGTAGTTTCATGAGTGTTAATTTCCTCATCATTATTCCTATTTAGTTTGTCTATTCCTCCCGTTCCCTATCCTCCTCCCTATTTTTGATGAGTGTGATATTTTGTATGATAGTGGTTTTCAGTTACCCTGTCTGTCTTTGTGTTTTGTTTCCTTTATATTTCTGTCCCATGCCTCATGGGGTGTAGGAGAGGACAGATTAGGGTTTAACAGGAGCATAGAAAGGTTGGAGACTCAGGCCTCTCTACCATCAAGAGTACCCCTGGGACAGGGATAGTTAGGGTCCCAGTTCCAGGGATAGATTTAGGCCCCTCTCCCTTACTTCAGATCTTCACATTGTGACAGTGACATGCCGGCCCTGGCATGACAATGTAAGACTTATATGCCATAGATGCTTCTCTAGGAAATTAAATATGCAAATTGTCTCTTCAGAGAGGATGAGGATTATAACACTAATGTCATCTATTAGAAGCAGCTATCCTAAAAGTTACTATTGACCCTTTAACGGGTCTTCCAATATTACTTAGGTTAAAAGTCACATATTTCCATATAAATATGTAAAATTATATGGGAATCAGACTACGTAATCTGCGCTGCACGTAAGCTGCTAACCTGAACAGATGCACTCTCTACTTTCAAGGCTTCAATACTAGGTACACTAGTCTTTCTGTAACTATCCTTTTCATTGGAATATTGACACATATCGAGGCGCTCATGCAAATATTTAAGACAGTGAGTGTCTCTTATCAGAATTTGTGGGAAGTTTGCAGTAAAAATTCTGATGAATTTTTAGTTGTTTCTTTGGAAATGCAAGAAACATGGCAATTATATTATAGAAATTTATAGGCTGATAAATGTACTTATTTTTTTCATTTAGAGAGTAAGGAGTGTTTAAATTTAATAACATTTACAACAAAAAAAGACCTTTAATGTTTACAGTGATATAAAAGAGAAGAGCTTTCTCCCCGACTCGACACGGTACATTAATCAACTGTCTGCCTCACACTTACAAATCCTGATTTTGTGCGGCTAAATAGTAACATGAGCCTTATCTTATTACATAATGTGGGTCTATAACACATCAGAGAGTAGTTTCGTTTACTAGTAAAAAAAAAAATATTGAATAGACATGCAGGGAAAACACGATTATTAACTCTAATATGAATGTGTCGTGAGAGTTCAAGATAATCATAAAAGTTAAGACAGTACTAATATAATTTTGTGTCTTTTTATCCCGAAAGGCTAGTACACCTTCTGTGGTTTTATTTCTTCCTCCTATTGTTCTAATTCATTTGAAATTTGTTACCAAGAAGGAAAGATAATATACCGTATGTGCAGTAAGCAAGGACTTACATTATTCATTGGGTTTTGTCTAGATGTTTTAATAAGGATCTAGAAAGGACTTAAAGTTTTATAATTTCTACACTTGCATATACTATCGCTTTGTGAATATATTTATGAACTGCAGGGAGAATACTTACTTTTAAATTATAATTATGAATTGTATCCGTAACATGTTTTTTAATATGATTGGAAAAGAACTTTTTTTTTGGAAAAAATATCTTACACATAACCATATGTATTATATAAATAATTTAATATACAGATAATAACAGATAACACATAACTGAATACACGGAGACTATTGAGTTTTAGGGATTGACTGCTACTGTTTTTATATAAATCCATATTAATACTCTATGTTGAATATTCAGTATCTACAGAAAGTTCCAGTTTACAAGAATAAGGTATGAATTACTAATGCTGACCTACATTTAAATGTATCAAACATATAGTCTGCACCTTAGTTGTAAATACCGAGTACAAAGGATGATTGAAAATACAACCTTAATTCCAAAAAGTTGGGATACTATGTAAAATATAAAGAAAACAAAAATGCAATGATATGGAAGTGTCTTATTGCCATAATTTATTCACAAGAGAACACGGAGCTAATATCAAACGTTGAAAGTGAGACATTTTTCCATTTGATTTGAAAAATGAAAATTAGAACAAATTTAACAAAAATCCTGTTAAACTAAAGTAAGTGGTGCTAATAAAAAATAGCTGGAGGGTCAATTTTCTGCTATGTCCCATGACAGAGTGGTAGATTCTCTCTCAGAAGCAAAGATGGTCAGAAGTTCAACAATCTTTGAAAAAATGCATCTAAAAGTTGGGGAACAGTTTCAGAAAAATGTTTCTGAATATAAAATTGCATAAACTTTTAATATCCCACCATGCACAGTACATAATTATCAAAAGATTCAGAGATTCTGATGAAATTCATGTGCACAAGGGACAAGAAATATGGTCGATATTGGATGCAGGTCATGTAAGGGCCCTCAAACGGCACGGCATTATAAAGAACCATGGTACAGTCATGCAAATCATCAGTTCAGGAGTTTAGGAATACTTCCAGAAATCATTGACTGTGAACACAATAGGCCATGCAATCCACAAATACTGTACTAGTTAAAGCTCTGTCATGCAAAGAATAAGCCATATATTTACCTAATCCAGAAACGCTGCCGTCTTCACTGGGACAAAGTGTGTTTAAAATGGACTAAGGAAAAATGGAAAACTATCCTGTGGTCAGGTGGAACAAAATTTGAAAATCTTTATGGAAAACATTGACGCTGTATACTTTGGACTAAAGAGAAGCAAACTCAAGCTTGTTATCAGCAGTTTAAAAGCCTTCATCTCTGATGGTATGAGGCTATATTAGTGCTTATGGAATGGGCAGCTTACACATCTTGAAAGGCAACAACAATGCTGAGCATTTTATAGAGGTTTTAGAAGAACATATACACCCATCCCGACAACATATATTTCAGCGATGGCCATGGCAAAGAAATCCAGGATTGTTGAGCAGCTAGAATCCTAGATCAGCTAAGAATGGAACAACATTGATCTTGCAGAACTCCAGCAATTGGTCACCTCACTTCACTGACGTTTACAGACTGTTGTCAAAAGATCTGTCCCAACTTTTCTGAGATATGTTGCTGCCATCAATTTCTAAATGAGTTACTTTTTTCAAATTAAATGGAAAAATGTCTTACTTTACATTTCCGATCTGTGTTCTGTTGTGAATAAAATATGAACATAACAGATTTCAAAATCATTGCATTCTTGTTTTCTTCACACGTTACACAGCATCCAAACATTTTGGAAATTGGGCTTGCATTCAAGTATCACCTGTGACATGTAGGCTTCCAAGTCCCACAATCAAGAGATAAGTTAACCTGCTGAAATGATGAAGAGTTAACAAAAGGCAGAGAAAACAAGTGCAACTGAGGACTTGGATAAAGTCAGAGCTCAAACATAGTCTGTAGGGAGCAGTTCTGGATTAACAGAAAGGCACAGGGTTGTGTCCAAATGGGCCTTAAAAGGTCTAGAGAGATGATATCATGGAGGCACACAAGGCCACTTGTAAAACCCAATGTGGATCACAGCACAGGGCAGCAGCCATAGAGGAAGGAGGCAAAGCCCTGCTGAGCTGAGACAGGTGCATAACACTCTTGTTACCACCATGCCTCCTTTGAGCATCTGAGTTTTGGTCACCTATTTTACATGCAGAATACTAATGTACTATGCATAGTTGTGGTGTCACGATCCATTTTTGGAATTTGTGGCAGTTCTGGTTCTACTCCGTTTAAAACTTTTTTCCTTTTGGACCAACGGGGGTTAATGTCAGTTTTTCCCCACTGGCAATCTGGTGTAATTGCACTGCTGATGGGTCAGCTGATGTGGGTGGTGACCACTCCCACCATCCTTTAGAAGGTCACCTGATGCATCAGCTGACTGTTGATGATACAGGTCCTTTCTGGAAACCAGCCTAGCAGGAGCAGCACTCTGGTGTCAGCCACGTCTGGTGTTTGGAGTCCAGTTGCTGTGTTATCTGCTGTGTGGAGCTAAGCAGCAGTGTTCTTAAGCTAAGTGTGGTATTTTTTGTTACCTTGTCCCTTTGGTGTTTGTCACTTCCCCTGTGTTTAATATCTGCAGAGGTGAGGCTAGTGCTCCTTGCTGGCCAGCGCACTAGCCAAGGCAGTAGTAGGTGATAACTAGGGACGAGGTATCCTAACGGTGGCGGAGGGAAGGACCCGCATAGGGCATTAGGAGAGTGCAGGTACAGGCTCAGGTTTGAGCTCAGGTGGTGACCATCCTTCATTCCCTATTGTTAGGGCCTTCTTCTCACCTTTTCCAGCCCGTTGACTGTGAGTTGTGCCGTCCGCTGACCGACCACCGGTTGGGTCGTGTCATACATCGTGACATTATCAACAACGTCACATGTTTTCTGAAGAGCCATGCCCCAAATGCAGGCCTTTACCCAACTGATCCAGACCCTCACTGATGAGCTTAAGGAGCTGCGGGGTCAGGTGTCGCAGTAGCTTCAGCAGTTGATGGGGATCTAGGCCTCAGCTCAGTTGCAGGCTCAACCAGATTCCAAAATATCTCTCCCTGACCGTTTCTATGTAGGGAGAGATAAGATTGTAGTGTTCAAAGAAGCCTGCAAGTTGTATTTTAGGCTTCGCCCTTGTTCATCAGGGAGAGAGGAGCAGCGTGTGGGAATCATAGTCTCCCTTCTTAAGAGTGTTCCCCAATCCTGGGCCTTCTCCCTGCCGACCGGTTCACCATCTTTACAGTCGGTGGACGAGTTTTTTGCAGCATTGGCACTGGTGTTGAGGATCCTAATGGCGTCTCTCTGGCTGAGTCTCATCTCTGCAAAATCAAGCAGGGGGGCCGGCCGGCTAAGAAGTACTGCTCAGAGTTTAGGAGGTGGGCCACTGACATGCAATGGAATGACCCTGCCCTTAGGAGCCATTTTTGTCAGGGTCTGTCATCTAGGCTGCAGAATACTCTGGTGCAGTACGCTGCCCCCAGGTCGTTAGAAGCAGCCATGTCCCTTGTTATCTGGGTGGATAGACTCCTCAGTGAGAGGCATACATCAAATCTGCCCCCTGTTGTCCTTGCTAGGGAGGAGGACAGACGGTGCAGATGGACAAACCCATGCAGGTGGGAGGAGTTGCATCTCAAATGGAGTAGCTTGCGGTTTGCCGTGGTATGGGGGCATGTTTCTATTGTGGGCAGACTGGTCATTTCATCGTGTCTGCCAAGCTTGCGCCAAAGTATCAACACCAATTCATAAGCCGCGTGCCTCTGGTTGTGTGGAGGGAAGCAACCAGAGTGTTTAGATTTCCTCCATCTACTCATCTCAGTGTACCTTACCTTCTGAGGTGGTGGTTGGTGGGGTAACAGAGACTGTACCAGTGCTTGTGGACAGTGGAGCGGGAGTCAATTTGGTGGATTCTCACTTTGTCCAAACCCATGGCCTGAGGAGTAGGATGCTGGCGAAACCCCTAAGCATTCAGGCCATTGACTCTGTCCCACTCAGCCAGGGGAGGGTGACCCAAGTCGTAAATGATATACACCTGTGTATAGGGACTCGTCATGAAGAGTCCCTGTCATGCTATGTCTTGGAGGGTATGCCAACTCCCATCGTTGTAGGCTCCCCTTGGTTGAAAAAACACAACCCGGTCATAGATTGGGGTCCAGGGAAGTATTCAGCTGGGACCAGTCATGTAAGGACTGCTGCCCAGGAGCTATGATTTCTGCCGTCTTTCTGCAACCTACCCCTTCTTCTCCGGTGGGGGCAGCAGAGGTGCCGCCAGGGAGTAGGGGCAAGACTCAACCTTCACCACAAGTTAATTCTGAATGTCTGAGTCCTCTTAGGAGGAGGGGTCAGAGGAGGGTGGTGGTTCCCTCTAAACATAGTGGGAGTATGAGTGTGGTGACAAAAGGGGGACACCGCTGTTGTCGGTTCCTCAAAGAGTTCACCATCTTATGGCAAACGTATGCGTGGAAATAAACATTCAGGTCTGGATCTGTGTGTGAACAAGTATGTAAGGACCCGCATAGGGCATTAGGGGAATGCAGGGACAAGCTCAGGTTTGAGCTCAGGTGGTGACCATCCCTCATTCCCTATTGTTAGGGCCTTCCTCTCACCTTTTTCATCCTATTAATTGTGAGTTGTGCTGTCCGCGGACCAGCCACCCATTGGGTCGTGTCACACATCGTGACTTGTGGCTCAAGAGGCATTTGCACAGACCGCTAACACACTATTGTTATTGTTTTCCCATTTGCTTAGTGAGGTGCTGTCACAAAGTAGTGACTATAGAGAAGGAAGCTGCAAGATAATAGGCAAGAGAAAAGCAACTTTCGGATGATAATCGTAATTAGTTGCAAGATTAAATAATTTTGAAATATATTTGTCTACTACATTTTGTCATTGACATGAGATAGCCATCAGCCTCTAATCCCCACTCAAATATGCATGTTTGGCCAAGATGAACGTGTATATTGTTTCCTTGGGGAACTGACAGACATCTTGGGTGCACTTTATCTCAGGTGAAACAAAAGATTAGGAAAGACTGAAACTTAAGATTCTGTTTTTTTCCCCAGGAAGATGTGGTGTGATTTTCAGACAGTTTCAATAGACATTGCAGATCTTGTCAAAATAGCTAGTATAAAGTCTCTACACATTATCCTACACATTAAGTTAATGAAGGTTGATCTACACATTAAATTAATGAAGGTTGATGGTTGTACATATAAACACGATATTATTGGAACCTTAAACAAACACGTCCAATTTTTAGTTCGTCATGTTGGTGCCATAGGGGGAAAAATACCATATCAGACAACACAATTGTCTCCCATAATATCGCTACATCATATGTTTGCTCCACTTAGCTCTGGACAATCATTCCATTAATTTTCTTTTTGGAAACTCATGGGAACAGAGTCCAGCAAAAACAAAAGTGTCAAAAGTTTGAAATCAAAATGCCCAATCTTTCTCTCTCAGAACATCATCTGTCAGGAGAGAGTTCTTATTGGATTGGGTCCTGTACATTTATTCTTTCTGGCAATAAATGTCTAAATGTCTAAATCTTATTGGATTGGGTCCTGTACATTTTTCTTTCTGGCAATAAATGTCTAAAGACACTCGGAGAAGGATCAATCAACTATATTAAAATCGTTCAGCACTTGTTTACATCCTTTTTGCACAGGCTGACGAAGAATGATGGGGTCAAAACAATGAATAATAAGTTGTTCTGTTGCCATACAGTATCATGTTGCCCTGTTTACATGGTGAAAATGTGTTGCCAATAACGATAATGTTTGTTCCAGCATAAACGATCCAATCACCCAATGAATGAACATTTTGCTCAATCATTGGATGATTGCCGACATGTTTATACCTATAAATGCTCGGCTGCACAGCTGATATTTTTAAATGTGGATGCTATGTAAGGAGGTGGCAGGAACCCCTCTCTTTCCTATGTGCTGACCCCGTGCACTTTGTTGAATTAACTGTATTGTGCTGCATATTGTTGTCATGTATGTACCTGTATGTTAATATGTGCCTGTGGTTGTATTAACTTTATGCAATGTAATGTAATGCATGTGCTGTGTTTGTACGTTTCTGATATGTGTGTTGCACTAGCTTAGGGACAGTGAAGGGTTAACCTGGTGGGCTGGGCCAGCAACAGAAAAGGCGGCAGGAAGCTGTTGCTTCAAGTTAGTAGCCCGGGCACGTTGGCCCTGGGCAGGTGTACAGGAGCAGCCGGGGCATTGCCAGACCGCCAGGAGGGGAGAAAATCTGCTGCCCCAGATCAAGGACTTAAGGAACGCAACACGGGCCCCATTACTGCAGAAGGGCCCCGCTGAAGGGACTACAAGCATCCAGATCCCAGCAAGTGGAATACTGCTTGATTTTGGCTACCAAGGCTGTTGTGGGTTCGGCTGTAGACAGTGTCAGGGAGAGAGGAGGAAGCCAGTGTTGCACCTTCTTTTCTCATCTCAGTTTTATTAGTTCGTTCCCTGTTGGACAGCAAGTTGTGCCTGAGGATTGCGTCTGTCTGGTTCATCTCTGTGCAAGGTAACGGGGGTGTTTACTGATTGTGGCTAAGTTGACTCGGCTGGGACTACCACCCCGGGCCACCTTGTTACGCTACACACATACTGACTGTCTTTCTTCCATGCTACACACACTCACCATATGTTACACACACAAACTCCATGCTATATACTAACTACATGTTACATCCACTTACACTCTGCATGTTAAACACACATTGCATGTTACATGTACACATTGCATGTTATACACAAACTGCATTATATACACATACTGCATGATATA
>JARQOD010000006.1:312804615-312870778 GCA_033576555.1 Oophaga sylvatica
TGCGGTTTGCCGTGGTATGGGGGCATGTTTCTATTGTGGGCAGACTGGTCATTTCATCGGTGTCTGCCAAGCTCGCGCCAAAGTATCAACACCAATTCATAAGCCGCGTGCCTCTGGTTGTGTGGAGGGAAGCAACCAGAGGTTTAGATTTCCTCCATCTACTCATCTCAGTGTACCTTACCTTCTGAGGTGGTGGTTGGTGGGGTAACAGAGACTGTACCAGTGCTTGTGGACAGTGGAGCGGGAGTCAATTTGGTGGATTCTCACTTTGTCCAAACCCATGGCCTGAGGAGTAGGATGCTGGCGAAACCCCTAAGCATTCAGGCCATTGACTCTGTCCCACTCAGCCAGGGGAGGGTGACCCAAGTCGTAAATGATATACACCTGTGTATAGGGACTCGTCATGAAGAGTCCCTGTCATGCTATGTCTTGGAGGGTATGCCAACTCCCATCGTTGTAGGCTCCCCTTGGTTGAAAAAACACAACCCGGTCATAGATTGGCGGTCCAGGGAAGTATTCAGCTGGGACCAGTCATGTAAGGACTGCTGCCCAGGAGCTATGATTTCTGCCGTCTTTCTGCAACCTACCCCTTCTTCTCCGGTGGGGGCAGCAGAGGTGCCGCCAGGGAGTAGGGGCAAGACTCAACCTTCACCACAAGTTAATTCTGAATGTCTGAGTCCTCTTAGGAGGAGGGGTCAGAGGAGGGTGGTGGTTCCCTCTAAACATAGTGGGAGTATGAGTGTGGTGACAAAAGGGGGACACCGCTGTTGTCGGTTCCTCAAAGAGTTCACCATCTTATGGCAAACGTATGCGTGGAAATAAACATTCAGGTCTGGATCTGTGTGTGAACAAGTATGTAAGGACCCGCATAGGGCATTAGGGAGTGCAGGGACAAGCTCAGGTTTGAGCTCAGGTGGTGACCATCCCTCATTCCCTATTGTTAGGGCCTTCCTCTCACCTTTTTCATCCTATTAATTGTGAGTTGTGCTGTCCGCGGACCAGCCACCCATTGGGTCGTGTCACACATCGTGACTTGTGGCTCAAGAGGCATTTGCACAGACCGCTAACACACTATTGTTATTGTTTTCCCATTTGCTTAGTGAGGTGCTGTCACAAAGTAGTGACTATAGAGAAGGAAGCTGCAAGATAATAGGCAAGAGAAAAGCAACTTTCGGATGATAATCGTAATTAGTTGCAAGATTAAATAATTTTGAAATATATTTGTCTACTACATTTTGTCATTGACATGAGATAGCCATCAGCCTCTAATCCCCACTCAAATATGCATGTTTGGCCAAGATGAACGTGTATATTGTTTCCTTGGGGAACTGACAGACATCTTGGGTGCACTTTATCTCAGGTGAAACAAAAGATTAGGAAAGACTGAAACTTAAGATTCTGTTTTTTTTCCCCAGGAAGATGTGGTGTGATTTTCAGACAGTTTCAATAGACATTGCAGATCTTGTCAAAATAGCTAGTATAAAGTCTCTACACATTATCCTACACATTAAGTTAATGAAGGTTGATCTACACATTAAATTAATGAAGGTTGATGGTTGAAAAACTATTGAACTAAAGGTACTGCCACACTAAACAATCCCGCTAGCGATCACTATAACGACGCATACTAATGAGATCGCTAGCGGGATTGTTTCTATATCGCTAAATGCGGCCACATTTAGCGATATAGTTAACGACGCTATCGCCGTTAGCGATCTTCTAAACGACTTTAGCGGTACAAAAGTACCGCTAAATCGCTAAGAAAAGTGCCACACAGCGATAAGATACTTACCCAGCGGGAGCGCCGACGAGAAAATAGGGTCCGAACGATTCCAGCGACGAGCGAGATCACAGCAGGAAGCTCGTCGCTGGAAGCTGCCGCACTGAACAATATCGCTAACGGATCGCTAAATAGTGACGTTTTTTAGCGATCCCGTTAGCGAATTGTTTAGTGTGGCAAACCCTTAACACAGTCATTTTTGTCCATGTTGGCCATAGGGGGAATACATATCAGACAACAATGTCTCCCAATTCTCCACATATTTGCTCACTTAGCTTGGACAACTATTCATAAGTTCTTTTTGGAACAGGACAGAGTCCAGCAAAAACAAAAGTGTCAAAAGTTTGAAATCAAAATGCCCAATCTTTCTCTCTCAGAACATCATCTGTCAGGAGAGAGTTCTTATTGGATTGGGTCCTGTACATTTATTCTTTCTGGCAATAAATGTCTAAATGTCTAAATCTTATTGGATTGGGTCCTGTACATTTTTTCTTTCTGGCAATAAATGTCTAAAGACACTCGGAGAAGGATCAATCAACTATATTAAAATCGTTCAGCACTTGTTTACATCCTTTTTGCACAGGCTGACGAAGAATGATGGGGTCAAAACAATGAATAATAAGTTGTTCTGTTGCCATACAGTATCATGTTGCCCTGTTTACATGGTGAAAATGTGTTGCCAATAACGATAATGTTTGTTCCAGCATAAACGATCCAATCACCCAATGAATGAACATTTTGCTCAATCATTGGATGATTGCCGACATGTTTATACCTATAAATGCTCGGCTGCACAGCTGATATTTTAAATGTGGATGCTATGTAAGGAGGTGGCAGGAACCCCTCTCTTTCCTATGTGCTGACCCCGTGCACTTTGTTGAATTAACTGTATTGTGCTGCATATTGTTGTCATGTATGTACCTGTATGTTAATATGTGCCTGTGGTTGTATTAACTTTATGCAATGTAATGTAATGCATGTGCTGTGTTTGTACGTTTCTGATATGTGTGTTGCACTAGCTTAGGGACAGTGAAGGGTTAACCTGGTGGGCTGGGCCAGCAACAGAAAAGGCGGCAGGAAGCTGCTGCTTCAAGTTAGTAGCCCGGGCACGTTGGCCCTGGGCAGGTGTACAGGAGCAGCCGGGGCATTGCCAGACCGCCAGGAGGGGAGAAAATCTGCTGCCCCAGATCAAGGACTTAAGGAACGCAACACGGGCCCCATTACTGCAGAAGGGCCCCGCTGAAGGGACTACAAGCATCCAGATCCCAGCAAGTGGAATACTGCTTGATTTTGGCTACCAAGGCTGTTGTGGGTTCGGCTGTAGACAGTGTCAGGGAGAGAGGAGGAAGCCAGTGTTGCACCTTCTTTTCTCATCTCAGTTTTATTAGTTCGTTCCCTGTTGGACAGCAAGTTGTGCCTGAGGATTGCGTCTGTCTGGTTCATCTCTGTGCAAGGTAACGGGGGTGTTTACTGATTGTGGCTAAGTTGACTCGGCTGGGACTACCACCCCGGGCCACCTTGTTACGCTACACACATACTGACTGTCTTTCTTCCATGCTACACACACTCACCATATGTTACACACACAAACTCCATGCTATATACTAACTACATGTTACATCCACTTACACTCTGCATGTTAAACACACATTGCATGTTACATGTACACATTGCATGTTATACACAAACTGCATTATATACACATACTGCATGATATACACACGCTATATGACACACACTATATGTTAGAAAACATGCTCCGAAATAGACACTTATGACACACACACATAAGAGGACATACCAGGCTCTCAACTCCTGCCACCTGCTCCAGACTCTCTCCTGCCCTTCAGTTCCACTAGACTCCTGCAGGGTGAAGAACCTTTGGCCATGTGACCTTGATCTCACCAGAGGTCCTTCTACATTTTTAACCTGAGAAACAGAGCTGATAATGTGGAACTGCCATTATCAGTGCAGACGATGGTTAGTAAAGGCCAAAGAATGATCAGGTCTCCAAGCCTGTAGCTGTATAAAGCCTCACTGGGGGCCCTGAGTAGTTCCTCAGCTTGCTCCCTCCCACCCCCCCCCCCATGAGTATAAGCCCTGAGTGCAAGTAATGTCTAATACAGGGTGGGGAATCTTTTTTCTGCCAAGGGCCATTTGGATATTTATACCATCCTTCGGGGGGCGTACAAACTCCGCCCACAAAGTACATCCTGACTGAGGCACTGGTGTAAGGACATAATCTTTCATTGCATGCCCTTCAGTGTTCAGTAGTGAACACTGCGTGTGTGTGCTAACAGAGCAAGAAGAAGTTAATGAGCTGGTGGCAATCAAAATACAGCTCCCTGATAAATGGTCATCGAGGGCCGTAAATGGCCCTGGGCCTGAGGTTCCCCACCCCTGGTCTAATACATAACTAAATAGTTATAAAAGCATTGAAATTATTGACTTACATTAACATGCAAATCTATCATATCTATTTTTCCACCTTGTAGGGGTTGTTCTCACTTGGGTGCAACGGGAGGAAGACAGGAGGCTTGTTCCATTAAAAGTTCATGTGGGTTTAATACTCCATAAACCTAGAAGCAAAACAGAAATCAAACATCCTTCAAGTCAGGCAAACAAAATACAAATATCCATAGCAGGGCTCTGCTCCGCCAGGCCTTTGTGCACACAGGCTGGTGTAGCATTCAATTTTCAGGCTTGGTCTGGAGCCAAACACACAAGAGGCCTTCTTCCTCCCAACATACCGACCAGGTGCCAAACAACAGCCTCCATTATATAGACTGTTAACCACACCCAGAGGTGAGGTATTAGGTAGCTAGACTTGCCCATCTCTCACAGCTACCGGTAACCCGGTCCCAGGTGCAACAAACGAACCTCTTAGTGCCTTCATGCACTAGAGAAAATACTCTGGGTTACATCACAGAGACAAACCATCTGTGCGACATATACCTCCCATCGACTATGTGACCATTAGCCACACTACAACCTGTACATGATAGCACAAGTGACATGTTGTGAATGGGTTTGAGATGAGTTCTGAGCAGAGGCTCCCTCTGGTGGTTACAAGCGGTGCTAGTGAAGATTGTGAGGACTGGGAATCAGGTGTTACTGACTGGTCTTATATAAGGGAGTCATTTTCCCATCAGGGTTGCCGGTGATCAATTGTTCTGGTCTGAATCCTTCATTCCAGTTTCCCTTGTAGCCTGCTGTGTCGTGTCTGCATCTCCTGCTATCAGATAAGACTTTTTCTTCTTTTGTGTTTGTGCTATATTTTTTTGCATTTTGCCCTGCACTTCTTTGGGGGCCTTCAGGGTCCCCTCCGGGGGCTTCTGCCCTCTCAGTTTTGTTCAGCCACTGAGTTTTGTTCTTTTGCTTTTTCCAGTTTTTTCAGTGGCTGCTGTTTTGATTTTGTTACACCAGAGAACTAATTTAGGTGGTAGAGGTCGTGTGATCTCAGGTGATTTTGAAATTAGTAGAGTTGGTGCTTTTCAGGGTTTTCTGGGATTGCAGTAAGTACCCTTCCTATCCTTTTCTATTTAGATAGTTTGGGCCCCAGCGTTTGCTCATACTATTTTCTTTCTGTGTCAGTATTTCCTCTTGTCTAACCGCCATTACATGTTTGGGGGCTTTCTATTATCTTTGGGGTTCTGCTCCGGGGCAGATAGCTTTCCTATTTCTATTTTTAGGTGTAGTTAGTTTCTCAGGCTGTGACGAGGCGTCTAGGACCAACGTAGGAACGCTCCACGGCTGCCTCTAGTTGTGGTGGTTAGTCAGGGTACTGCAATCTCATAGATTCCAACTGCTCTGGTGTATTGCCTTTTTACCTGCCCTTCTCAGCTACCGAAACATAACAGTATCACCGGCCTAAAAATTGAAAATTGTATGGTTCTCACAGAAGGGAAAAAATATTGTGAAAGAAAAAAGGTTGTCAGAGTTGTCAGAGATATTTTTCTGTTTGTTGCATTTTTTTTTTTTTTTTTCTTCCTCTGTATCTCTGGGTGCTGGGGAGGATCTTTTCTCCCAATGGAGTTTGCACAGTTGTCTGGCCGTGTGGATCAGCTTGCCACTGAGGTTCAGAGTATTGCTGCATATCTTGCTAGGTTGCCTGTTGTGGAACCTAGGATCCCCATGCCAGATTTGTTTTTAGGGGATCGAGCTAAGTTTCAGAATTTCAAAAATAATTGTAAATTGTTTTTTGCCTTAAAATCTAAGTCCTCAGGAAACGCAGCGCAGCAGGTTCAAATTATCATCTCTCTCCTGCGCGGCGATCCTCAGGATTGGGCTTTTTCCCTGATACCTGGGGATCCTGTTTTGAGTGATGTTGATGCGTTTTTTCAGGCTTTGGGGTTATTGTACGATGAGCCTAATGTCACTGATCAAGCTGAAAAAGCCTTGTTGGCATTAAATCAGGGGCTTGATGACGCTGATTATACTGTCAGAGATTCCGTAGGTGGGCAGTCCTGACCAAATGGAATGACGACGCTTTGGCGGCCCTTTTCCGGAAGGGTCTGTCAGATAATGTAAAGGATGTTATGGTGGGATTCCCTGTCCCCTCTGGTCTCAATGATTCTATGTCATTAGCGATTCAAATTGACAGACGTTTGCGTGAGCGGAGAAGTATGCGTGGAATGGTGTTGCCTTGTGAACCAGCTTCTGAACCCATGCAGTGTGATAGAGTGGTGTCTGGGGCACAGCGTCATGAGTTTCGAAAGCGCAATGGGTTATGTTTCTACTGTGGTGATGCCTCTCATGCTATTTCAGTCTGCCCTAAGCGGGGAAGACGTTTTGCACGCTCAGTAGTCTTGGGTAGTGTTCAGACTAAGTTTTTATTAACTGTCACTCTGATATGCTCTCTGTCCTCATTTTCTGCTCAGGCTTTCGTTGATTCTGGAGCAGCTATTAACCTGATGGATTATGATTTTGCTAAACGTTGTGGGTTTCCCTTGATACCCCTACAGAAGTCTATTCCCCTACTGGGGATCGATTCTACCCCTTTGGCTGAGAATAAACCCCAGTTTTCTACTCAGGTGATAATGAGGGTTGAACCTGATCACCAGGAGTGCTGCAAATTTTTGGTTCTATATAATCTGATGACATTATCGTGCTGGGTTTCCCTTGGTTACAGTCTCATAATCCTGTTTTGGATTGGAAATCTGTGTCTGTAACCAGTTGGGGCTGCCAATGTGTTAATACCAACACTCCTGTTTTTTCTGCCTCCCCCCAGGCTCAGGATGTTCCTGACTTTTTGTTTGATTTTTCTGATGTGTTTAGCGAAAGTAAATCTGCATCCTTGCCTCCCCATAGGAGCTATGACTGCGCTATTGAATTAGTGCCGGGTAGTAAATTCCCTAAAGGTCGCCTTTTTAACTTGTCTGTACCTGAACATGACGCTATGCGGTCTTATATCAAGGAATCATTGGAGAAGGGTCATATCAGACCATCCTCTTCACCCTTAGGTGCCAGTTTTTTCTTTGTGGCCAAAAAAGATGGTTCATTAAGGCCGTGTATTGATTATCGTCTCTTGAACAATATTACTGTTAAATATCAATACCCGTTACCCTTGATTTCTGACCTGTTTTCCAGGGTGAAAAACGCTACTTGGTTTACCAAGCTTGACCTCAGGGGGGCGTATAATCTTATTCGCATTAAGCACGGGGATGAATGGAAGACGGCATTCAATACCCCTGAAGGGCATTTTGAGTACCTAGTGATGCCCTTTGGGCTCACTAATGCTCCTTCCGTCTTCCAGTCCTTCATGAATGACATTTTCAGGGATTTTGTGGACAAATTTCTGATTGTTTATTTGGATGATATCTTGATTTTTTCTAATGACTGGGACTCTCATGTGAAACATGTTCGAACTGTATTCCAGATTTTGAGAGAGAATGCTCTGTATGTGAAGGGATCAAAGTGTCTTTTTGGCGTACAGAGGATCTCATTTCTGGGATTCATTTTGTCCCCATCTGTTATTGAAATGGACCCGGTCAAGGTTCAGGCCATCTGTGATTGGGTCCAACCTACTTCATTAAAGGCTCTTCAGAGATTTTTGGGTTTTGCCAATTTTTATCGTAAATTTATTGGTAATTTCTCGGTTATTGTTAAACCATTAACTGATTTGACCAGAAAGGGTTCTGATGTGGTGAATTGGCCTCCTGAGGCAGTCTCTGCATTTCAGGAACTTAAGCAGAGATTCGCTTCTGCTCCTGTTCTACGGCAGCCTGATGTTTCTCTGCCATTTCAGGTGGAGGTTGATGCCTCTGAAATTGGGGCAGGTGCCGTTTTGTCCCAAAAAGATCCAGAGACCTCTAAAAGTAACCCTTGTGCCTTTTTCTCTCGAAAATTTTCTCCTACTGAACGTAATTATGATGTGGGTAATCGGGAGTTATTGGCCATGAAGTGGGCTTTTGAAGAGTGGAGACATTGGCTGGAGGGCGCCAAACATCAGGTGTGGTCCTTACGGACCATAAGAATCTGGTCTATCTGGAATCTGCCAAGCGACTCAATCCTAGACAGGCCAGGTGGGCCTTGTTTTTCACACGTTTTAATTTTGTGGTTTCCTTTCTTCCTGGCACTAAGAATGTTAAGGCGGATGCCCTCTCGAGGAGTTTCCTTGCGGACTCTCCTGAGTTATCTGATCCTTCTGTTATTTTGAAAGAGGGTGTAGTTCTTTCCGCCATCTCGCCCAATTTGAGACTTGCTCTGGAGGGGTGTCAGGAGGATAGGCCCGAGCGCTGCCCTGTTGGAAAATTGTTTGTCCCGGACCAATGGAAAAAGAGTGTGATGTCTGAGATTCATTGTTCCGCATTGGCTGGGCATCCCGGAATTTTTGGTACCAGAGACTTGGTTAGTCGGTCCTTTTGGTGGCCTACCTTGTCTCGTGATGTCAGGGAATTTGTGCAGTCCTGCGGGACTTGCTCTCGCTCCAAGCCTTGCTCTCGCTCTAGTGGTTTGTTGATGCCATTGCCTGTGCCCAAGAGACCATGGACCCATATCTCTATGGATTTCATTTCCGATCTTCCTGTTTCTCAGAGAATGACCACCATCTGGGTAATTTGTGATAGGTTTTCCAAAATGATACATCTTGTGCCATTACCTAAGTTGCCTTCCTCCTCTGAATTGGTGCCGTTGTTCCTTCAGCACGTGGTTCTTTACACGGCATTCCTGAGAACATTGTGTCTGACAGAGGAGTCCAGTTTGTTTCCAGATTTTGGAGGACTTTTTATTCTAAACTGGGTGTTCAATTGTCTTTCTCCTCGGCATTTCATCCTCAGACCAATGGTCAAACTGAGAGAACAAACCAGACATTGGAGACTTATCTAAGATGCTTTGTGTCTGCTGATCAGGATGACTGGGTCTCTTTTTTGCCTTTGGCTGAGTTTGCTCTTAATAATAGGGCTAGCTCTGCCACTTTGATGTCTCCGTTTTTCTGTAATTCTGGGTTTCACCCTCGATTTTCTTCAGGACAGACGGAGGCTTCTGTCTGTCCAGGTGTTGACTCTGTTGTGGAGCGTATGCAACAGATTTGGGACCAGGTAGTGGAGAGGTTGTCCCTCTCTCAGGAGAAGGCCCAGCGGTTTGCTAACCGGCATAGGACTGATGGTCCTCGGTTTAAAGTGGGGGACTTGGTCTGGTTGTCCTCAAAGAATATTCCTATGAGAGTAGCATCTCCTAAATTTAAGCCTAGGTTCATTGGACCTTATAAGATCATGGAGATTATTAATCCTGTTTCTTTTCGTTTGCTTCTTCCAGGGACATTTAAGATCCATAACGTGTTCCACAAGTCCTTGTTGAAGAGGTTTGTTGAGCCAGTGGTTCCTGCTGCTGTGCCTCCTGACCCTGTTTTGGTTGAGGGCAATCTGGAGTATGTGGTTGAGAAAATATTGGATTCTCGTTTTTCTAGACGGAAACTCCAGTATTTGGTTAAATGGAGAGGTTATGGTCAGGAGGACAATTCTTGGGTGTTTGCTTCGGACATCCATGCTAGGAGACTTATCCGTGCGTATCATAGAGCTCATCCTGACCGGCCTGGTTGCTCAAGTGAGGGTTCGGTGACCCCTCCTCAAGGGGGGGGTACTGTTGTGAATGGGTTTGAGATGAGTTCTGAGCAGAGGCTCCCTCTGGTGGTTACAAGCGGTGCTAGTGAAGATTGTGAGGACTGGGAATCAGGTGTTACTGACTGGTCTTATATAAGGGAGTCATTTTCCCATCAGGGTTGCGGTGATCAATTGTTCTGGTCTGAATCCTTCATTCCAGTTTCCCTTGTAGCCTGCTGTGTCGTGTCTGCATCTCCTGCTATCAGATAAGACTTTTTCTTCTTTTGTGTTTGTGCTATATTTTTTTGCATTTTGCCCTGCACTTCTTTGGGGGCCTTCAGGGTCCCCTCCGGGGGCTTCTGCCCTCTCAGTTTTGTTCAGCCACTGAGTTTTGTTCTTTTGCTTTTTCCAGTTTTTTCAGTGGCTGCTGTTTTGATTTTGTTACACCAGAGAACTAATTTAGGTGGTAGAGGTCGTGTGATCTCAGGTGATTTTGAAATTAGTAGAGTTGGTGCTTTTCAGGGTTTTCTGGGATTGCAGTAAGTACCCTTCCTATCCTTTTCTATTTAGATAGTTTGGGCCCCAGCGTTTGCTCATACTATTTTCTTTCTGTGTCAGTATTTCCTCTTGTCTAACCGCCATTACATGTTTGGGGGCTTTCTATTATCTTTGGGGTTCTGCTCCGGGGCAGATAGCTTTCCTATTTCTATCTTTAGGTGTAGTTAGTTTCTCAGGCTGTGACGAGGCGTCTAGGACCAACGTAGGAACGCTCCACGGCTGCCTCTAGTTGTGGTGGTTAGTCAGGGTACTGCAATCTCATAGATTCCAACTGCTCTGGTGTATTGCCTTTTTACCTGCCCTCCTCAGCTACCGAAACATAACAGTGACATGTATGTTGTCAGTACATTTCAATATTGAGACACTCTCTAAGAACTGAATTACATAAATTGAGTTTGTCATCTGCTGAGCAGTTGTTCAGTATTTGTCTAGATAAACTCCATAGAGTGTCTAGAAAGACTTATCAGTCAGCAACCATCTTTTAACCCCTTCACCCCCAAGGGTGGTTTGCACGTTAATGACCGGGCCAATTTTTACAATTCTGACCACTGTCTCTTTATGAGGTTATAACTCTGGAACGCTTCAACGGATCTGCGCGATTCTGAGATTGTTTTCTCGTGACATAATGTACTTTACGTTAGTGGTAAAATTTCTTCGATATACCTTGCGTTTATTTTTGAAAAAAATGCAAATATGGCGAAAATTTTGAAAATTTTGCAATTTTCAAACTTTGAATTTTTATTCCCTTAAAACAGAGAAATATATCACACAAAATAGTTAAGAAATAACATTTCCCACATGTCTACTTTACATCAGCACAATTTTGGAATCAAAATTTTTTTTTCTTAGGAAATTATAAGGGTTAAAAGTTGACCAGCGATTTCCCATTTTTACAACAAAATTTACAAAGCCATTTTTTTTAGTGACCACCTCATATTTGAAGTCACTTTGAGGGGTTTATATGGCAGAAAATACCCAAAAGTGACACCATTATAAAAACTGCACCCCTCAAGGTACTCAAAACCACATTCAAAAAGTTTATTAACCCTTCAGGTGCTTCACAGGAGCTGAAGCAACGTGGAAGGAAAAAATGAATATTTAACTTTTTAGCCACAAAAATGATCTTTTACAAACTTTTTTTTTATTTTCACAAGGGTAAAAGAAGAAAATGGACACAAAGTTGTTGTGCAATTTCTCCTGAGTACGCCAATACCCCATAAGTGGGGGAAAACCACTGTATGTGTGCACAGCAGAGCTCATAAGGGAAGGAGCGCCGTTTGACTTTTTCAAACTAAAATTGGCTGGAATTGAGATTGGACGCCATGTCGCGTTTGGAGAGCCCCTGATGCGCCTAAACAGTGGAAACCCCCCACAAGTGACACCATTTTGGAAACTAGACCCCCTAAGGAACTTATCTAGATCTGTTGTGAGCACTTTGAATCCCCAAGTGTTTCACAAAAGTTTATAATGCCTGGGTGTGAAAAAAAAAAGAAACAATTTTCCACAAAAATTATTTTTTAGTCCCAAATTTTTGATTTTTCCCAAGGAAATTGGACCCCAAAAGTTGTTGGCCAATTTGTCCTGAGTACGCTGATACCCAATATGTGGGGGGGAAACTGTTTGGGCGCACGGCAGGGCTTGGAAAGGAAGTAGTAACGTTTTGGAATGCAGACGTTGATGGGGGTCATGTTCCGTTTGCAGTGCCCCAGATGAGCCTAAACAGTAGAAACCCCCCACAAGTGACCACATTTTGGAAACTAGACCCCCTAAGGAACTTATCTATAGCTTTGGTGAGCACTTTGAACCCCCAAGTGTTTCACACAAGTTTATAATGCCCTGGCATGAAAATAAAAAATCCTATTTTTTTCCCACAAAAATTATTTTTAGTCACTAATTTTTTATTTTCCCAAGGGTAACAGGAGAAATTGGACCACAAAAGTTGTTGTCCAATTTGTCCTGAGTACGCTGATACCCAATATGTGGGGGGGAACCACTGTTTGGGCGCACGGCAGAGCTCGGAATGGAAGGAGCACCATTTGGCTTTTTCCAACCAAAATTGGCTGGAATTGAGATTGGACGCCATGTTGCATTTGGAGAGCCACTGATGTGCCTAAACAGTGGAAACCCCCACAAGTGACCCCATTTTGGAAACTAGACCCCCTAAGGTACTTATCTAGATCTTTGGTGAGCAATTTGAACCCCCAAGTGCTTCACACAAGTTTATAACGTAGAGCCGTAAAATTAAAAAATCATATTTTTTCCACAAAAATGATCTTTTCACCCCAATTTTTATTTTCCCAAGGGTAACAAGACTCCAAAAGTTATTGTGCAATTTGTCCTGAGTACGCTGATACCCCATATGTGGGGGTAAACCACTGTTTAGGTGCATGGCAGAGTTTGGAAGGGAAGGAGTGCCGTTTGACTTTTTCAACGCAGAATTGGCTGGATGCCATGTCGTGTTTGGAGAGCTCCTGATCTGCCTAAACAGTGGAAACCCCCCACAAATGACACCATTTTGGAAACTAGACCCCTCAAGGAACTTATCTAGATGTGTGGTGAGCACTTTGAACCCCCAAGTGCTTCACAGAAGTTTATAACGTACAGCCGTAAAATAAAATTATTTTTTTTTTTTTACAAAAATGATTTTTTTGTCCCCAATATTTTATATTCACAAGGGTAACAGGAGAAATTGGACCCCAAAAGTGATTGTCCAATTTGTCCTGAGTACGCTGATACCCAATATGTGGGAGAAAACTACTGTATGGGTACACGTTGGGGCTCGGAAGGGAAGTAGTGACGTTTTGGATTGTAGACTTTGATGGAATGGTCTGGGGGCGTCATGTCGCATTTGGAGAGCCCCTGATGCGCCTAAACAGTGGAAACCCCCCACAAGTGACCCCATTTTGGAAAATAGACCCCACAAGGAACTTATCTAGATGTGTGGTGAGCGCTATGAAGCCCCAAGTGCTTCACAGAAGTTTATAACGTACAGCCGTAAAAACAAAAAAAATTTTTTTTTTTACAAAAATTATTTTTTTCGCCCCCAATATTTTATTTTCACAAGGGTAACAGGAGCAATTGGACCCCAAAAGTTGTTGTCCAATTTGTCCTGAGTACGCTGATACCCAATATGTGGGAGAAAACTACTGTATGGGAACACGTTGGGGCTCGGAAGGGAAGTAGTGACGTTTTGGATTGTAGACTTTGATGGAATGGTGTGGGGGCGTCATGTCGCATTTGGAGAGCCCCTGATGCGCCTAAACAGTGGAAACCCCCACAAGTGACCCCATTTTGGAAAATAGACCCCACAAGGAACTTATCTAGATGTGTGGTGAGCGCTATGAAGCCCCAAGTGCTTCACACAAATTTATAACGTACAGCCGTAAAAAAAAAAAATCATTTTTTTTTTAAAAAATGATATTTTTGCCCCCAGTTTTTTATTTTCCCAAGGGTAACAGAAAAAATAGGACAAATTGCACAATAACTCTTAGGGTCCAGAGTACGCTGATACCCCATGTGGGAGTAAACTACTGTTTGGGCGCATGGCAGAGCTCAGAAGGGAAGGAGCACCGTTTGACTTTTTCAATGCAGAATTGGCTGGAATTGAGATCAGACGTCATGTCACATTTGGAGAGCCCCTGATGTGCCTAAACAGCGGAAACCCCCCAATTCTAACTTCAACCCTAACCTCTACACACCCCTAACCCTAGTCCCAACCCTAACCACAAACGTAACCCTAACACACCCCTATCCCTAATCCCAACCATAACCCTAATCCTAACTTTAGCGCCAACCCTAACCCTAACTTTAGCCGCAACCCTAACCTTAACCATAACCCTAATGGGAAAATGGAAATAAATACATTTTTGTAATTTTATTATTTTTCCCTAACTAAGGGGGTGATAAAGGGGGGTTTGATTTACTATTTATAGCGGGTTTTTATGATTGGCAGCTGTCACGCTAAAAGACGCTTTTTATTGCAAAAAATAGTTTTTGCATCACCACATTTTGAGAGCTATAATTTTTGCATATTTTGGCCCACAGAGTCATTGGAGGTCTTATTTTTTGCGGTACGAGTTGACGTTTTTATTGGTACCATTTTTGAGCCTGTGACATTTTTTGATCGCTTTTTATTTCGATTTTTGGGAGGTTAGAATGAACAAAAATCAGCAATTCATGAATTTCTTTTGGGGAGGCGTTATATACCGTTCCGCGTGTGGTAAAATTGATAAAGCAGTTTTATTCTTCGGGTCAGTACGATTACGGCGATACCTCATTTATATCGTTTTTTTATGTTTTGGCGCTTTTATAGAATAAAAACAATTTTATAGAAAAAATAATTATTTTTGCATCGCTTTATTCTGCGAGCTATAACTTTTTTATTTTTTC
This sequence comes from Oophaga sylvatica, assembly GCA_033576555.1. Classification (NCBI taxonomy): domain Eukaryota; kingdom Metazoa; phylum Chordata; class Amphibia; order Anura; family Dendrobatidae; genus Oophaga; species Oophaga sylvatica. The sequence continues at coordinate 312,819,382 of JARQOD010000006.1, forward strand.
GCTCATGATGCTGTGTGATGGCTCGTTTTTTGCGGGACAAGATGACGTTTTCAGCGGTGCTATGTTTATTTATATCTGTCTTTTTGATCGCGTGTTATTCCACTTTTTGTTCAGCGGTATGATGATAAAGCACTGATTTTTTGCTTTGTTTTTATTTTTATTTTTTTAAGGGGTTCACTAAAGGGGTTAACTAGTGGGACAGTTTTATAGGGGGGGTCGTTACGGACGCGGCGATACCAAATATGTGTACTTTTATTGTTTTATTTTTTTTATTTACAGGAAAAAATGAATTTATTGGGGAATTTTTTTTTTTTTTTTACTTATTTTGGAATTTTTTTTTTTACACGTTTATTTTTTTTTTTTTACTTTTTTACATTGTCCCAGGGTGGGACATCACTGTAAAATGTAAGATCGCTGGTCTCACAGTGTGCACAGCACTCTGTGAGACCAGCGATCTCACAGGCAGCGCTGCAGCTTCTCAGTGCCTGCTCTCAGCAGGCACTGAGGAAGCCGCCTCCCTCCAGGACCCCGGCGCCATCTTGGATCCGGGTCCTGGGAGGGAGGAAGCCCTCAGAATAGCGCGATCACATCGCGCTGTTCTGAGGGTCTCAGGGGGGCGCGCAGGGAGCGCTCTCCCTGCGCGATGCCCCCCTGTGCCCCCAGTACACCGCGATCATGTTTGATCGCGGTGTGCAAGGGGTTAATGTGCCGGGAGCGGTCCGTGACCGCTCCTGGCACACAGTCCCGGGTGTCAGCTGTGATAATCAGCTGACACCCGGCGGCGATCAGCTGCGCTCCCCCCGGGAGCGCAGCTGATCGCTATGACGTACTATCCCGTCCATGGTCAGATTGTCACGGGTTTTATGGACGGGATAGTACGTCTAATGTCAGAGAGGGGTTAAAGGGAATCTGTCACCCTAAATTGGCGGGATATTTAAATGATGGCAGTCAGGTCAGATGGGCGGTGTTTTGGGTACTTGCCTTAACATGTTGTTCGCCGCTGTCTCCATTATTTCTGGGAATTGTAGTCGTTGCCCTCCATATAACGCGCCTGTGCATTGCAATCTACGGGCAACGCATACTGCGTGTGCGCAATTCAAGATTGCAATGCGCAGGTGCGTTATATGGAGGGCAACGACTACAATTCCCAGAAATAATGGAGACAGCGGCGAACAACATGTTAAGGCAAGTACCCAAAACACCGCTCATCTGACCTGACTGCCATCATTTAAATATCCCACCAATTTGGGGTGACAGATTCCCTTTAATATGGTACCAATATTTCCATAATGCACTAAAACTCCTAATATCTGTCATGAAGCTTTCTTTTATGTCAGAATCATAAAACACCATTCTCCCTGACAATTCAAGATAGGTACTGGAAAATTTTGCTAAAGTCTCTAGATTAATAGGACAAACAGCTTTTGTGAATTTTTCTGAAAATCAATCTACATATCAGCTACTGTGTGGCAGATCTTTCATATATCGATTAAGATGTCATTGACTTTAGCAGGCCTAAAACTATAGACTTCCTTCCACCTTTCATCCTCAATACCTAAGAGATATGGACCATTTTACTTAGAGTAGATTTATGCTTTATAAAATCTTAGGCTGGAGTCACACACAACGTCTAAAAAATCGGACCGTTTTAGTCGGTCGATTATCGGACCAAAATGTAAAGAACAGACATCCGTCTGGCATCCAATTTTCCTGGAAAGATGCGATTTAGTCGCATCTGACCATAGTTGTAACATCCGATTTACATCCGACTTGTGAGAACTTCTCGCAGGCTTGCAAAACTGACATAAAGTAGATCCAAAAGAATAGTATTTAAATCACAAAAGAAAGAATAGATATATACACATAGAACACATATACATATATATATATAATATATATATGTATATATATATATATATACATGTCATTGTGACATGTATATATATATATATTTATCGTTCATAGACTTCTACATACTGTAATAGCCGCTAATTCAATTGCCGGCTTTTGTGAAAGTACAGACCCGACATGAAATGACACATGGTTTACATACAGTTAACCATGTAATTTCATGTATTTTTATATATGGTTTAAACTTACAATTACATGAGTGTATGTGTGCAAAATTGCAGACATGTAAGGGTTAATTAAAGGTATAAATTTGTTGAAAAAAAATGCGTGGGCTCCCGCTGTATTTTCTCCACCAGACAGACAAAGCCAGCGAGTGGGGGCAGATAATAATAGCCTAGGGAGGGCACATTTTTTTTGTGCCCCCCCTGGCTACTAACATCTGCCCCCAGACACCCCAGAAAAGGCAAATCTCTAATTAGATTAGCCCTTTCTGGCACTTTGCCCGTCTATTCCCATTGCCCTGTAGCGGTGGCGAATGGGTTAATAAGGGGTTAAAGCCACCTTGCAATTGAAAGGTGACTTTAAGCCAGGTTAATAATTGAGAGCTGTCAATTAGACAGCTCTCAATTATTAATCCTATTGTATGAAAGAAAAATCAAACACACACACTTTAATAAAAAAGAAGTTTAATGAAATAATCAAACAGTTTTTGACCATTTTTTATTTTCCTGCTAAAACCATTTCCTGTAATAAAAATAAAATAAAAAAACAAAATTATTCTTACCTATCCGATGCACAGTCAGGTCCCACGCTGTAATCCATCAGAAAGGGTTAACAGGTTACAGCTAGCAGGGAGCTAATGCTGCCTGCTGAGCTGTTACCACCTGAATGAATCAGTTCCTCTCCCGGCGAAAGGAGAGGAAGTGATTAATGAGTGGAGCTTAATTGATTTATTGCCACTTTCACTTCAGGTCAGGTCACCCTGACCTGACCTAAAGTGAAAGTGGGACGCAATCAATTAAGCTTCCTACAGTAATCACATCCTCTCCTGTCGCCGGGAGAGGAAGTTATTCATTCAGGAGCTTTCAGCTGAGCAGGCAGCATTACTTGCGCTGCTTGGATGAAAGCTAATTAACCCTTTGTGAAGGATTACAGCGTGGGATGTGACAGATCGCCGGATAGGTAAGAATAATGTTGTTTTATTATTTTTTCTTTATTATAGGAGATCAACGGCTTCGCAGGGATTAAGAGTTAAATAAAAGATGGTCAAAAAAATGTGTTTTTATTAAATTTTAATAAAATTATTTATTCTTAAAGTGTGTGTGTTTTTTTTATTTACTTCAATAGAATTAATAATTGATAGTTGTCTAATTGACAGCTCTCAATTATTAACCTGGCTTAAAGTCACCTTTCAATTGCAAGGTGGCTTTAACCCCTTATTAACCCATTCGCCACCGCTACAGGCAATGGGAATAGACGGGCAAAGTGCCAAAAAGGGCTAATCTAATTAGAGATTTGCCTTTTCTGGGATGTCTGGGGGCAGATGTTAGTAGCCAGGGGGGGCACAAAAAAAATGTACCCTCCCTAGGCTATTATTATTTGCCCCCACTCGCTGGCTTTGTCTGTCTGGTGGAGAAAATACAGCGGGAGCCCACGGATTTTTTTTCAACAAATTTATACTTTAATTAACCCCTACATGTCTGCAATTTTGCACACATATACTCATGTAATTGTAAGTTTAAACCATATATAAAAATACATGAAATTACATGGTTAATTGTATGTAAACCATGTGTCATTTCATGTCGGGTTCTGTATTTTCACAAAAGCCGGCAATTGAATTAGCGGCTATTACAGTATGTAGAAGTGTATGAACTATAAATATATGTATATATATATGTCACAATGACATGTATATATATATATAATATATATATATATGTGTATTCTATGTGTGTATATGTATTGATTCCATTCTTTAATAAAGCTGTCAGTGTGCTTTTACAGTATAGCCGGGATGAATTGCCGGCTTTTCTAAAGGACACCGGTGCGATTTAATCGCAAGTCACACTGCGGTCCGTTTGTAATCCGATTTTTCATCGCTCCCATAGACTTGCATTGGCGACTCTCGGCCGACATATGAGTACAATCGCAGCATGCTGTGATTTCACTCGCACGTACAACACGTCTGATAAAAAATCGGATGATGCGAGCTGACCCATAGATTAACAGGGGGACGAGCGCAATGCGATTTTTTTATTGCCTCGCGCTTGTCCGTATTAAACGGTAGTGTGACCCCGGCCTTAAAGGCAGACTCAAGTGGAAAGTGAGGTATTTGGTAATCAGATGCAGACCAAGTTCATTGCATAGACAGAAACATGACTAGGCCACTTCTATAAATCAAAGGATGCTCATAAACTGGAGCAGTGTGCTGAATATTTAAATAGAAGTGCAGAAGTTTTGCACTGTTTTTGAATCAAGAAGTGGTAATTGTACTCTCAAACCCAAAGGATAGCCACCAAGCACCAATAAGAAATTCAAATGTACTTATAGTGGCTGACAAGTATTGCCACTGTATTACAGCTTACACTTTATGGCAGTAAAATATAACATGAAGCTTTCATGTTCCTGTCATATGCCACCCTTAGTGAAAGGCAAATTCATATGACACAGCTGCCGACCATAGTAATGGCCAGAACGAGTAGTCCTGAATGCCCAACTGAATGCTAAAGAACTATTCTGTTTCTACCTTTGTTATGGGGTGTTATGGTATCTTTCCAATAGTCAAAAGCTGTGCTATGTGTATACATACTGTATGTATACATAGCTATGATTGCATTGACCTGCGGTCTGTGCTCTCTTCAGAAGTACACTACTGTGCCTAAAACAAAAACAGATCTCATATCTGTTTAAAGGATTATGAGTTCCCTATTTTGTGATGTAATGCATTTCTGTGTATCATTAAAGAAACAGAAAACATACAAAAATGCATGACATCACAAAAGAAGGAACTCATAATATTTGCAGTTTTTGCATACTTGTACTTTTTCCTCAATCAGTCAGAAAAAGGACAATAAAGTAACTATAAGTTCACCAACTTTATTGCTTCATTGGTTCTCAAGCCCCTTTAAAGAAATGGAATTTACTTTAGATCCCCTACTAGTGGATTTCAAAGTAAAGGTAAAGGTACTGCCACACTAAACAATCCCGCTAGCGATCACGATAACGACCATACTAATGCGATCGCTAGCGGGACTGTTTCTATATCGCTAAGTGCGGCCACATTTAGCGATATAGTTAACGACGCTATCGCCGTTAGCGATCTTCTTAACGACTTTAGCGGTACAAAAGTACCGCTAAATCGCTAAGAAAAGGTGCCACACTAGCGATATATACTTACACCCGCGGGAGCGCCGACGAGAAAATAGGGTCCGGAACGATTCCAGCGACGAGCGAGATCACAGCAGGAAGCTCGTCGCTGGAGCTGCCGCACTGAACAACATCGCTAACGGGATCGCTAAATAGTGACGTTTTTTAGCGATCCCGTTAGCGATATTGTTCAGTGTGGCATACCCATAACACTGGAAACAATAAACCCCTGTTAAATATGCCCTGTGCATTTACTTAAGAAAGCATAGTTGGCAGAAGACGTACTCACTTTGTTTGAAGTATACTTGTTCTTGTGTAATAGCTGTCAAAGAGATTTGCCTTGCGTAACTGTTACAATTATCTTTGCCAAGCAAAGTATGGAAGCCAGCAAGAGAAGTATCACATATCTTGTTTAATTAAGAGATAATAGTTTACCATAAATTTTATCACTTGAAAAGATACAGACATTCTTTCAACATCAAAGAAATGAACAAACTTCTTCGGTTTACCTCTTACCTAATTATAATGTAACTTGAGATGCTTAAGAAGGAAATATCCCACTATGAACAAAAACTCCGCACTTTTAGAGTTTTCTTTAATGTACTGAGCTGTGACCTGTCTTATTATTGTTTTGTACAACAATATATATAATCTGTTAGTACTTTATGAAAAGAAGATCATGGCAAATGCTTAGAGCATGTGACGTGAAAAGGAACCTGTCACCACTCATGACATCACTGTTGTTAGCATTTATCTGTATATGAAATAACAATTCTAGATAATATTTTCCTATAATTTTGTGTAGTGCTTTGCCTCTCTTATTCCTCCTAGGAATTTATGAATAAATTGACAGCTGGGTGTTACCAGTTGGGGTGTGCCCCTACGCAGTCCAATATTGTCAGCGCTGATTGGACAATGCCATAATATGTAGAGACACAGCCCCAACTGGTAACACCCAGCTGTCAATTTATTCCTAAATTCTTAGGAGGAATAAGAGAGGCAAAGCACTACACAAAATTATAGGAAAATATTATCTAGAATTGTTATTTCATTTACAGATTTATATTTGTAAATGTATTATTTACAAATAAAAAGAATCTACACTATGTATAGATCTAAAAAAAGGAGATTCCACATAATTATTATATTGTTTGAAATAGAAATAGCTAATAAAACTGATGTGTTCAGAGTGACGATCTTTTTTAAGGCCTCCACAGAAATGCAAGTAGGAGAAAATCTTTTTTTAAGCATTGTACCGGTAATTTTAGTTTTTTCAATGTAGACTAGATGTATTTACATCATCAATATCAGTTATAATTGATAAACTCCTAGGAGTATATTTATACATTTGGTTATTCATTTTTAATTATAGTTAATATGTAATAGGTGCCCTGCAGATCGATGGAAGTCTGAGGTCCTCACCCTTCCTTGAAAAACTGTCAGAAGTGCGCCCCTCAAAATCCTGCTGTGTGAGCGCACACAAAGAGCAGTATACAGGCTCATTAGAAAGTATGAATCTGCACAGAGCTCTGTGTCCACACTTAGGTAAGAGCTAAGTGCTTCTGTCTCCTGAGCAGAGCACTTCTGACAAGTCTTTTGAGCGAATGTTGGAGGGTCTGACTGAAACCCCCACTGAACCGCAGTGCATTTCAGCACCTATCACATATGTACTATATATATAAAAAAAGGGATAAATGTATCTAAGGTTGAATGACCTAGATTTTAAAGGGGTCATCAGTACTATATTAATTTTTTAGGGTGCGTCTAAGAACTAACAAGTAGATAGTTGCTAACTGCCTGCCTGACCACTTCTGCGGCTTCCGCTAACGCTGAGTTTCTTGGCTCATAGTGAAAAAATCATTCGGTCCTGGATAATCCCTTAATGGTTCCTAATATGCTACACTATTAGGCAGAGCGTTTTATTTTTTTCCATTTTAAATTGAATGAAGATTTTAAAAATGTCAGTATTGTAATGTAAACTCACAGTGTACTATTAAATGTATCTATAAACTTATATTATATACTTAGTACTTCCAGCAGGTTTATGTTATTTTTTGCTATATAGTGATATAATATAAATCAGCAACATTTCTTCACAGTGGAGCTGCTTTTAGTATCGGTCACCAAATAGTTTTATTGTCAAGTATATAAAAGGGACATGTATGCATGTACTTGGTACTGTGGGAACCTATTAACCTATTCCAATTCAGTCTATATATATTGATTTATGCAATATGACTATATTGTCTGCTGCTGTGTATCTTGTGCTGCTGTGTCAGGAGATCACTATGTGCATCGTTCACTCAGGAATACATAATTTTACTGTATGTATGTGTGAGCATGTGTCACTCTGAATTACTGTCTATGGTATATTACATAGCAGTGTAAATAATGGGGACCCCAAGCAATGGGCTGTATACTAACAACACTTATTTTTTTTTCGATTTCTCATTTAGTAATATACTGTATGTCTTGAAGTTCAGTGGAACTCAATCAGTTCTAAAGACTTATGAGCTAAAATCACAGAACTTGGAGAGAAATAAAGACAATATAATTGAATTCTGCCATGTTTCCAGGAAGCCCCCCTGTCAATGTTAAGAATTTGTTCAGCAGGACACATCTTCATTTCATCTTTGTCCTAAAAATCTGTTAAATATTACACAACAAAATAGGATTTATGTACACACAACAAACTATTGAACTATAAAAACAGATGAAACACGGCAAAAATATCACTAAGGATCCAAAGAGATACACCAGATTCAATGATGTACACAAAACTGATGCTTTCCTCACCAGCGCAGCTATAAATATGCGTGCTTGGATTGGCCTGTTTGCATGTATTCTATATATGTAAATTATTACAGGGGTCTTCCAATTATACACATGTATGGCATTTCCACTTGCGAGACGAAATCCTGACTGTTGAGAGTCATTCATTACGCCATCTTGATGTAGTGGTCAGGGCTGCCACTAGGAATATCGGGGACCCATACTGGCAACATTTTTGGGGCCCCCTTGAGACTCCACTCCTGCTCTACCCCAAGTTTCGCCTCCACCATAGCTCCACCTCCACCACACGAACCTTCCACAGTCCCTTTGTCCAACAGGGCCCAGGGGGAAGCTAGTAGTGATCCGGGGCCCGCGTCCAACAGGGCCCTGGGGAGGCTAGTGTGGACTGGGGGCCACGTCCAACAGTACCCAGGGGAGACTAGTGGGGACTGGGGCCCTCGTCCAACTATGTACCCAGTGGGAAGCTATTGGGGACTGTGGGCCCTTGTCCAACTATCCCCAGGGGGAGGCGAGTGGGGACTGTGGGACCTCATCCAACTGTGCCCAGGGGGGAGGCCAGTGGGGACTGGGGGCTCTCATCCAACAGTGTCCAGGGGGAGGCTAGTGGGGACTGGGGTCCCTTGTCCAACAGTGCCCAGGGGGAGGCTAGTGTTCCACCTTGTACATCACTAATATCTTGCTGCTGTCAAAGGAAACTTTGAACGATTGTGGGGGTGCTGTTTGTCAGATTCCCACTAACCTCATAATAATGAGCTATCCTATAATAGATCCTCAGTGTATGAGTCCCAGACAACCCCTTTAAATTCATTTATTATTTTATTCATGTTAAAAAATTAATTGCTATCACCACATTAGTTGTTGGCATAGATAAGACATCAAGTAGAAGCTCATTTACCAATATGCTAATGCTAATGAGTATGCTAAACATATCCCAACTTAAGTTCTACTATTACCAAACCTTTACTTGCCTAATTTATAACTCATAGGTCCATGATTAATCAAAACTTTTACGCCAAAAAACTAGTGTAAAATGTTTTGAAATATCACAAATTTTTGGCAAAATTTTGCAACTTTTGGCATTTTCACACAAGTTTGAAGCAGCTTTGTCAAAATGGGCAAGTGTTGTGAATAGGCTGGAAATGAGTTCTGAGCAGAAGCTCCCTCTGGTGGTTACAAACGGTACTGGACTGTCCAGTGAAGATTTTGAGGATTGGGAATCAGGTGTTACTGACTGGTCTTATATAAGGGAGTCCCCTTCCCATCAGGGTTGCCGGTGATCAATTGTTCTGGTCTCAATCAGTGATTCCTGTTTCCTTGGTAGCCTGCTGTGTCGTGTCTGAATCTCCTGCAAACAGATAAGACATTTTCTCTTTTTGTTTTTGTGCTTGATTTTTGCATTTTGTCCTGCACTTCTGTGGGGGCCTTCAGGGTCCCCTCTGGGGGCTTTTGCCCTCTCAGTTCAGTTCAGCCACTGATGTTTGTACATTTGCTTTTTCCAGTTTTTTCAGTGGCTGCTGTTTTGTTTTTGGTTACACCAGAGAACTAATTTAGGTGGTAGAGGTCGTGTGATCTCAGGTGTTTTTTTGAAATTAGTAGAGTTGGTGCTTTTCAGGGTTTTTTGGATTGCAGTAAGTGCCCTTCCTATCCTTTTCTATTTAGTAAGTTTGGGCCCCAACGTTTGCTCATACTATTTTCTGTCTGTGTCAGTATTTCTTCTTGTCTAACCGCCATTACATGTTTGGGGGCTTTCTATGTTCTTTGGGGATCTGCTCCGGGGCAGATAGCTTTCCTCTTTCTATCTTTAGGTGTAGTTAGTTTCTCAGGCTGTGACGAGGCGTCTAGGACCAACGTAGGAACGCTCCACGGCTGCCTCTAGTTGTGGTGGTTAGTCAGGGTACTGCAATCTCATAGTTTCCAACTGCTCTGGTGTATTTCCTTTTTGCCTGCACTCCTCAGCTACCAAATCATAACAGCAGAGCTTAGGGAAGTCGGACAGGAAAGGGCGTGCCCATTAAACACAGCAAAAGTGTCAGCATTAAAATGTTACTCCCTCTGAATGGAGTAGTACAGGTGAAGTGTGCAGAGGCGCCCTCACTAATTCAATGCGCCAAATTTATTAAGTTACATGCTCTTCTTCATTAATTCAGAGCACTGTACTCCAATAAGTCCTTCATTAAGACTGCAAGCTTAATGAATCAGCTCCAGAGTATATTGTTTATCAAAAATGTTCATATATAGGCAGGTAGATTCCAAGTAGGTTAGTTTTATATGTCAGGTTAATGTTAAGGTCTTGACATTTGACAATAATCACTACAATACTCGTTTGTTCTCCAATGGTCAATAAAACACGATATATCTATGATATAAATATGTAATTTGCTTACATAGGGAAATACTACTGAGAGTTATAGCATAGAAATCTATAGCATTACGGTTAAGCTCCAGTTAAAACTCGAAGAGAAAAATGGTTAAGTCAATATAAAAAAGAACTTACAGATGTTTAACTAGTTCAAGACTAGGCAGAGTGATTTTAAGAGCTCCAAAAATGTTCCTAATTCAAATAATTTTGCCTTTTCTTTTGTGATATGTGAAACCTTTTTGTATGACCACAAAGTTCCACTAAATATATATTTTAAATTGTATTTCCCTTTTTATAACTTTTATTTTTACATTTTGGTTTTTTTGTTTTTTTAAGGAAACAGGGCTAGAAACAGTAATACGGTCTGGTATTGGCACACATTTTTATGAACTTTTTCACTTCCAAGCTGATCTGGGTCTCTTAGGACCCAGTAGTTACTGCTTCTTCACAACTGGATGAGAGGATGAAGCGCTGTTAGCACCTCTTAATCTGTGTACACAGCACATGGTGAGCACTATGTATACAGCAATCAGTTAGGTAGAGAAGGTATTAATTAGTAATGGGTGAACCTGTGGATGTTTGGGCCGAACATCTAAAAAAAGTTTGGTTCGGGTACCAGAATGGTATTTGGATGAATGGAGGGCCTGAACTTCCATTGTTTACCACACTGTCAATTGCATGACAGCATGGCAAAAGACAGACTCTGATCAGCAGTAAGATCATTACCGCCGGCGAGTTGCGGTTCCCACGCTGTCAGATGACAGCATGAGCCAACAGCTGTGACCGGCGGTAAAAAGGTTACCTCCAGTCACATGCTTTGGCTGATGAAAAAGTACTAACTGATAACAGCGACAGCAGACACAGCTTATGGGAGAATTCATCAGCCGGTGCCTGTGCTACAAATAAATAATGACAAAAAATGATGTGGGTTCTCTTCTATTTTTGATAACCAGTGCAGATAAAACTGACAGCTCGGCTGTCAGCTTTATTATTTTCTTGTTATCAAGAATAGAGGGTCCCCACATTCTGCCTCATGTCTCTCTATACTGCCTCCATGTCTCTCCATATTGCCCCCATGTCTCTCCATTTTACCCCATGTCTCTCCATATTGAACCCATGTCTCTCCGTACTGCCCTAATAGTCATCAATAGTAGTATAATGCACCCCATAGTCATCCATAATAGTATAATGCATCCCACAGTCATGCATAGTGGTATAATGCACATCATAGTCATCCATAGCAGTATAATGCACCCCATAATAATACATAGTAGTATAATGCACCCATAGTCATCCATAGTAGTGTAATGTACCCCATAGTTATATATAGTAGTGTAATGCACCCCCATAGTTATATATAGTAGTGTAATGGACCCCATAGTAGTAAAATGTACCCCACAGTTGTATATAGTAGTATAATGCACCCCATAGTCATATATAATAGCATGATACACCCCATAGTCATACATAGTAGTATAATGCATCCTACAGTCATATATAGTAGTATAATGCACCCCCATATTTATTATGTATAGTAATATGATGCACCCCATAGTAGTATAATGCACACCACAGTTATATATAGTAGTATAATGATCCCTCATATATAGCAGTATAATGCACCCCACAGTTATGTATAGAAGTATAATGTACAACCATAGTCATCCATACTAGTATAATGCACCTCCATAGTCATACATAAAGTATAATGCACCCCCATAGTTATATATACTAGTATAATGCAACCCCATAGTCATATATAATAGTATAATGCATCCTATAGTCATATATAGCAGTATAATGCACCCCCATAGTAGTATAATGAAGCCCCATAGTAGTGTAATGCACTCCATAGTGCAGCTTTACAAAAAAAAAGTTTCTCCTTACCTGACCGAGGTCCAGTTATGTCCTCTGCTCGATTCATCTGAGGCGCAGACGTTCATTTACTGAACTGACAGAATACTGCCACTGTGGCTCGGTGGGCAGAAGAGCCTCTCTTATCCCTCCCCCAGATGCCAGTACGGGCAGTAATACCCTGATGGTGACACTGATCTCACCCTACGTTGCACCTTCTCCATATTAAAGGAACCTCACGCTGCCCCCTTATCCATAGCGATCCCACCCCATCCTGCCTGTTTTTCCATAGACATTCTATCCTACGCTGCCCCTTCTCCATAGAGATCTCACCCCACGCTGCCCTTTTCTATAGTAATGCCACCCCATTCTGCCCCCTTTTTCACAGTGATGCCAACCCAAGATGCCCATATTTCCATAGGCATCCCACCTGATGCTGCCCTTCTCCATAGTAATGCCATGCTGCCCCTTCTCCAGTCATCCCACCCCATTCTGACCCCTTTTCCATAGTGATCCCTTCCCACGCCACCCCTTTTTTCATAGACATCCTATCTCACGCGGTCCCCTTTTTCAGAGACATCCTATGCCACGGTGCTCCCTTTTTCTGAGAGGTCTGATCCCACTCGGTACCCTTTTTCAAAGACATCCGACCCCACACTCCCCCCCCCCTTTCCAGAGCCATTCCATGCTGCCCTCTTTTTCAGAGACATCCTACCCTTGCAGCCCACGTTTTCCGAGCCATTCTATCTCACGCTGCTCCCTTTTTCAGAAACATCCTACCCCATGCTGCCCCCCGCCGCCCTAGGCACAGCCCTCTGGTGCCTAGTAAATACGGGCCTGTATATACAGTATATGTATTTTTATCCTCATCTTTATGCTTCATAATATATAATACTTCATGGTACAGTCTCACATATATATTTACATCCAACATAAAGTGCATGAAGTAAAATTACAGCACAAATCTCCTCATGAATTAACAAGCAGCCTACTGCCAACCCTTACAAATTGGTATCTCCTAGCTAAGAAGCAGGAAGACTCACAAAGCTGTCAAAACAGTGAGTCAGTAGAGAGCCCACCTTCTGCCCACTCCATTCTCTTTTTGTTAACTGACTAGCATTAATTTTCAAATTTAGGGGATTTCTTTAACTTTTCCTAAACAAAATATGTTTTATAGTTTAATCTCGTAAAGTTTCCAGGAGGTGATATGTTCTCTTTAATCTGTGATAGAAGCACTGCGAAACACTATATTATGAAGCCTAAAACTGTTTCAAGTAAATTTGTCAAGTGAATCCCATTTGCACATGTATAGCATATACCAGACTCTTATTAACGGAAGAATGATTAATAGTCCACATGGTATGCAATGTTTGCTTTGGGTTACTAATAATGTGCAAAGGAGTGCCTGCTACTTAATCTGCTAATCAGTTTCGAAAAAAGCACTTTTACAGTATAAATAGTCATAAAAGCCTGACTATACACTAAAAGACAATGATTTATTCTAAAAACTAGACTCCAGTGCAAGCTACACACCAGCTGGTTATGAGAAGAATGTGGATTTCCTAAACAGTGAAAGGCTCTTTGTACGAAAACTCAAACCAGCATGTCAACACAGGATAACAGATCGGAGGAAGTCAGTCAATGCGCCCTACACAAACTGGGCCAGAAATGAAGGGAACAAAACAAGAATAAAAAACATCAAAAACCTCAAGATGCAAGTCGCTTTATTCATATAATGGTAATATAAACATCACAATGCAACTTATGAGTGTATAGATGAGTTTTTAATAGTAGGATCTATGGTGATCTAGACAGCCAAAGATTAAACATCACTAAGCTGGAAGTTAAAGAAGCGCTCTCATCAACATTTTTATCCTCTTAATTGCAATCATCATACTATAAAGCATTGTGTACTTACAATTGCTCATTTTGCCTTTCTACCCAGTTAATTCTTCTGTTTTCAATTAGGTCTGTGACATCACATGATTAAAAACACTAGCGGAATCCTTCTAAGGCTGGTTTCACATTTGCGTATTGGTGCGCAGTTTGATCTGTATAGATCCGCATGCGTCATGCGTACATACCGTACTTTTCGGACTATAAGACACACTTTTTCCCCAAAAAAATTGAGAGGAAAATGGGTTGCAGCACTGGTGTGGTGTGGAGGTGCACCTGAGCAAGGTCCCTTCCTCAGGTGAGGTGATGCCGCGGCACGGTGTCCACGGAGAGCAGAGCCGGGATTCTCGTTGGCGGCGGCCATCCTTAGGCCGCGCGTGCGCAGATTGAGTTCTCTGCTTCCCATGGCTTAAGGAAAATGGCTGCGCGAGGCCACGCGTGGGCAGATAGAGATTGCGATGGCCATTTTCCTGAAGCCAAGTTCACAGATTGAGAGATTGGCTTCAGGAAAATGGCCACCGTGATCTCCATCTGCGCACGCGTTGCCTCCCACAGCCATTTTCCTGAAGCCCCGGAAGCAGAGTACTTTCTCTGCGCATGCGCGGCCTCAGGAAGATGGCCGCCACCACCGAGAAACTCGTGATTAACCCGGCTTTGCTGCTTGCCTTGGACACCGGGCCGCGGCGGGAAGGGACACTGTATCAGCATCACCGCACCTCTGCCACACCACTGTCGCAACCCCCATGGACACCAGGCCATGGCGTCACCTCCTGTGACCCTGCTGTACCACCGCTGTCCCTCAGGTACCTTAAATTCAGACAATAAGACGGACCCTCATATTATAAAAATCTTTTTTCTGCTATTTTCACCCCAAAATTTGGGGTGCTTCTTATGGTCCGGTGCGTCCTATAGTCCGAAAAATACGGTATCTTTAAAGATAAGAAAAAGTCCAGCTCACCTATTTAAGACATCTTGTAGTTCGGAGCACGGAGCCGCCGTGTCTTGGTGTGAAGTAATTCCAATGAGAAACACATGTTCAGCTCAACGATAAAGTTAAGAAATGAATTTTATTCACTTAAAATATTCTCAAGTAGAGGATAAAAACATCAGCATAATTAGTACAAAAAATTTTGCGTTATCACATTGCGTTATCAACGCGTTTCTGGTGTCTGAGCACCCTTAAAATTAATTTCTTCACTTTATCGTTGAGCTGTACATATCTTTAAGATGGTGTACGCAGGGACATGCGTTTACATGCATTCGCAACATTCAAGGCGAACACAACATGTTGCATTTTTTGAAGCGTTAAAAATCCGTCAAATATGCGCAGTCATGCGCATGCGGATGAGTGCGTAAAAAATCACATTACTGTCTATGGAACGCATTGGTATGCAAGGATATGCGCATGGATGGGTTCGATGCGCATGCGGACTTCAGACTGCGCATGCCCAAGAACTGACTACAGCACCTGGAAATATCGAATGCATGCGCATAAACAAAGCAAATACATGCAAAAAGGCATACAAACGCATACACACGCAACGTTTTTTTTTTGCGTCATGTGTAAGATAATGCGGATAAAAAACGTTGCGTAAACATGCGTTTGCATGAGTTTTTGCATGCGTTTGCACATGCAGATGATAGGCTGCGCACATAAACGCTAATGTGAACTTATCCTAAGCTTTTTGTAGAAACGGGAAGTCTCTTTTCCCGGCATGAGTCATCTTCAGCTCCTGACCAAACTGATCCGCTCCTCCCCTCTGCCAGAGACTTTTAGTGAGGTAGAATTGTAGTTCAAATGTAGTATAATGTAATTTAGTTCTAATGATGACTCATGCAGGGAAAAGAGGCTTTTGTTTTCTTCATAGAGTTTAGAAGAATTCTGCTAGTCAGTCTTTAATCACGTGATGTCATAGACCTAATGGAGAAGAGAAGAATTAGCTGGGTAGAATTGTAAGTAGGAAGTGCTATATGATCTGATGACTGCAATATATTAAGAGGATAAAAATTTTGATAGGAGTTCTTCTTTATAGAAGAGTAGTATGAACAGCATACTAGGTTCAATAGGATCTGTGAGTGCACTCCCCGGAGTGAGTCATTATCCAATATGCCCACAAAGCATTTGACCAATTCAAATATCACAAAGTCAGCAATCCAAAATGTATGCAAGCAATCTTGATGAAGGCTAAGCTGTAGCTGAAACATAGCACTTTCAGTTCAAAGCTAGTCTCCACATTAGGGCTTATACCCATTTCCAGAAAAAAAACAGTCCGATTTCCGGACCCGAAAAAACGGACGAGTGCTATGCGAGTGTCGTGCGAGTGTAATGCGATTTCAGTGTGATTTTTCCACGGAACATCCGTATGACATGCGTATGCAATCCGTATGCAATGCGATTTTAACATGAGGTTTTACATAGAGCAGTTCTCAACTCATGTTAAAATAGCATTGTAAAAAAAACGTACACATTGTTTAAAAAGCAAATAATTCTCTCTCTCTATATATATATAGATAGATATATTAAAAGTACAGTATAGAATAGGTTAGAATAATAATAATAGATAGAATAGATATATACACGTAGAATATGTGTATATATATATATATATATATGTCATTGACACACACATATATATATATATATATATATTATATTTCATAGTGATATAGATAGCAGAATAGGTGATAATTCAATTGACGACTTCTGTAAAATCATTACAGAACCCGACAGGATATGACACATGGTTTACATACAGTAAACCATTGCATATCTGTTATTTTTTATATGTCCCTCACTAATAATGTTAGTAGTGTGTGTAAAATTTTGGAGCTGTAGGTGTTAAATTAAGAATTAATTCACGGAAAAAACTGGGGTGGGCTCCCGCGCAATTTTCTCCGCCAGAGAAGGCAAGCCAGTGACTGAGGGCAGAAATTAATAGCCTAGAGAGGGACCATTGTTTTTGGGCCTCCCCTGGCTAAAAAAATCTGCCCCCAGCCACCCCAGAAAAGGCGCATCTGTAAGATGCACCTATTCCAGGACTTATCCTCTCTCTTCCCATTGCCCTGTAGCAGTGGTATATGGGCTAATAAGGGTTTAATGTCACCTTGCTATTGCAAGGTGACATTAAGCCTGGTTAATAATGAAGAGCTGTCAATAAGACACCTATCCATTATTAATCCACTAGTCTGAAAGGGTTAAAAAAAACACACACATAATAAAGACTTTTAATGAAATAAATAAACACATTTTTTCCATCTTTATTACGCTCCCAATCCATTCGAAGCCATCATTCTCCTGGAAAACAGACAAAATAAAAAAACAACAATATACCCATACCTGTCCACCGTACAGTCAAGTCCCACGCTGCAATCCATCTGAAGGGGTTAAATAGTCTACAAGCGGGAGCAGCGCTAATGCGACCGCCCCGGCTGTAAACCACGGAGGAATGACTGAGAAGCTCCCTGCGCAGCCTCCCCGCCTGAACGGAGATGAACTGATTAGCGTGGGAAAGTTTCTGAACATTTTCCCACGCTGTCAGTTCACCGCACGTCAGGCGGGGAGTCAGCGCAGCCTAAGTGACGTCAGCGCTAGTCCCTGAGGCTGGAGTTACAATCAACGTATAAAAAAATCGGTCCAATTTTGACGGCGGAGAATCGCACCAATGTTCTCCGTATGGTGATCCATATGTAATCCGTTTGCAATGCCATGATGCGATTTGTTAGCATCTAGAGTCCATATGACATCCGTATGCAATGCGATTTTAACATGAGATTTTACATATAGCAGTTCTCTGTATGTAAAAACTCATGATAAATCGCACTATAATACACAACTGTACACATCGTTTTAAAACCAAATATTTTTCAAAACATATATCTATGTATATATATATATATATATATATATATATATATTAGATGGATAGATAGATTAAAAGCCGGCAAATGATCTGCCGCATACAGTATAGAATAGAATAGGTTATAATGCCAGTTCATTTTGCCATGCTCCAGAGCTCAGCGCGGGTCAGGCTGTGACCGCTAGTCACTGAAGCTCCGCTCCCTGCATCTCCTCAATCACCAGTGGTTTACAGCCGGGGCTGTCGCATCTTGGCACCATCTTGGTTGTAAACTGTATATCCCCCAAATATGGATTACGGCGTTGGACACAACGACAGACGGGTATGGTATATTGTTGTTTTTTTATTTCATGTTTATTACAGGAGAATCGAGGGCATCGGGGAATTAGTTGATTTTGTAAGCATGGTTTAACTTAGAATAATAAAGGAGTCTGTGTCTTTATTTCAATAAAATAATTTTTTTTAGGGTGTCTGTTTTATTTACAATTTGACTATGAGATTAGTAATAGGGGCGTCTTATTGACACCTCCCATTACGACCCCCCCATATGCCGCAGCTACAGGGCAGTGGGAAGAGCAAGGCTATGTGCCAGAATTGGCACATCCTATAGATTCGCCTTTTCTAGGGCGGCTGAGAGCTGATATTATTAGCCAGGGGGGCAGTATCCATAGCCCCTACCTAGGCTAATAATATCAGCCCTCAGCTGTCTGCACAGCCATTGCTGGCTATAAATTATAGGGGGACCCACGCCATTTTTTTCCAAAAAATAATCTTTTATTAATTACATACATGTCCCCTAATTTGCACACACACTATATTAACTGTATTGGTCACTGATATCTATATAGCTACCTATTCTGCATCTATTTACTGTATGTAAACCATTATATCCTGTCGGCTCCTGCACTGATTTTACAGAAGCCGACAAATGAATTACCAGCTTTTCTTCTATCTGTCTATACAATATAAATACACATATATATGTGTGTCACTGACATCTATGTATATACAGTATATATATATATATATATATATATATATATATAGGTCCTTCTCAAAAAATTAGCATATAGTGCAAAATTTCATTATTTTATTATTTTCCATAATGTAATGATTACAATTAAACCTTCATATATTTTAGAATCATTACACACCAACTGAAATTTGTCAGGTCTTTTATTGTTTTAATACTGATGATTTTGGCATACAACTCCGGATAACCCAAAAAACCTGTCTCAAAAAATTAACATATTTCAACCGTCCAATAAAATAAAAGTGTTTTTTAAAAACAAACAAAAAACCATCAAATAATAAAGTTCAGTTATGCACTCAATACTTGGTCGGGAATCCTTTTGCAGAAATGACTGCTTCAATGCGGCGTGGCATGGAGGCAATCAGCCTGTGACACTGCTGAGGTGTTATGGAGGCCCAGGATGCTTCGATAGCGGCCTTAAGCTCATCCAGAGTGTTGAGTCTTGCGTCTCTCAACTTTCTCTTCACAATATCCCACAGATTCTCTATGGGGTTCAGGTCAGGAGAGTTGGCAGGCCAATTGAGCACAGTAATACCATGGTCAGTAAACCATTTACCAGTGGTTTTGGCACTGTGAGCAGGTGCCAGGTCGTGCTGAAAAATGAAATCTTCATCTCCATAAAGCATTTCAGCCGATGGAAGCATGAAGTGCTCCAAAATCTCCTGATAGCTAGCTGCATTGACCCTGCCCTTGATGAAACACAGTGGACCAACACCAGCAGCTGACATGGCACCCCACACCATCACTGACTGTGGGTACTTGACACTGGACTTCAGGCATTTTGGCATTTCCTTCTCCCCAGTCTTCCTCCAGACTCTGGCACCTTGATTTCCGAATGACATGCAAAATTTGCTTTCATCAGAAAAAAGTACTTGGGACCACTTAGCAACAGTCCAGTGCTGCTTCTCTGTAGCCCAGGTCAGGCGCTTCTGCCGCTGTTTATGGTTCAAAAGTGGCTTTACCTGGGGAATGCGGCACCTGTAGCCCATTTCCTGCACA
Source organism: Oophaga sylvatica (assembly GCA_033576555.1). Lineage (NCBI taxonomy): Eukaryota > Metazoa > Chordata > Amphibia > Anura > Dendrobatidae > Oophaga > Oophaga sylvatica. Next base: position 312,839,393 of record JARQOD010000006.1, read on the forward strand.
CGCCTGTGCACGGTGGCTCTGGATGTTTCTACACCAGACTCAGTCCACTGCTTCCTCAGGTCTCCCAAGGTCTGGAATCGGTCCTTCTCCACAATCTTCCTCAGGGTCTGGTCACCTCTTCTCGTTGTACAGCTTTTCTGCCACATTGTTTCCTTCCAACAGACTTCCCATTGAGGTGCCTTGATACAGCACTCTGGGAAATTTGTTGAGAAATTTCTTTCTGGGTCTTACCCTCTTGCTTGAGGGTGTCAATGATGGCCTTCTTGACATCAGTAAGGTCGCTAGTCTTACCCATGATGGGGGTTTTGAGTAATGAACCAGGCAGGGAGTTTTTAAAAGCCTCAGGAATCTTTTGCATGTGTTTAGAGTTAATTAGTTGATTCAGAAGATTAGGGTAATAGGTCGTTTAGAGAACCTTTTCTTGATATGCTAATTTTTTGAGACAGGTTTTTTGGGTTATCAGGAGTTGTATGCCAAAATCATCAGTATTAAAACAATAAAAGACCTGACAAATTTCAGTTGGTGTGTAATGAATCTAAAATATATGAAAGTTTAATTGTAATCATTACATTATGGAAAATAATGAAATTTAGCACTATATGCTAATTTTTTGAGAAGGACCTGTATATATATATATATATATATATATATATATATATATATATATATATATATATATACTGTATTACACTGCTCAAAAAATTAAAGAGAACACTCAAATAACACATCCTAGATCTAAATGAATGAAAAATTCTCATTGAATGCTTTGTTGTGTACAAAGTTGAATGTGCTGTCAACATTATCACATAAAAATTATCAATGGAAATCAAATTTTTGAACCAATGGAGGCCTGGATTTGGACAGACCCCCAAAATGAAAGTGAAACAAGTCGAAATGAAAATCAAAACAAATGATGCTCAGTATTGTGTGTGTTCTCCACGTGCCTGTTTGACCTCCCTACAACGCCTGGGCATGCTCCTTTGTCACTCCAAATACAGGCCTCCATTGGTTCAAAAATTTGATTTCCATTGATGTTTTTTGTGTGATTATGTTGACAGCACATTCAACTTTGTACACAACAAAGTATTCAATGAGAATATTTCATTCATTTAGATCTAGGATGTGTTATTTGAGTGTTCCCTTTATTTTTTTGAGCAGTGTGTATATATATATATATATATTATATATATATATATAATATTATACAGGGTGGTCCAAAAGTAGGTGGACAGAAAATAATAACATTTGTTTTGATTTTTATATAAAATTATATTTACTAACACAAGCATAACATTGACAATTAAATTTTATTCTGAACAATAATACAAAAGTCCTTAAATGTTATCAACGCAGGTGCTCAAACTGTTTTCCATCACAATTTGCACAGCTTTGAAGTCTGCCTCTTACGCTTCGACAAACATTTTTGCACAAGTCTCTTAGGGTATTAATTTCTTGAAATGCATCTCTTATGTAATTTTTCTAATCACTGACACTTTTTGGTTTTCGACTATAAACTTTGTCCTGGAGTACTCCCCAAAAGAAAAAATCCATTGGGGTCAAGTCTGGTGAACATGCCGGGCCAATCAAGTGGGCCTCTTTGGCCAATCCATTTATTAGGACATGTTTCATCAAGATACTCGCGGACTACTCTTGAATAATGTGGAGGGGCCCCATCTTGTTAGAAATAAAGGTCATTTGAATTAGGCTGTTGCTGTAACTGGAGAACAACTTGATTCATTAGAATTTTGAGATACTCCTGTGACTGTCGCATAAAAAAAAATGGTCCAAAAACACCAAAACTTGAAATACCACCCCAAACATTGACCCCAGGCTCATTTAGTTGTTGTTCTAATGTTAAATGCATGTTCTCATTATACCAGTAAATACAATTATGTCTGTTTATATGGCCAGTTAATTTGAAAGAAGCTTCATCACTCCACATAATGTTATCTAAAATTACAAGATTTTCTTCAATTTCAATAAGCATAATGTAACGGGTCTGGTAGGTGGAACCACTGACGGAAACGGGTCTGGTTGGTGGAACCACTAAGCTTTATTATACAAGACATTTACTTGCAAGAGAGCGGGTGGCATCGGGAATAGGACAGGGAATCACGGCAATTAGCCAGGCAGTCTCTGGACAGGCAGGTTGTCACAATAAGTGACCAAGGAAGTCTCTGGACAGGCAGGTTGTCACGGCAAGTGACCTGGGCAGTCTCTGGACAGGCAGGTTGTCACGGCAAGTGACCTGGGCAGATTCTGGACAGGCAGGTTGTCACGGCAAGTGACCGGGCAGTCTCTGGACAGGCCAGGGGATCTCTGGCATGACAGGCAGTCTCTGGCAGGCAGGTTGTCACCAAGTGACCAAGGAGTCTCTGGACAGGCAGTTGTCACGGCAAGTGACGGGACAGGTTTACAGGCAGTCGTCATGCAACTGGAAACAGGATGCATGGTGCTCGTCTGGATGTATGCGAGATTGAATTCCTGACTTCTTCAGCTGAGTCGCTGTTTCTTTGGTTTGGTAATGGAGAGTTATTTTACTAGTTCTTGCCAGACTAGGGGTCCAGCCTCGCCCGGTGCTTGGATTATGTTCTAATGTTCTTTATATCTGCAGTCTGGGTGTTGGATGCGTGAAGATTCATTTTGCAGATGATCGGTTCTGGGAATACTTAAGCTAAGAGCTCCTTAGTTGTTTTTACTCTTACAGCTTATAGTTTATCTCTGAGACCTTAGGTGTTCCTACTGTGTTCTACTGTGTGTGAGTGTTGTATGTAAGACTTTATTTACTTTATTTCTTGTCTTTCTTGTATGTCTTTCTGTTCATTAACCGTTACCTGTTCATTCCCTTTGGTGGTATTCAGGGTCCTTCTTAGGACTAGAATACAGTTGGCAGGGATTGATAGGAGACAGGGTTTACGCTGGTGGCCTGGACCTCTGTACCTTTAACAGTACCTCCAGGTTGAGGGATTAGTTAGGACCCCAGTTTAGGGTCAGCTTAGACCCCGGTCACCCTCTAGCCGGAGACAGCGTATAACGGATTCCGTTTTGACCCACTGGACTTTCTGTCAGGTAAATCTATGTTATCATATAGCTATGCGCATGTTATATAGTATGTTGCCCTTTTGATATAGATTATTGTCATCACATATATATATCTGCTATACAGCGTGACATTTTCACCGGCCATACTAAAGATTCTCCCCAGCTATCATGGATCCAGTAGCCCAGCTGGCCCGGCAGTTGCAGGGATTGTCCATGGAGTTGGCAGACATTAAGTCCAAGGTTTTGTCTCCCCCGGAGCAAACCAGATCTGAACCTAAGGTTGCTCTCCGGACAGGTTCACTGGTGGGCGGGACAAATTTTTTACTTTCCGGGAGGCATGTAAATTGTACTTTCGGCTGCGGCCTCGGTCATCTGGGAGTGAAGAGCAGAGGGTGGGAATTGTTATCTCGCTCTTACAAGGGGATCCTCAATCTTGGGCGTTCTCTATTCCTCCAGGCTCCCCAGATCTCCAGTCAGTGGATCGATTTTTTACTGCCCTGGGTCTGGTATATGATGATCCGGATCGAGTCTCCCTTGCTGAAACAAGGTTGCGTAAAATACGGCAAGGAAATCGTCCAGCGGAGGAATATTCTTCTGAGTTCCGTAGATGGGCAACAGATACTCAGTGGAATGACCCAGCTCTTAGGAGCCAGTTTTGTCAAGGGTTGTCTGACAAATTAAAAGATGTGTTGGCTCAGTATGATTCTCCTCCATCACTGGAGGCTGCTATGGCCCTCGCTATTCGCATTGATAGACGTCTTCGGGGAAGACGCGAGGTAACTCCGCCCCCCGTGATGACTCCACCTACTACTAAAGTCCCTTATACTGAGGTTCCCCTGGTCTGTTCTGAGGAACCCATGCAGTTGGGAGGGACATCATTTTGTAGGAGGGAATCAGCGGTGCGCCGCAAGACTAGAAGGTGTTTCTTTTGCGGGAGATAGGGACATTTTGTTGGAGGGTGTCCATCCCGGACCTCTTTGAACCAAGGAGTTAACCTGGGAGTGTGTATTTCGTCCCCAAATCCCTCTCAGTTTCTCGTGCCTGCGGAGGTGGTGATTGGTACTAGAACTGAGAGGATTTCTGTTTTTCTTGATAGTGGGTCCGGGGCTAATCTGGTGGACGCTCGGTTTGCCCAGGTGCATGGTATGCTACTGAGTGTATTGGCCAAACCGGTCCCTATACTCTCTATTGATTCTAGACCTCTTGGTCAAGGTAGCTTGGTACAAGCTGTTCATAACATAGATCTTCGAGTAGGGGCAATTCATAAAGAGCAATTGTCTTGTTATGTGTTGGAGGGTCTACCTACTCCTATTGTGTTGGGACTTCCTTGGTTGGCTAAACATAACCCAGTGATTGATTGGCAATCCAGAAAGATAAGCCAGTGGGGTGAATTTTGCAGGAATAACTGCATGAGCACGGTCATCGGTGCGGTTGTGCCTAGGACTTTGCCTCCTTTTCTGGAGGACTTTGGGGAGATGTTCTCAGAGGAGGGGTGTAAAGAGTTACCTCCTCATCGCGCATATGACTGCTCAATAAAGTTGCTTCCTGATGCCTTATCTCGTACTTTCCCAGGGGCCGGGAAGACGGATGATCCGGTTCCTATTCCTCAGGAGGGAGTTGTAGTGTCAGCTGTATGCTCTGAGCTTGAGGGGGAGGTATTGGGGGCTCAGGGGGACGCCCCTGTGGGACTTCCAGGGAGACTGATAGTTCCAGATCGCTTAAGACTGAAGGTTACGGGGAACCGTTACAAACGGATGGCTGATAGGAGGAGAGTTTCTGGTCTAGATCTGAAGGTGAACGATCTGGTTTGGTTGTCTACCAGGAATATAAAACTTAAAGTTTCCTCCTGGAGGTTGGGTCCCAGATTCATCGGGCCGTACAGGATCAGTTCCATAATTAATCCTGTGGCATTTCGTCTGGACCTCCCTCCTACGTTTAAAATTCATAATGTGTTTCACAAGTCATTACTTAAAAAGTATGTGGCACCAGTCATACCGTCACCTCTACCTCCTCCTTCAGTGGTAGTCAATGATAACGTGGAAGTTCATTGGAGGGGGTATGGTCCTGAGGAGAGGACGTGGGTCCCTGCGTCTGATGATAACGCAGATCGATTGGTTCGGACCTTTCACACAATTTACCCGGACAGACCTGGTCATGAGGGTCCGGAGGCCCCTCGTAGAAGGGGGGGTACTGTCATGGGTGCATCGCCACGAAGATCGTCGCGATTGCACATTCTGACTTCTCTCAGCTGAGCTGCTGTTTCTTTGTGTTTGGTAATGAGAGAGTTAATTTTACCTAGCTCTTTGCTAAGACTAGGTCCAGCCTCGCCCGGCTGCTTTGGATTATGTTCTAATTAGTTTCCTTTATATTCCTGCCAGTCTGGGTGTTGGATGCCGGTGAAAGCATTCATATAGTTTAGCAGACTGGATCGGTTCTGGGAATACTTAAGCTAAGAGCTCCTTAGTTGTTTTTACTCTTACAGCTTATAGTTTATCTCTGAGACCTTAGGTGTTCCTACTGTGTGTGAGTGTTGTATGTAAGACTTTATTTACTTTATTTCTTGTCTTTCTTGTATGTCTTTCTGTTCATTAACCGTTACCTGTTCATTCCCTTTGGTGGTATTCAGGGTCCTTCTTAGGACTAGAATACAGTTGGCAGGGATTGATAGGAGACAGGGTTTACGCTGGTGGCCTGGACCTCTGTACCTTTAACAGTACCTCCAGGTTGAGGGATTAGTTAGGACCCCAGTTTAGGGTCAGCTTAGACCCCGGTCACCCTCTAGCCGGAGACAGCGTATAACGGATTCCGTTTTGACCCACTGGACTTTCTGTCAGGTAAATCTATGTTATCATATAGCTATGCGCATGTTATATAGTATGTTGCCCTTTTGATATAGATTATTGTCATCACATATATTATATCTGCTATACAGCGTGACACAGGAGCTGATGGCTGAAGCAGAGTTAGACTGCACAGAAACAACATTGCTCGCGCACCTCCATTAAGGAGGAAGCCCTTAATATAGGGTGGAGTCCACCAGCATTGGCTGGAGACTGATTTGGAAAATGTGCGCGGCTCCTTTAAGAGCGGGGGAGGGTGCGGGCGCGCGCCCTAAGGCCAGCAGCAGGGAAGGAGCGCGCGGGACCAGCAGGGCGGAAGGAGGACGCCGAGGATGCCAGAGGCGCAGAGGAGGCTGGGAGCACTGAGGACGCTGAGCGCAGGTGAGGAGAGCGACGTCCCTGTCTGGCAGCAGGCAGGGACGCGGGCGCTACAGTACCCCCCCCTCTAGGCCCCCCCTTTTTAGGCCAGAAAAAAATTTAGCTAGGATGAGAGGGGCATGGATGTTCTCCCGAGGTTCCCAGGTTCTCTCCTCAGGACCAAACCCCTTCCAATCCACCAAAAAATAAGTCTTTTTTCCTACCCTTTTTGTGGCCAGAATGTTCTCTACCTCAAATTCATCATCAGCAGACACTGGAGCAGGAGGTGTACCTGTAGACTTAAAAAAAGAGTTAAGAACCACAGGTTTGAGGAGAGATACATGAAAAGAATTAGGAATTCGCAAATTGACCGGGAGTTTCAATTTATAGGACACCGGGTTGATCTGACTGATGATCTCAAAAGGACCGATGAACCGAGGACCTAACTTGTAGGACGGAATTTTGAGTCGAACATATTTGGACGAAAGCCAGACTTTGTCCCCAGGACGGAATTGAGGAGGATCCAGACGTTTTTTGTCAGCATGTCTTTTCATGCGCTCGGATGACTGAATGAGTGCGGACCGGGTACTCTCCCAGATGGAGGAGAATTCTCTAACCAGAGATTCCGCAGCTGGATTGTCCACAGAGATGGAAACAGGGACAGGGATCCGAGGGTGTTGACCGAAGACTACAAAAAACGGAGACTTGGTGGAAGATTCGCTCTCATGATTATTGTAGGAGAATTCGGCCCAAGGCAGGAGCTCCACCCAGTCAGAATGGTGGGCATTAACGAAGTGTCGAAGATAACTGGTCAAATTCTGATTTATTCGTTCAACTTGTCCATTGGACTGTGGGTGGTAAGCGGAGGAAAAATCCAGGGTGACGTCTAGCAACTTACAAGTGGCTCTCCAGAAACGTGAGGTGAACTGAACCCCACGATCCGACACAATGTGACGAGGCAGACCATGAAGACGGAAGATGTGGCGGATAAAGTCTTTAGCCAACTCGGGTGCAGACGGAAGACCTGGCAGAGGAATGAAGTGAGCCATCTTGGAAAAGCGGTCAGTGACCACCCAAATGACTGTACAACCAGCAGAGACGGGAAGATCAGTAATGAAGTCCATGGCTATATGCTGCCAGGGGGCAGCGGGTACAGGAAGCGGAAGAAGACGGCCGGTAGGCAGGTGTCTCGGAACTTTGTTGCGGGCACAGGAAACACAGGCAGAAACAAAGTCTATTACGTCTTTGTGCAGGGTAGGCCACCAATAATGCCGGGTAATGAGTTGGAGGGTCTTTTTTTGACCAGCGTGGCCAGTGAGTTTAGATGAATGACCCCAATGTAGGATTCTCTTCCGATCAGTTTCTGATACGAACGTCTTACCAGGAGGGAGACGATTTAAACTCACGGGAGCCACCTGCATCACTCTGGCGGGATCGATGATATGCTTAGGTTCCTCCTCGAGATCCGACACCAGGAAAGACCGAGACAAGGCATCCGCCTTGATGTTTTTGTCAGCTGGGCGAAAATGCAAAAGAAAATCGAAGCGGGCAAAAAACAAGGACCACCGGGCTTGGCGAGGGTTAAGTCTCTGGGCATGCTGGAGGTATGCCAGATTCTTGTGGTCCGTGTAAATGATTACCGGATGAAGAGCCCCTTCGAGTAGGTAACGCCACTCCTCCAATGCCAACTTGATGGCCAATAACTCTCGGTCTCCTATGGAGTAGTTGCGCTCGGAGGAGGAGAAGAGTTTGGAGAAGAAACCGCAGGATACCATCCTCCCGGATGAAGCTTTTTGGGTAAGTACCGCTCCGGCTCCAGTAGAGGAAGCGTCCACCTCCAGGAAGAACTGCTTGTTGCCATCCGGGCGATGCAGCACTGGAGCGGAAGAGAAGGCCTGTTTTAGAGAAAGGAAGGCCTCCTCTGCTTCGGGCGTCCACTGTTTGGGGTTAGCATCCTTGCGGGTGAGCGCGGAGATTGGCGCAGTCCTGGAAGAGAAGTGCGGTATGAAGAGACGGTAATAGTTGGCAAATCCCAGGAACCGCTGAATGGCCTTCAACCCCTCCGGTCGGGGCCACTTCTCGATGGCAGACAATTTCTCCGGATCCATTCGTAGGCCTGTCTGAGAAATGATGTAGCCCAGAAACGGAAGCGATGTCTGCTCAAAGAGGCACTTCTCATATTTGGCGAAGAGGTGATTCTGCCTGAGCCTGAGCAGAACCTGACGAACATCCCTCCGGTGAGACTGAAGATCCGGAGAGAAGACCAAGATGTCGTCAAGGTACACCACAACGCAGGAGTAGAGGAGGTCCCGGAAGATGTCATTGACCAACTCCTGAAAGACTGCTGGAGCATTACAGAGACCAAAGGGCATCACCAAGTACTCGTAGTGGCCGTCCCGGGTGTTGAATGCCGTCTTCCATTCATCTCCTCGACGGATACGAACCAGGTTGTATGCTCCACGAAGATCTAGTTTGGTGAAGACTCTAGCCCCTCTAAGACGATCAAACAATTCTGGAATGAGCGGAAGAGGGTACTTATTCTTCACCGTGATCAAATTTAGGCCTCTGTAGTCAATACAGGGACGGAGAGATCCGTCCTTCTTTTTTACGAAGAAGAAACCTGCTCCCGCTGGGGAGGTAGATTTCCGGATGAATCCTTTTGCTAAGTTCTCCTCGATATATTCGGACATCGACCTGGTCTCAGCAGCGGACAACGGGTAAATACGCCCACGGGGAGGCGTGGTACCGGGTAGCAGGTCGATCGGGCAATCATATGGTCTATGCGGGGGTAATGTCTCTGCTTCCTTTTTATTGAAGACATCAGCAAATGACCAATATGGAATCGGGAGTCCTGGTAGATTAGCAGGAGTAGGAGAAGGACAGACGGGATGAACAGGCACCAGACACGTTTTATGACAGTCCTGTCCCCAGCGAAGAATCTCTCCATTCTGCCAGTCAAGCACAGGTGCATGCTTTTGGAGCCAAGGCAGACCTAGTAAGAAAGCATGAGAGAGTCCAGGCAGAACATGAAATGAGATGCTCTCAGAATGCAACATTCCCACCTGCAGGGTTATGGCTTCGGTGATAAGTCGGATGGGACGAGGTAGGAGACCCCATCCACAGCAGCAACAGATACTGGTTCAACAAGAGGTTTGGTGGGAATGCGATACTTCTCTACTAGAGCCTGTGACACGAGATTCCCAGCTGCTCCAGAATCAAGTTGGGCCATCTCGAAGTAACGGTTCTTACCGAGAAGAATTGAGACCGAGAGCAGCAGAGATGAAGAGGATTTATTTTTGTCTAGATTGACCTCTCCGAGCGAACCTAGACACAGGCGTTTCCCGACTTCTCCGGACAGGTTCGGATCCAGTGCTCCTTACTGCCGCAGTAGAAGCAACTTTTCTCGGCACGGCGTGAATCCTGACGGGCTTTGACCATCTTGGTCTGGTCGACCTGCATAGGCTCAGCAGTGTGCACCTGGGGAGAAACGGAAGGGGTTAAATGAGGAAACTTTTTTTCACGGGTGACCTCTTTGGCTCGTTCCTGGAACCGTAGATCAATCCGATTGGCAAGATTTATTAAATCATCAAGCGAGGTTGGAATGTCCCGACCGGCAAGTTCGTCTTTAATACGGCCGGACTAGACCCTCCCAGAAGACCGAAATTAGAGCTTCATTGTCCCAAGCCAGTTCTGAGGCTAGAGTACGGAACCGTATGGCATATTGACCAACGGTGAGACTTCCCTGACGGAGACGCAACAGAGATGATGCAGAGGAGGTCTTCCGTCCAGGTTCGTCGAATACCCTCCGGAAGGCCGAGAGAAAAGCAGGCAGGTCTGACACCAGAGGATCTTCTCTCTCCCAGAGAGGATTAAGCCAGGCCAGAGCCTCTCCGGTGAGATGGGACATGATGAAGGCAATTTTGGTCCGGTCAGAATTAAACTGGTGTGCCAGGAGTTCGAAATGCAGGGTGCACTGGTTAATGAAACCCCGAGCCATAACAGGGTCGCCTCCATACCTAGGAGGAGCTGAAAGTCGGGGACCGGGAATGGAAACCACGGAATTGGGAGTCAGCGGGACTGCCGGATTATGAGTCATGGCTCCAGCGGTGGTTGCTGGTGATGGATTCAGAGTGTCCAAGCGGGAATTGACGTTCCGCAGGTGACCCAGGATAGCTCCTGTTGAGACCTCTGGCGAGACAGCTCATGACACAGTTCCGGAAGTGAAGGGGTTTGGGTGCCACCGGGTTCCATGGCCCGAGCAAACTGTAACGGGTCTGGTAGGTGGATACCACTGACGGAAACGGGTCTGGTTGGTGGAACCACTAAGCTTTATTATACAAGACAATTTACTTGCAAGAGAGCGGGTGGCATCCGGGAATAGGACAGGGAATCACGGCAATTAGCCAGGCAGTCTCTGGACAGGCAGGTTGTCACAATAAGTGACCAAGGAAGTCTCTGGACAGGCAGGTTGTCACGGCAAGTGACCTGGGCAGTCTCTGGACAGGCAGGTTGTCACGGCAAGTGACCTGGGCAGTCTCTGGACAGGCAGGTTGTCACGGCAAGTGACCTGGGCAGTCTCTGGACAGGCAGGTTGTCACGGCAAGTGACCAGGGCAGTCTCTGGGCAGGCAGGTTGTCACAATAAGTGACCAAGGAAGTCTCTGGACAGGCAGGTTGTCACGGCAAGTGACCTGGGCAGTCTCTGGACAGGCAGGTTGTCACGGCAAGTGACCAGGGCAGTCTCTGAACAGGCAGGTTGTCACGGCAAGTGACCAGGGCAGTCTCTGGACAGGCAGGTTGTCACGGCAAGTGACCAGGGCAGTCTCTGGACAGGCAGGTTGTCACGGCAAGTGACCTGGGCAGTCTCTGGGCAGGCAGGTTTGTCACGGCAAGTGACCAGGGTAGTCTCTGGGCAGGCAGGTTGTCACGGCAAGTGACCAGGGCAGTCTCTGGACAGGCAGGTTTGTCACGGTAAGTGACCAAGGCAGTCTCTAGACAAACAGGCATATACGACGTGAGCTGGTGGAGCCTCCTGGTAGGCTGCAGTCGGATGGCAGATGATCGCTCCCTGGTGAGCAGGCAAGAGTCTCTGGAATAGCCGGGGATCTCTGCTGATGATGTCCGAACCTCTAGATAGAGCTGCAGTCGGATGGCAGATGATCGCTCCCAGGTGAGCAGGCAAGAGTCTCTGCAATAGCCGAGGATCTCCGCAGATGATGTCCGAACCTCTGGATAGAGCTGCAGTCGGATGGCAGATGATCGCTCCCAGGTGAGCAGGCAACAGCCGGGGATCTCTGCTGAAGATGTCCGAACCTCTGGATAGAGCTGCAGTCAGATGGCCGACAGGCAAACAGACAGGTAACAGGCAGGCAACTGGAAACAGGAGCTGATGGCTGAAGCAGAGTTAGACTGCACAGAAACAACATTGCTCGCGCACCTCCATTAAGGAGGAAGCCCTTAATATAGGGTGGAGTCCACCAGCATTGGCTGGAGACTGATTTGGAAAATGCGCGCGGCTCCTTTAAGAGCGGGGGAGGGTGCGGGCGCGCGCCCTAAGGCCAGCAGCAGGGAAGGAGCGCGCGGGACCAGCAGGGCGGAAGGAGGACGCCGAGGATGCCAGAGGCGCAGAGGAGGCTGGGAGCACTGAGGACGCTGAGCGCAGGTGAGGAGAGCGACGTCCCTGTCTGGCAGCAGGCAGGGACGCGGGCGCTACACATAATTTCACTAAATTGCAGCCGCCTGTCTGGATCATCCTCCAATAAACCATGAATTAGACGTGGACGATAAGCTTTCCACCCAATAGATTTCAGGATTCGCATGATGGAAGCTCGTGAAATTCCAAATTCTAAAGAGACTCTTGTGGTGGACTTTTTTGGACTCTGAACAAATGTTTCAGCAACAAGTTGTTTATTATTTTCTGTACAGGCTGTTTTGGGTCAACCAGTTTTTGGAGCATTAAGGATTGAGCCAGTGGCAACGAATTTGTCACGAATGCGGTAAATGGTTTGTCTCTTTGGGGCTTGAGTACCAAATGTTTCAACCCAATTTGCTCTAACTGTTTCAGCATTTTGAGATTTCCAATACTCTTTTAAAATCCATTTTCTTTGATCTGTATTTAAATTATTTGCCGTTTTGTGGGAGATTTACAGTATATACTCATGTATAAGCCGAATAAGCCGACACGAGTATAAGCCGACCCCCTTAATTTTGCCACAAAAAACTGAGAAGACTTATTAAGTCGCGTATAAGCCTAGTTTGGAAAATGCAGCAGCTACTGGTAAATTTCAAAAATAAAAATAGATACCAATAAAAGTAAAATTAATTGAGACATCAGAAGGTTAAATGTTTTTGAATATCCATATTGAATCAGGAGCCCCATATAATGCTCCATACAGTTCATGATGGCCCCATAATATGCTCCATACAAAATACGCCCCATATAATGCTGCACAAAGGTTAATAATGGCCCCATGAGATGCTCCATAGAATAATATGCCCCATATGCTGCTCCATAAAGGTTATGGCCCCATAAAATGCTCCGTAGATTATGCCCCATAAGATACTCCATAGATTATGCCCCATATGATGCTCCATAGATTATGCCCCCATAAGATGCTCCATATATTTTATGCCCCATATGATGCTCCATAGATTATGCCCCCATAAGATGCTTCATATATTTTATGCCCCATATGATGCTTCATAGATTATGCCTCATAAGATGCTCCATATATTTTATGCCCCATATGATGCTCCACAGATTATGCCCCCATAAGATGCTCCATATATTTTATGCCCCATATGATGCTCCATAGATTATGCCCCCAAAAGATGCTCCATATATTTTATGCCCCATATGATGCTCCATAGATTATGCTCCCATAAGATGCTCTATATATGTTATGCCCCATAAGATGCTCCATAGAATTGGCCCCATATGCTGCTGCTGCAAATAAAAAAAATGACATACTCACCTCTTGTTGCTGGGGGCCAGGTGCCGGTGTCCTGAGCAGTCGGGGACACCGGCGCTTTATGGGGGACAGGTGTGGGTGTCACCACTGGCTCAGGACCCCGCCACCTGAGATATTCACCTGTCCCTGGTCCACCGCTCCGCGCCGCTGTCTTCCGGGTCCTCTGGCTGTGAATGTTCAGGCAGAGGGCGCGGCGCGCACTGACTATGTCAGATCATGCTCTGACCTGAACATCGCAGCCAGAGGACGCAGAGGACAGAGCGGTGCGCAGCGGTGGACTGGGGACAGGTGAATATCGCATATACTTACCCCCTCCTGGCGCGGTCTCTGCAGCCCCTGCTCTTCTCCCACGGTCTCCGGCAGCTATTCCTTGCTTCTGTGGTCACGTGGTACCGCTCATTAAAGTCATGAATATGCACATATTCATGACTTTAATGAGCGGTACCACATGACCGCTGAAGGAAGGAGCCTGAGACCGTGGGAGAAGCAGGGGGGCTGCAGAGACCGTGCCGGGGGGGTGAGTATGATCTTACACCCCCGCTTTTTCCCCCACTGACCCCCTGGTATATGAATCATGTATAAGCCGAGAGGGGGACTTTCAGCCTTAAAAAATGGGCTGAAAATCTCGGTTTATATGTGAGTATGTACGGTATCTGTGAAAACTGTATCTGTAAAACTGACTCAGTTGCCCTTAGCAACCAATCAGATTCCACCTTTCATTTTCGAAAGAGTCTGTGAAGAATAAAAAGTGGAATCTGAGTCAGTTTCACTTTACACCATGTTTGAGAAATCTCCCCCTTCATAACCCTATTACACATACTGTCCACCTACTTTTGGACCACCCTGTATATATATAAAAAATAGAGAACAACCGCACAGGAAAAAGTAGGGCACAAAGACTCACAGGTACATACCAGTCCTTATAAATAGAAAATCAAAAAAGAGAGAGGTAGCACACCATATGGAATTAGAAATAACTGCTTTTTAATAGCCCAAGCACTTTTTTTTCTAATTCCATATGGTGTGCTGCATCTATCTTTTTTGATTTTATATATGTATATATATATGTATATATATATATACATATATATATATATATATGTATATATATATATATATATATATATATATATATATATTGTGGTACACCAAAGGGGACCTTGCTGGATGGGAGATATATTTCTTCTGGCAGACTGAAGTTTGCTCAGGATTTTCCATGATCACAGGACCTGTGATGAGGTCATAGTCACGTGATCAGGTCAGCTGATGTGTACCTCACCTGAGGGTGTGGACTAGGCCTATTTAACAGGAAGCTGTGGGAGTATGAGGGGTGGAAGGAAGGAGTTTGGCTGGAGTCAGCCTGGAAGCTTGTTTTTGTTACAGTGTGTCAGTGTGCACCAAGAAGTAAGTACCAGACCACCCGGGAATGGCACCTGGCGGTCTCTGCTGACCTGCAGCCGCTTAGTTAAGCCCGTCCCAAGCAAGGGTGAGTCTGGGACCAGTGGTTCTCCAAACTGGAGTGATTTATGTTCTGTTTTGTTTTTGTTATCTGGACTTTTGTTGAACCCGTCATTAAAACCACTGAACTTTAAACTGAAAGCCTGTGTGTTTGCCTCATTACTGCGTTCCAGCCCCTGCCTACCAGAGCGGATCCCTACAATTGGTGGCGTTAATGCGGGCATACGCAGTGAGGTCAGGCTGTTGTTTTTTTTTGTGGATATTTTTTTTTCCTGCATGACAGTAAATGTCCTGGGTGAAGAAAAGATGTATGTCTTTGTACCGTGTTAGCCAGTAGATAGAAAAATATTTAGACTTGAGAGTCCTCAGTGGTTGATACCTTTTAATGGCTAACTGGTAGTTAATGGCTAACAGCCATTAAAAGGTATCAACCACTGAGGACTCTCAAGTCTAAATATTCTGGGTGAAGAAAGTGACACAAAACCAGGTAGATAACTGTCCGGAGATGGAGAACACAGTAAAAATGCTAGTGGAGGCTATGCGACAGCAGCAGCTGGCTATACAGCAGCAGCAGCAGGCTACGCAGCAGCAACAGCAGGCTATGCAGCAGCAGGCTATGGAGCAACGGCAGGCTACGCAACAGCAGGCTATGGAGCAACGGCAGGCTATGCAGCAACAGCAGGATATACACCAGCAGGCTATGGAGCAGCAACAGCAAACCAACAATCTTCTGATGCAGCACATCACAGTGTCGCAGACAGCAGGAACTGCCCCGGGACGCCAGGATGTCCGGAAAGCGGTGCGTACAGCGATCCCAAAGATGGAGCCATCAGATGACGTCGAGGTGTACCTGGAGATGTTTGAAGGCGTGGCTAAGAGGGAGAGACTGCCCCAGGACCAGTGGGCCGAGATCGTGGCTCTGTTTTTGGCTCCAGGACCCGCGAAAGCCTATAGGGACCTACCCCCCGAGCATCAGACGGACTACGAGATCGTCAAGGGTGAGATACTCGCACGTCTTGGGGTAAATGTGTTAGTCCGGGCTCAGCGGGTACACCAGTGGAAGTTTTCCCCTTCCGAGCCAGCTAGATCCCAGTATTATGACTTGATACACCTGATGGAAAAATGGTTGCAGCCGGAGGTGTTGTCACCCCGCGCTATGCTGGATCTTATAGTGACTGATAAATTCTGGAGAACTTTGCCCCACACCCTGCAAACCTGGGTTGGACAGGTAACCCCTACTGATGGTCTCCAGATGGTAGACCTCTTTGAAAGATATGGGGCTACCAAGGAGGTACAGGGAGAGACTACCCGGAAGGTAATGAGTAAATTCCCCAAACCTTCACCCGCCGTCCGGCGAGCAGAGACTCGGAAGGCCGCCCAGGACACGTTTGGGGACGAAAGGGGCCCCATAATCTGTTGGCGGTGCCAAGAACCAGGACATGTGAGAGCTGATTGCCCCCACCTGACTGAGCCCATGGATACAAACTATGGGTACTATCAGTCTCACTATGCCGAACACATGTGTGCAGTGGGTAAACCAGAGGGACCCAATATGAATCATTTGTGTAAAGTGGAGGTGGAGGGTAACCCTGCTGTGGCTCTACTGGACTCAGGGAGTCTCGTGACCCTAATACGAGCCAGCCACGTCCAAATCAGCGAGTATGCTGGTCGGATAATGGGTGTGGTGTGTATACATGGGGACTTAAAACATTATCCTACCGCACTGGTGATGATAAACACGCCAGCGGGGAGGAGGTGCCACGAGGTGGGGGTGGTGGTGAATTTGCATTATGATGTAATAATGGGGAGAGATTTTCCGTTATTTTCTGTGCTTTGGCCTGTAATTACCCCTCCCACAGAACAGTCATCGGCACCCGTGGCAACCAGGTTGCATTCTCCAGAAATCGGGCATGAACCTGGTGGCCCAGAGGAAGATGTGCTGGCGGTAGGAGTACCTTTACCTTCGGTGGAGGAGGAAAACCCCTCTCCTATAGAAGTGTTAGCTGGGGAGATGGAAGATTTGCCACCGGGACCAGAATTGTCAGACTTAAATGTGGCATTCGACAATTTTGGTACGGCGCAACTCCGGGACCCTACGTTGACTCGAGCCCGGGAAAATGTACTGGTTGTCAATGGGGAACCCCAACACCCCGGGGCAGCTACAGTATTTCCCCGATTCGAGCTGAACCAAGATTTGCTGTATCGGGTTGAAAAAATACATGGGGAAATTGTCGAGCAATTGCTGGTATCGCAGTCATATCGGAGGTTGGTAATGGACTTAGCGCATGCGCATGTACTAGGGGGACATTTTGGCCAAAAGAAAACCCTAGACAGAATTCTACAGCGGTTTTACTGGCTAGGGGTCTATGAAGAAGTTAAGCGGTATTGTAACTCTTGTCCCGTGTGCCAGGTGACCAGTCCGCAGCCTCATTTTCGGAGTCCCTTGGTGCCATTACCAATTATAGAGGTCCCGTTTGAGAGAATAGCCATGGATCTGGTGGGCCGGTTAATAAATCAGCAAGGGGTCACCAACACATCCTCGTAGTTCTGGATTACGCTACCAGGTATCCTGAGGCTATTCCCCTGCGACACACCTCGGCCAAACTAATCGCAAAAGAACTCATGGGTATGTTCTCTCGGGTGGGAATCCCTCAAGAAATCTTAACAGATCAGGGGACCCCCTTTATGTCAAAAATCATGAAGGAACTCTGCCACTTGTTAAGTGTTAAACAGTTGCGCACATCGGTCTATCATCCCCAGACAGACGGTTTGGTAGAAAGGTTTAATAAAACCCTGAAGAATATGTTGAAAAAAGCAGTCTCTAAAGATGGTAAGGACTGGGATCTCTTGTTGCCATACCTGATGTTTGCAGTGCGGGAGGTGCCCCAGGCATCTACGGGGTTCTCGCCCTTTGAACTATTATATGGCAGACATCCCCGTGGCTTACTCGATATAGCTAAAGAGGCCTGGGAAAACCAACCAACTCCCCACAAAAGTGTGATAGAACATGTGGCCAAAATGCAAGAGAGAATGGAGACTGTTATGTTTCGGTAGCTGAGGAGTGCAGGTAAAAAGGCAATACACCAGAGCAGTTGGAATCTATGAGATTGCAGTACCCTGACTAACCACCACAACTAGAGGCAGCCGTGAAGCGTTCCTACGTTGGTCCTAGACGCCTCGTCACAGCCTGAGAAACTAACTACACCTAAAGATAGATATAGGAAAACTATCTGCCCCGGAGCAGAACCCCAAAGATAATAGAAAGCCCCCAAACATGTAATGGCGGTTAGACAAGATGAAATACTGACACAGAAAGAAAATAGTATGAGCAAACGCTGGGGCCCAAACTAACTAAATAGAAAAGGATAGGAAGGGTACTTACTGCAATCCCAAAAAACCCTGCAAAGCACCAACTCTACTAATTTCAAAAACACCTGAGATCACATGACCTCTTCCACCTAAATTAGTTCTCTGGTGTAACAAAATCAAAACAGCAGCCACTGAAAAAACTGGAAAAAGCAAAAGTACAAACATCAGTGGCTGAACAAAACTGAGAGGGCAGAAGCCCCCGGAGGGGACCCTGAAGACCCCCACAGAAGTGCAGGACAAAATGCAAAAATATAGCACAAACACAAAAGAAGAAAATGTCTTATCTGTTAGCAGGAGATGCAGACACGACACAGCAGGCTACAAGGGAAACTGGAATAAAGGATTCAGACCAGAACAATTGATCACCGGCAACCCAGATGGGAAGGTGACTCCCTTATATAAGACCAGTCAGTAACACCTGATTCCCAGTCCTCACAATCATCACTGGACAGACTAGCACCGCTTGTAACCACCAGAGGGAGCCTCTGCTCAGAACTCATCTCAAACCCATTCACAACAGTACCCCCCCCTTGAGGAGGGGTCACTGAACCCTCATTTGAGCAACCAGGTCGGTCAGGATGAGTTCTATGATATGCACGGATAAGTCTCCTAGCATGGATGTCCGAAGCAAACACCCAAGAATTGTCTTCCTGACCATAACCTCTCCATTTAACCAAATACTGGAGTTTCCGTCTAGAAAAACGAGAATCTAATATTTTCTCAACCACATACTCCAGATTGCCCTCAACCAAAACAGGGTCAGGAGGCACAGCAGCAGGAACCACTGGCTCAACAAACCTCTTCAACAAGGACTTGTGGAACACGTTATGGATCTTAAATGTCCCTGGAAGAAGCAAACGAAAAGAAACAGGATTAATAATCTCCATGATCCTATAAGGTCCAATGAACCTAGGCTTAAATTTAGGAGATGCTACTCTCATAGGAATATTCTTTGAGGACAACCAGACCAAGTCCCCCACTTTAAACCGAGGACCATCAGTCCTATGCCGGTTAGCAAACCGCTGGGCCCTCTCCTGAGAGAGGGACAACCTCTCCACTAACTGGTCCCAAATCAGTTGCATACGCTCCACAACAGAGTCAACA
Organism: Oophaga sylvatica; assembly: GCA_033576555.1. Classification (NCBI taxonomy): domain Eukaryota; kingdom Metazoa; phylum Chordata; class Amphibia; order Anura; family Dendrobatidae; genus Oophaga; species Oophaga sylvatica. The sequence goes on from JARQOD010000006.1 coordinate 312,858,533, forward strand.
CCTGGACAGACAGAAGCCTCCGTCTGTCCTGAAGAAAATCGAGGGTGAAACCCAGAATTACAGAAAAACGGAGACATCAAAGTAGCAGAGCTAGCCCTATTATTAAGAGCAAACTCAGCCAAAGGCAAAAAAGAGACCCAGTCATCCTGATCAGCAGACACAAAGCATCTTAGATAAGTCTCCAATGTCTGGTTTGTTCTCTCAGTTTGACCATTGGTCTGAGGATGAAATGCCGAGGAGAAAGACAATTGAACACCCAGTTTAGAACAAAAAGTCCTCCAAAATCTGGAAACAAACTGGACTCCTCTGTCAGACACAATGTTCTCAGGAATGCCGTGTAAACGAACCACGTGCTGAAGGAACAACGGCACCAGTTCAGAGGAGGAAGGCAACTTAGGTAATGGCACAAGATGTATCATCTTGGAAAACCTATCACAAATTACCCAGATGGTGGTCATTCTCTGAGAAACAGGAAGGTCGGAAATGAAATCCATAGAGATATGGGTCCATGGTCTCTTGGACACAGGCAATGGCATCAACAAACCACTAGAGCGAGAGCAAGGCTTGGAGCGAGAGCAAGTCCCGCAGGACTGCACAAATTCCCTGACATCACGAGACAAGGTAGGCCACCAAAAGGACCGACTAACCAAGTCTCTGGTACCAAAAATTCCGGGATGCCCAGCCAACGCGGAACAATGAATCTCAGACATCACACTCTTTTTCCACTGGTCCGGGACAAACAATTTTCCAACAGGGCAGCACTTGGGCCTATCCTCCTGACACCCCTCCAGAGCAAGTCTCAAATTGGGCAGATGGCGAAAAGAACTACACCCTCTTTCAAAATAACAGAAGGATCAGATAACTCAGGAGAGTCCGCAAGGAAACTCCTCGAGAGGGCATCCGCCTTAACATTCTTAGTGCCAGGAAGAAAGGAAACCACAAAATTAAAACGTGTGAAAAACAAGGCCCACCTGGCCTGTCTAGGATTGAGTCGCTTGGCAGATTCCAGATAGACCAGATTCTTATGGTCCGTAAGGACCACCACCTGATGTTTGGCTCCCTCCAGCCAATGTCTCCACTCTTCAAAAGCCCACTTCATGGCCAATAACTCCCGATTACCCACGTCATAATTACGTTCAGTAGGAGAAAATTTTCGAGAGAAAAAGGCACAAGGTTACTTTTAGAGGTCTCTGGATCTTTTTGGGACAAAACGGCACCTGCCCCAATTTCAGAGGCATCAACCTCCACCTGAAATGGCAGAGAAACATCAGGCTGCCGTAGAACAGGAGCAGAAGTGAATCTCTGCTTGACGTTCCTGAAATGCAGAGACTGCCTCAGGAGGCCAATTCACCACATCAGAACCCTTTCTGGTCAAATCAGTTAATGGTTTAACAATAACCGAGAAATTACCAATAAATTTACGATAAAAATTGGCAAAACCCAAAAATCTCTGAAGAGCCTTTAATGAAGTAGGTTGGACCCAATCACAGATGGCCTGAACCTTGACCGGGTCCATTTCAATAACAGATGGGGACAAAATGAATCCCAGAAATGAGATCCTCTGTACACCAAAAAGACACTTTGATCCCTTCACATACAGAGCATTCTCTCTCAAAATCTGGAATACAGTTCGAACATGTTTCACATGAGAGTCCCAGTCATTAGAAAAAATCAAGATATCATCCAAATAAACAATCAGAAATTTGTCCACAAAATCCCTGAAAATGTCATTCATGAAGGACTGGAAGACGGAAGGAGCATTAGTGAGCCCAAAGGGCATCACCAGGTACTCAAAATGCCCTTCAGGGGTATTGAATGCCGTCTTCCATTCATCCCCGTGCTTAATGCGAATAAGGTTATACGCCCCCCTGAGGTCAAGCTTGGTAAACCAAGTAGCGTTTTTCACCCTGGAAAACAGGTCAGAAATCAAGGGTAACGGGTATTGATATTTCACAGTAATATTGTTCAAGAGACGATAATCAATACACGGCCTTAATGAACCATCCTTTTTGGCCACAAAGAAAAAACCGGCACCTAAGGGTGAAGAGGATGGTCTGATATGACCCTTCTCCAATGATTCCTTGATATAAGACCGCATAGCGTCATGTTCAGGTACAGACAAGTTAAAAAGGCGACCTTTAGGGAATTTACTACCCGGCACTAATTCAATAGCGCAGTCATAGCTCCTATGGGGAGGCAAGGATGCAGATTTACTTTCGCTAAACACATCAGAAAAATCAATCAAAAAGTCAGGAACATCCTGAGCCTGGGGGGAGGCAGAAAAAACAGGAGTGTTGGTATTAACACATTGGCAGCCCCAACTGGTTACAGACACAGATTTCCAATCCAAAACAGGATTATGAGACTGTAACCAAGGAAAACCCAGCACGATAATGTCATGCAGATTATACAGAACCAAAAATTTGCAGCACTCCTGGTGATCAGGTTCAACCCTCATTATCACCTGAGTAGAAAACTGGGGTTTATTCTCAGCCAAAGGGGTAGAATCGATCCCCAGTAGGGGAATAGACTTCTGTAGGGGTATCAAGGGAAATCCACAACGTTTAGCAAAATCATAATCCATAAGGTTAATAGCTGCTCCAGAATCAACGAAAGCCTGAGCAGAAAATGAGGACAGAGAGCATATCAGAGTGACAGTTAATAAAAACTTAGTCTGAACACTACCCAAGACAACTGAGCGTGCAAAACGTCTTCCCCGCTTAGGGCAGACTGAAATAGCATGAGAGGCATCACCACAGTAGAAACATAACCCATTGCGCTTTCGAAACTCATGACGCTGTGCCCCAGACACCACTCTATCACACTGCATGGGTTCAGAAGCTGGTTCACAAGCAACACCATTCCACGCATACTTCTCCGCTCACGCAAACGTCTGTCAATTTGAATCGCTAATGGCATAGAATCATTGAGACCAGAGGGGACAGGGAATCCCACCATAACATCCTTTACATTATCTGACAGACCCTTCCGGAAAAGGGCCGCCAAAGCGTCGTCATTCCATTTGGTCAGGACTGCCCACCTACGGAATCTCTGACAGTATAACTCAGCGTCATCAAGCCCCTGATTTAATGCCAACAAGGCTTTCTCAGCTTGATCAGTGACATTAGGCTCATCGTACAATAACCCCAAGGCCTGAAAAAATGCATCAACATCACTCAAAACAGGATCCCCAGGTATCAGGGAAAAAGCCCAATCCTGAGGATCGCCGCGCAGGAGAGAGATGATAATTTGAACCTGCTGCGCTGCGTTCCCTGAGGACTTAGATTTTAAGGCAAAAAACAATTTACAATTATTTTTGAAATTCTGAAACTTAGCTCGATCCCCTAAAAACAAATCTGGCATGGGAATCCTAGGTTCCACAACAGGCAACCCAGCAAGATAGATAGCAATACTCCGAACCTCAGTGGCAAGCTGATCCACACGGCCAGACAACTGTGCAAACTCCATTGAGAGAAAAGATCCTCCCCAGCACCCAGAGATACAGAGGGAAAAAAAAAAAAAAAATGCAACAAACAGAAAAATATCTCTGACAACTCTGACAATATTTTTTCCCTTCTGTGAGTACCATACAATTTTCAATTTTTAGGCCGGTGATACTGTTATGTTTCGGTAGCTGAGGAGTGCAGGTAAAAAGGCAATACACCAGAGCAGTTGGAATCTATGGGATTGCAGTACCCTGACTAACCACCACAACTAGAGGCAGCCGTGGAGCGTTCCTACGTTGGTCCTAGACGCCTCGTCACAGCCTGAGAAACTAACTACACCTAAAGATAGATATAGGAAAACTATCTGCCCCGGAGCAGAACCCCAAAGATAATAGAAAGCCCCCAAACATGTAATGGCGGTTAGACAAGATGAAATACTGACACAGAAAGAAAATAGTACGAGCAAACGCTGGGGCCCAAACTAACTAAATAGAAAAGGATAGGAAGGGTACTTACTGCAATCCCAAAAAACCCTGCAAAGCACCAACTCTACTAATTTCAAAAACACCTGAGATCACACAACCTCTTCCACCTAAATTAGTTCTCTGGTGTAACAAAATCAAAACAGCAGCCACTGAAAAAACTGGAAAAAGCAAAAGTACAAACATCAGTGGCTGAACAAAACTGAGAGGGCAGAAGCCCCCGGAGGGGACCCTGAAGACCCCCACAGAAGTGCAGGACAAAATGCAAAAATATAGCACAAACACAAAAGAAGAAAATGTCTTATCTGTTAGCAGGAGATGCAGACACGACACAGCAGGCTACAAGGGAAACTGGAATAAAGGATTCAGACCAGAACAATTGATCACCGGCAACCCAGATGGGAAGGTGACTCCCTTATATAAGACCAGTCAGTAACACCTGATTCCCAGTCCTCACAATCATCACTGGACAGACTAGCACCGCTTGTAACCACCAGAGGGAGCCTCTGCTCAGAACTCATCTCAAACCCATTCACAACAGGAGACAGTCCTACCATTAGTCCGAGAACATATGGAAGCAGCACAAAGGTCACAGAGGCAGGTCTAGAACCGGGAGGCACGGGTAAGGTCCTTTAACCCTGGGGATCGGGTGTTGGTACTTGTGCCTACAGTGGATAGTAAGTTCCTTGCAAGGTGGCATGGACCCTAAGAGATTATGGAGAAGGTGGGTCCTGTAAACTATAAAGTACACCAACCAGGGCGAAGAAAGCCAGAACAGGTATACCATGTGAATCTGCTCAAACCATGGAAAGACAGAGACCCTCTTGGTGAGGATTGTCCACGGCCTGCATTTCCAGTAGAGAGGGCTCCCTTGCCTCAGGAGAAGGCAAGAGAAGTCCTCTCCGCCGTCAAAATAGCAGACACTTTGTCTCCTAAACAAGTTCAGGAGGTCCGAGAGTTTGTTAGCCGAAATACCGATGTTTTTTCAGAGCTCCCTGGCCGTACCTCCCTAATCCAACATGACATTGTCACGGAGCCGCAGGCCAAAGTCCGATTAAAGCCATATCGGTGCCTGAGGCCCGGCGACAAGCCATCTCGGAAGAGGTAAAGAAGATGCTGCAGTTAGGGGTTATTGAAGAGTCCCAGAGTGAGTGGGCCAGCCCAATAGTCCTAATACCAAAACCAGATGGGACACTAAGGTTCTGTAATGACTTCAGAAAACTGAATGAAATTTCTAAATTTGACGCCTACCCCATGCCCCGGGTCGATGAGTTAATAGAGCGGTTTGGGCAGGCCCGGTATTTTTCAGTCATTGACCTCACAAAAGGGTATTGGCAGGTGCCCCTAACCAAAGCAGCGAGAGAGAAAACGGTTTTTGTAACACCCGAGGGACTGTTCCAGTATATAGTCCTGCCCTTCGGGTTGCATGGCGCTCCAGCGACTTTCCAGAGGTTAATGGACGTTGTTCTTCGTCCTTATCGCCGATATGCCTCGGCCTATCTGGACGATATTGTGGTATACAGTACAGACTGGGAAAGTCACTTAGCCAAGGTACAGGCGGTGATTGATTCTCTGCGACAAGCAGGGCTAACTGCCAACCCAAAGAAGTGTTCCATAGGGTTGGAGGAAGCTCGGTACCTGGGGTATGTGATTGGGAGAGGAGTTATCAAACCCCAAATAAACAAAGTGGAGGCAATCCAAAACTGGCCCCATCCCCTCACCACAAAACAATTGAAAGGGTTTTTGGGGTTAGTGGGATACTACCGGCGGTTTATTCCCAATTTTGCAACCCTGTCGGCGCCGTTAACTGACTGCCTAAAAGGCAGGAAGTCAGTAATGGTGCGATGGAATGATCAGCTTGAAGAAGCGTTTGTAAAACTAAAAGGGGCACTGTGCGGGTCACCAGTTTTGATCACACCCGACTTCAAAAGAGAATTCATTGTCCAGACTGATGCGTCAGAGGTAGGTCTGGGTGCCGTGTTGTCTCAGGAGGTTAACGGGGAGGAGCATCCCATTAGTTTCCTGAGTCGAAAGCTTACTCCAGCTGAAACCAGATACAGCATTGTAGAGAGAGAGTGCCTGGCGATCAAGTGGGCACTGAAGTCATTGCGCTACTATCTGTTGGGGAGAACATTTCGGTTGGTAACTGATCATTCCCCTCTGACTTGGATGAGTCAAGCCAAAGAGAGAAATGCACGAGTCACCAGGTGGTTTCTGTCTCTACAAAATTTCAAATTTTCAGTAGAACATCGGGCAGGCAAATTACAGGGGAACGCAGATGCACTGTCCAGAGTTCACTGTATGTCATGTGTCCACCCTCCTAAGGTTGAACAAAGGGGGGAGGTACGTGGTACACCAAAGGGGACCTTGCTGGATGGGAGATATATTTCTTCTGGCAGACTGAAGTTTGCTCAGGATTTTCCATGATCACAGGACCTGTGATGAGGTCATAGTCACGTGATCAGGTCAGCTGATGTGTACCTCACCTGAGGGTGTGGACTAGGCCTATTTAACAGGAAGCTGTGGGAGTATGAGGGGTGGAAGGAAGGAGTTTGGCTGGAGTCAGCCTGGAAGCTTGTTTTTGTTACAGTGTGTCAGTGTGCACCAAGAAGTAAGTACCAGACCACCTGGGAATGGTGTGTAGCCCTGGTGTGAAGGCACACGCAGTACCCTGGAGATGTGCGGAGAGGTAACAGTTTAATGCTCAATAAACATTCACTCCATCACACACTTAGACACACCCATAGGTTACAAGAGCTAGTGAGATCTAGCCAGTCAGTCAGTCTGTTTCCTGTCTTCGGACAGAGGAGTCTAGCCCGGGTGGCTCCTGAGTGAGTCATCCCATCTGTGTGCAGTCTGTGCAGGAAGAAAGAGGAGTTAGCAGCAGGACCTTCAGTCTCCTGTCTCAAGGACAGTGGAGTTCAGTGACGTGCTCCTGAACTAGAAGATTACTGAGCACCTGTTAGCAAGCTCTGGGAAGAAGAAAGAAGGGACTAGCCTGCATTACCCTAGGAAGTGTGGAGTGCTTATGCTACAAGCGCGGACAGGGCGAAAGGCGCAGTGGAAAGGAGTCAGAAGTGCCTTAGGATTGGATTATCCTGCACATTGTCACCGGTCACTGGCGACCGAAGTGTCACTATAGCTTTAGGCATAGTGATAGAAAAACCAGAGTCTTACTGGACCTTAGGTCGCAGCAAGCAGCCCTTGGAGTGTCAGTACGTAACAGGGGTCAGGTGGAATAGGAACTTTGAGCCTGATCAGCAAAAGCAAGAACCTAGTTCCATCAAAGGAAGGCTCCGACCACAAAACTGACCGGCAGTACAGCTTGGAGAAGCTGGAGAAATTGGAGTGAACTAGGCTTTATGCTGGTTGGACTCATCATCTTTGAAAGTAAAGGAGGCCCCCAACCTGTTCAGCTGTTATCTCAAAGCACATCCTCCACCCGACCAGCCTCCCTGGGACCTGCCTTATCTTCTGACAAGTAAAAGGTATGGAAAGACGCTGGATGGTGTGAGACTGACTTATTTATCTGCACAACCCCACCATAACTATCGACCTGAGGGAAGAGTCCCACCTGTAGGGGACCCGACATCTAGCTGCCTCACCATCCCCTCAGAGATCTACAGCAGCGCTGGTCTTAGTGATCAGAGAACTACAGGTGGCGTCACGAACTGTATATATACCATTCCCCTGTAAATATACCCCCCAACATACGCCTGACCGCCAGGGCCACAGACCGAGCCACCGCTACCTGTGACAACCCCATAGACTTGCATGGGCTCGGCTCTGAGTACCCCATTGCTCTGGTAACCCACAATTGTGGTGGCGGGTCAACACAATGGCACCTGGCGGTCTCTGCTGACCTGCAGCCGCTTAGTTAAGCCCGTCCCAAGCAAGGGTGAGTCTGGGACCAGTGGTTCTCCAAACTGGAGTGATTTATGTTCTGTTTGTTTTTGTTATCTGGACTTTTGTTGAACCCGTCATTAAAACCACTGAACTTTAAACTGAAAGCCTGTGTGTTTGCCTCATTACTGCGGTCCAGCCCCTGCCTACCAGAGCGGATCCCTACAATATATATATATATTCTATGTGTATATTTCTATTCTATCTTTCTATTCTAACCTGTCAGTGTGATTTTACTGTAGCCGCAAATGAATTGCCGGCTTTTCAAAGGACACCGGTGCGTATTTCTCGCAAGTCACACGGATGGTCCGTGTGGTGTGCGATTTTTTTCTCGCACCCATAGACTTGCACTGGCGAGTCTCGGCCAATATACGCTGCAAATCGCATGTATAATACAGCCGAGAAATAAAACGGTGATGGGAGCTGCCCCATGGATTAACAGCGGTCCGAGTGCTTTGTGATTTTTTCTCGCATAGCACTCTTCTGTATTCCTCTCTAGTGTGACTCCGGCCTTAGATGGAGTTTGCGGCCCATATAGAAATAGTAACAAACTTCACCTACAATTAGATAAACAGGTCACACGACAGCAATCAGGTTTTTGGGTTTTTTCCCCTTAGAAATGTAAGTGATTATGTTAGAATTATTAGTACAATTCAGATACAGGAAAGATATACATCTTTGTACCGTGTTATCCAGTAGATAGAAAAATATTTAGAATTGAGAGTCCTCAGTGATTGATACCTTTTAATGGTACTTTAGTACAATTCATTGATAGGTTATGAAGAGAGACATCTGCTGAGGGGCTTCACAGTAATACATGGTATGTGTAGAAGACACAGAGGGGGATGATTGTGTGCATGTTTGGATTAGAGAAAGCACTCTTGAATTTTAAACAGACTTGGCTAGAATAGCACACAAATATGTTTGGCCTGGCAAGTTCATGATCAGGATTGATGATTTGCACATTATGTACAGCAGATGTCTGTATAAATATATCTAACACAATAGAAAAATGTACTAGAGTGCTTAAGGGATATGTACTGCTCCTGGATATTAATTTGCTGCCTGTAAAATGACCTCATTAGTCAATGCAAGAAGACTGGCAGAAGGCTTTCAGCAGCTCTTCTCTTTAGAATCTGTTTTATAGTATCTATACAAATCAGATATAAAACGTAACTCAAGCGCGTTATTGCAGGGGCTTTTAAGTCACTTATCTTTTTTGTCTTGTGTTACTAGTTGCCGTTTTAAGCACCAAATTCCTCAAAATGGCTCACGAAATTCATGAATTTGGTGCAAAATCAAAAATGGGTTCTCTTCCTGTCTTGAACCATTTTTATTATTTTTGGCGACAAAATTGCGACAAAATTTTGGCATACTCAAAAATACACCCAGGGTGATTGGAGTGAAGTTGTGCCAAATTTTGATAGTTTTTAAGAAGTTGCAATTGATGAATCAGGCTAAAATATCTGCAATTGCTAGACTCCACCCACAAGGCGGAAAACAAAAAAAAACAGGCGGACACATAAAATTGACTTAAAAAAAGCAAAATAGAATAGTCATATGGGTGCAAACTAAAATAGGTGCAAGACATACAAAACTAGACAAAAAAACAGGCACCAAGGTAATGAAGAATTGGGGTCAAAATGATAAGACAAATGGCATGTCTTTGAGATATTATAGTATATAAATTGTCTGAGGGCTGTTGAGAACCTGCACATTAGTTGGCATATTTATACATATGCATTTTTCTAGGTATATTATCATTTTTTTAAATAGGTTCCTCAAACAATCTACTATTATTGGTAAGGTATCAAATTAAGGAAAAAAAACAGCAAATCTGCAGTGCTGGATTATTTAATTGCATGCATTGATGGAATGTCTACTAGCACTTCTCTGAGACGCAATACATTGCATCATGCATTATACTGCTCCCTGAAAGTACTACATATACTATACTGCTATCTCCCTGTGCCACATTTACTATACTGCTCTCTTCCAGTGTTACATGTATTATACTGCTTCCAACCAGTGCTACATATACTATGCTGCTCTCTTCCAGAGCTAGATATATTGTAACAGGCTGTGGATGCAGTGACGGACAGGAGACAGAGCAAGGGTTAACAAATTTAATCAACAGTAGGATACTCCACGCACTCAGGTAAACAGTTAAACAGGGTAATAGGCAGTTCAAATGCAAATGATATGTAGGGTAACTGAGCAGTGGAAAGAATAATGGCACTTCTTTTTTTGGTCAACTTATCCTGTCAGTAGATCCTCAGAGCCATGGATGTTGCAGAGCAGGTGATGGCGCCAACAACGGCTGGTGCGACGCTTGTCTGATGAGGTCCTGCAGGCAACGAAGATCTGTCTTCTGATGGCAGCGTCTGGCATCTGATACCTTCCGCTGAATCCTTAGTCCATATACTGACGTGGCCAGGAGAGTTTAGGGCACCGCACGGTTTGGTGGGCCCGATGTGGCACAGCAGATATACACTGAGGGGGTCAGAGGGAAGATGGCGGTTCCGCACCCGGCGTCTCTTGGGTGACGCGCACACAGTACTCACGGGCCTGGAGCGATTGGTACCTTGCTGCGTGGTGAACAACGGGCAATCTGCACGTCTCTTCTCACAATCTCTGCTAGCGACGGCGGGAAGTCTCGGGCACGTGCCTGCACTGTACCGGTGCTCGAGGGACGGAGCACTCACGTCTCCTTGCTGCACGCTGTCTCTTCCCGCCAGTTCTGACTGTTTCCACGTGCACTGTGGCTGCAAGTGTTTAGCCACACCCCCTGCTTCCGGATACAAAGATTGGTCTGAGCTCTTAAGCTTTCCCCTGGACAACAGAGGAGACAGCCCCGACAGTTCCGGACCCAGCGCAGAACAGGTACCTTCAGCAAGGTCCGTCTTCTTACAATACTATACTGCCTCTTTCAGAACTAGTTGTATTATTCTGCTTTCTATCCAGAGTTGTGCGAAGAAGTGTTTTCCCCTTACTGATTTCCTATCCTTTTGCATGTTTGTCATAGTTAAATGTTTCAGCTCACCAAACCAATTTAAATGTTAGAAAAAGATAACACAAGTAAACACAAAATGCAGTTTTTAAATGAAGGTCTCTATTATTAAGGAAAAAAGAAATCCAAACCTACAGGTCCCTATGTAAAAAAGTGATTGGCCCCTAAACCTAATAACTGGTTGTACCACCCTTAGCAGCAACAACTTCAATCACGTGTTTGTGATAACTGGCAATGATTCTTTTACAATGCTCTGGAGGAAATTTGGTCCACTCATCTTTGCAGAATTGTTGCAATTCAGCCACAGGGTTTCCAAGCATGAACTGCCTTTTTAAGGTCATGCCACAGCATCTTAATTGGATTAAGGTCAGAACTTTGACAAGGCCACTCCAAAGTCTCACTTTTGTTTATTTTAAGCCATTCAAAGGTGGTCTTGCTGGTGTGTAGTGGATCATTGTATTGCTGCATAACCCAAGTGTGCTTCAAATAGAGGTCTCGAAAAGATGGCCAGACATTCCCCTTCAGAATTTTTTGGTGAAAAGCAGAGTTCATAGATTCATTTACCACAGCAGGTCTTCCAGGTACTGGAGCAGCAAATAGCCCCAGAACACCACAATACCACCACCATATTTTACTGTTGGTGTGATGTTCCTTTTTTGAAATGCTGTGTTACTTCTATGCCAGGTGTAATGGGACATACACCTTCCAAAAAGTTCAACTTTTATCTTGTTAGTCCACAGAGTATTGTCCCAAAAGTCTTGGGGATCATCAAGATGTTTTCTGGCAAAACTGAGAAAAGCCTTTATGTTCTTATTGCTCAGTAGTGGTTTTTGTTTTGGAACTCTGAAATGCAAGCCATTTTTGTCCAGTCTCTTTCTTATGGTGGAGTCATAAACACTGACCTTAACTGAGACTAGTGAGGCCTGCAGTCCTTAGATGTTGTTGTGGGGACTTTTGTGACCTCTTTGATGAGTCGTCCCTGCTCTCTTGGCGTAATTTTGGTCGGCCGGCCACCCCTGGGAAGGTTCACCACTGTTTCATGTTTTCTCTATTTGTAGATAATGGTCTCACTGTGGTTGGCTGGAGTCCCAAAGCTTTAGAAATGGCTTTATAACCTTTTCCAGACTGATAGATCTCAATTACTTTGTTTCTTATTTGTTCCAAAATTTCTTTTGATCTCTTAATGATGTCTACTTTTTGAGGATCTTTTGGTCTACTTCACTTTGTCAGGCAGGTCCTATTTAAGTGATTTCTTGATTGAGAAGAGGTGAAGCAGTACTAAGGCCTGTGTGTGTCTAGGGAATTTGAATTCAGCTTTCCAAAGATGTGAAAAAACCACAGTTAATCTTTTAATGGGGGCAATCACTTTTTCACACATGGTCCGTTAGGTTTGGATTTTCTTTTT
>JARQOD010000006.1:312870878-312921077 GCA_033576555.1 Oophaga sylvatica
TATATGGGTAAGTAAGACCTGCTGTAATTAAAATCACCACCTGGTGGGGGCGGAGTGCTCGGTCACAGTAAACTCACATTCAAAAGACAAAAAAAAACAAAGAAAAAACCTGACTGGCACATCCAGACTAATGTGAATTAGGTGCAAACCAAGGGTGCTACCCCCATGTAAAACATACGAGAAAAGGTTGCACTCTAAAATACTAAAGCATGACAATATGGAATACATGAAATTTTGAATAGCAATATGGCTTTGGAGTATAAGGAAAAATTTGAGATGCTTAGTATAACATTTGGCCAAATATTAAAAGCCCACCAACCATCGTCAAGGTGGTCTCAAGTCTGGTGAGTCCCTGACCTATGTGAACATACCTCTATGTTTGGTCAGTAAGCACTCCGCCCCCACCAGGTGGTGATTTTAATTACAGCTGGTCTCTACTTACCCATATATGCAGGCATTACTGACAGAGCTGTCCACATTCACCCAGAAATTCAGATATCAGCCTAATAGAGGTATGTTCACATAGGTCAGGGACTCACCAGACTTGAGACCACCTTGATGATGGTTGGTGGGCTTTTAACCCCTTAATGTCCATTGATGTGCACAGTCCGTCATGGCAAGGTGTCAGTTTTGGCACCTTGACGGACTGTTCATGTCCAGCCTTTGAACTACCACTGCGTATTAACACGCAGTGGTAGTTCAGTGCCGACAGCTGTCTATGACAGCTGACAGGCACAGCAAGCGGTGCGAGGACTTTTGCAGTCGGTCCCCGCACCTACAGTGCTGTGATTGGTCAGTCAATGCGACTGACCAAACACAGCAGCGATCAGGCAGAAGAGGCTGAAATTTCAGCCTCTTCTGCCCGATCAGTGCAGGAGCTCAGTGGCTGAGCTTCCTGCACTGACAGCCAGGAGCGGCGCCCCCGCTGCCCCTGGCTGTTAACCCCCTGACTGCTTCAATTGTTCGCGATTGCAGAGCTCAGGGGGAGAGGCAGAGGGTCGGGAGCTCCCTCTGCCTCTGCCTCAGATCGGCGCCCCGCAATGTATTTGCAGGGCCCGATCTCTGCCTTGATGACCGGGGGTTGTCATGACAACCTCCGGGTCACCTAGCTACGGAAAGCCGCTGTGACCATGGTCACAGCAGCTTTCGCCATAGGTACAATGCATTGCAATGCTGGAGCATTGCAATGCATTATAACTGCAATCAAAAGAAAAAACGTGAAAGTCCCAAAGAGGGACAAGGTAAAAAAAGCATTTTTTTAAAAAATTTGTAAATAAAATAAAATAAATAATTTAAAAAAATTCCCCTAAAAAATACACATTTTTATGTAATAAAAAAAAACAAAAAACAAATGCACATGTTTGATATCGCCGCGTCCGTAAAAATCCCATCTATAAAAGTGTTACCCTAGTTAACCCCTTCAGTGAAAGCCATAAAAAGAAAACACAAAAAAGTAGTAAATTATACTTTTTCCAAGTGGTATCATCATACCGCTTGGAAAAAGTGCAATAACACGCGATCAAAAAGACGGATATAAATAATCATGGTACCGTTGAAAACGTCATCTTGTCACGCAAAAATCAAGCCACTATACAGCATCATCAGCAAAAAAATATAAAAGTTATAGCTCGTGGAATAAACTGATGCAAAGATAATTATTTTTTAATAAAATTTTTTATTGTGTAAAAAACACCAAAACATAAAAAAAAAATATAAATGAGGTATCGCTGTAATCGTAATGACCCGAAGAGTAAAGCTGCTTTATCAATTTTACTACATGCGGAACGGAGAAAAAAAAATAAAAAATTCCTGAATTGCTGGTTTTTGTTCATTCTGCTTCCACAAAAATCGGAATAGGAAGCGATCAAAAAACGTTATGTGCCCGAATATGGTACCAATAAAAACATCAGCTCGTCCCGCAAAACATGACTCTGTCGGCCGAAATATGGAAAAATGTTAGCTCTCAAACTACTGCGATACAAAAATTTCTTACAAAAAATTATTCCAAAAAAAGCGTCTTTTAGTGTGTGACAGAAGCTAAACATGAAAAAAGGATGTAAATCTGGTATCGCTGTAATCGCACCGACCCGAAAAATAAAGTCGCTTAATCACTAATACCGCACGAGGAACGGCATAAAAATAAAACCAATTCTTCACCTTTTGTGGATTTGTTCATTCTGCCTCCCAAAGATCGCAGTAAGGCGATCACAGTGGTTCCACCCCCACATATGGGGTATCAGCGTACTCAGGACAAATTGCACATCAACTTTTGGGGTCATATTTCTCCTGTTACCCTCATAAAAATAAAAATTTGGGGGCAAAAAGATAATTTTTGTGGAAAAAAAATTCTGTGAAACCCTTGGGGGTTCAAAGTGCTCACCACACATCTAGATAAGTTCCTTGGGGGGTCTAGTTTGCAAAATGGGGTCACTTGTGGGGGGTTTCTACTGTTTAGGCACATCAGGGCTCTCCAAGCGTGACATGACACCCGCAGACCATTCCATCAAAGTCTGCATTCGAAAACGGTGCTGCTTCCCTTCCGAGCTCTGCCATACGTCAAAATAGTGGTTTACCACCACATATGGGGTATCAGCGTACTCAGCACAAATTGCACAATCGCTTTTGGGGTCCTATTTCTCCTGTTACCCTTATAAAAATAAAAATTTGGGGCAAAAAGATTATTTTTGTGGAAAAAAATATGATTTTTTTATTTTCACGGCTCTACGTTATAAACTTCTGTGAAGCACTTGGGGGTTCAAAGTGCTCACCACACATCTAGATAAGTTCCTTGGGGGGTCTAGTTTGCAAAATGGGGTCACTTGTGGGGGGTTTCTACTGTTTAGGCACATCAGGGGCTCTCCAAGCGTGACATGACACCCGCAGACCATTCCATCAAAGTCTGCATTCGAAAACGGTGCTGCTTCCCTTCCGAGCTCTGCCATACGTCAAAATAGTGGTTTATCACCACATATGGGGTATCAGCGTACTCAGCACAAATTGCACAATCGCTTTTGGGGTCCTATTTCTCCTGTTACCCTTATAAAAATAAAAATTTGGGGTGAAAAAATCATTTTTGTGGAAATGATGATTTTTTAATTTTACGGCTCTATGTTATAACCTTCTGTGAAGCCCTTGGGGGTTCAAAGCTCTCACCACACATCTAGAAAAGTTCCTTGGGGGTCTAGTTTCCAAAATGGGGTCACTTATGGGGGGTTTCCACTGTTTAGGTACATCAATGGCTCTCCAAACGCGACATGGTGTCCGCTCTCGATTCCAGCCAATTTGACATTCAAAATCTCAAATGATGCTCCTTCCCTTCTGAGCACTGCCGTGCGCCTAAAGATTGGTTTTCCCACACTCATGGGGTATAGGTGTACTCAGGAGAAATTGTACAACAAATATTGTGGTTCATTTTCTCCTGATACCCTTGACAAAATTTAAAAAATTGTGTCGAAAGAAAAATTTTGGGAAAAAAAGTTAAATGTTCATTTTTTCCTTCCACATTGCTTCAATTCTTGTGAAGTACCTAAAGGGTTAATAAACTTCTTGAAAAAGGCTTTGAACACATTGAGGGGTGCAGTTTTTAGAATAGTGTCACTTTTGGGTATTTTCTGTCATATTGACCCCTCAAATTCACTTCAAATGTGAGGTGGTCCCTAAAAAATGGTTTTGTAAATTTTGTTGGTAAAATTAGATATCGCTGGTCAACTTTTAACCCTTATAACTTCCTAACAAAAAAAAATTTTGGTTCCAAAATTGTGCTGATGTAAAGTAGACATGTAGAAAATGTTATTTATTAACTATTTTTGTGACATATCTCTCTGATTTAAGGGCATAAAAATTGAAAGTTTGAAAATTGCAAAATTTTCAAAATTTTTGCCATATTTCCATTTTTTTTCATACATAAATGCAAGTTATATAGAAGAAATTTTACCAGTATCATGAAGTACAATATGTCACGAGAAAACAGTCTCAGAATCGCCAAGATCCGTTGAAGCGTTCCAGAGTTATAAGCACATAAAATTACAGTGGTCAGAAATGTAAAAATTGGCCTGGTCATTAACCAACAAAATGGCTTGGTCGTTAAGGGGTTAATATTTGGCCAAATGTTATACTAAGCGTCTCAAATTTTTCCTTATACTCCAAAGCCATATTGCTATTCAAAATTTCATGTATTCCATATTGTCATGCTTTAGTATTTTAGAGTGCAACCTTTTCTCGTATGTTTTACATGGGGGTAGCACCACTTGGTTTGCACCTAATTCACATTAGTCTGGATGTGCCAGTCAGGCTTTTTTGTCTTTTGAATGTTAGCTTACTGACCGAGCACTCCGCCCCCACCAGGTGGTGATTTTAATTACAGCAGGTCTCTACTTACCCATATATGCAGGCATTACTGAAAGATGTGTCCACATTCACATAGAATTTCAGATATCAGCCTAATAGAGGTATGTTCACATAGGTCAGGGACTCACCAGACTTGAGACCACCTTGACGATGGTTGGTGGGCTTTTAATATTTGGCCAAATGTTATACTAAGCATCTCACATTTTTCCTTATACTCCAAAGCCATATTGCTATTCAAAATTTCATGTATTCCATATTGTCATGCTTTAGTATTTTAGAGTGCAACCTTTTCTCGTATGTTTTACATGGGTGTAGCACCCCTTGGTTTGCACCTAATTCACATTAGTCTGGATGTGCCAGTCAGGTTTTTTTGTCTTTTGAATGTGAGCTTACTGTCCGAGCACTCCGCCTCCACCAGGTGGTGATTTTAATTACAGCAGGTCTCTACTTACCCATATATGCAGGCATTACTGACAGAGGTGTCCACATTCACCCAAAAATTCAGCTATCAGCCTAATAGAGGTATGTTCACCTAGGACAGGGACTCACCAGACTTGAGACCATCTTGACGATGGTTGGTGGGCTTTTAATATTTGGCCAAATGTTATACTAAGCGTCTCAAATTTTTCCTTATACTCCAAAGCCTTATTGCTATTCAAAATTTCATGTATTCCATATTGTCATGCTTTAGTATTTTAGAGTGCAACCTTTTCTCGTATGTTTTACATGGGTGTAGCACCCCTTGGTTTGCACCTAATTCACATTAGTCTGGATGTGCCAGTCAGGTTTTTTTGTCTTTTGAATGTTACCTTACTGACCGAGCACTCCGCCCCCACCAGGTGGTGATTTTAATTACAGCAGGTCTCTACTTACCCATAAATGCAGGCATTACTGACACAGGTGTCCACATTCACCCAGAAATTCAGCTATCAG
Organism: Oophaga sylvatica; assembly: GCA_033576555.1. Classification (NCBI taxonomy): domain Eukaryota; kingdom Metazoa; phylum Chordata; class Amphibia; order Anura; family Dendrobatidae; genus Oophaga; species Oophaga sylvatica. The sequence goes on from JARQOD010000006.1 coordinate 312,876,159, forward strand.
CCTAATAGAGATATGGTCACATAGGTCAGGGACTCACCAGACTTGAGACCACCTTGACGATGGTTGGTGGGCTTTTGGTATTTGGCCAAATGTTATACTAAGCGTATAGGAGTTTTTCCAATTTTGGTAGAAACCTGGAAACGGATATATCCTCTACTGATACGGATCTGTCTGATTCTGAAACTCGCTCTAGAAATTCTAGAGGTAGACAGAGAGGTAGGGGTAATCAGAGAGGGCGTCCTGGTGACAGATTGGGGAGTTCACGTTTTTTAGACCAGGGTTATTACCTGAGAAACAGACCAGGGGTCAACAACTGTCTGATACCCAAACTACTCAAGTAATTAATATTTCATCTAGACCTCTTACAGACACTGAGGTGCAAGTTTTGAGTAGGGGTTTAAGCTTTGTACCAACTTCAGACTTTCAGACATTTGAGAGTATCAAAGACCTTCACCTATTTGTTCGAAAGTTAAAGTGGAAAAAACATTTTTTGAGGGAAGACAAACGGACTAGCCAAGATTTAAGTGTCCCAGAATCACTACTACCAGATATCAGACTATTATATGGTCTGGCTGACCCTATCCCTGAACTTACGGGTGAGGGCCCTTTCACTCAACTTAAGCCTAAAAGTATCAAGATGCCTCCACCATCAGGAGACAAATCCACTATTGATGTATTTCTGGAGGTAGTAACCAAAGATCTAGAATGTTTGGGCACAAAGGTCAAAAAACGCTATAATTTATCCAAAAATGAAATGGAGGCTCTTAAATGTCTGGAGAAAGATCCCAATATTGTGATAAAGCCCTCAGATAAGGGTGGGAACACGGTTGTGATGAATCTGTTGGATTACCGGGATATGTGTCAAAAGATTTTGAAAGACACAATGTTTTATGAAAAGGTATCAAGTAACCCAATGAATGAATCTCTGTATCAACTAAAGAGATTTTGGATGGAGGTATGGGAATTAACTTGATTGATAAAAATGAATATGACTATCTTTTTCCCAGGTTTCCTGTAACAGCAACCTTTTATTGTCTTCCTAAAATTCATAAAGGTTTTTCTCCCCTGAAGGGGAGACCAATAGTTTCAGGGATAGACAATTTGACCCATCACATTGGGATATATCTAGATGTGATTTTGAAACCTTTTGTTGTCTCACTGAATTCTTATACTAGAGACACAACAGATTTACTGAGAAAGCTGGACGGGTTGAACATTGAGACAAGTTCCATTCTTGTCAGTATTGATGTAGAGACATTGTATTCCTCCATTAATCATATGAATGGCCTAGAAGCAGTGGGATTCTATCTAAAAAGGAGGGGCCAACAATGTAGTGATCATAACACCTTTGTACTTAAACTATTGGAATTTTCTTTGACCAAGAACTTTTTCCTCTTTGACAATGTACAGTCATGGCCAAAAGTTTTGAGAATGACACAAATTTTATATTTTCACATGATCTGCTGCCCTCTGGTTTTTATGTGTGTTTGACAGATGTTTTTATCACAGACAGAAATATAATAATTGCAAACATATGAGTAACAAAAGCTTATATTGACAGTTAGAATGAGTTAATGCAGCAAGTCAATATTTGCAGTGTTGACCCTTCTTCTTCAGGACCTCTGCAATTCTCCCTGGCATGCTCTCAATCAACTTCTGGACCAAATCCTGACTGATAGCAGTCCATTCTTGCACAATCAATGCTTTCATTTTGTCAGAATTTTTAGGTTTTTGTTTGTCCACCCGTCTCTTGATGATTGACCACAAGTTCTCAATGGGATTAAGATCTGGGGAGTTTCCAGGCCATGGACCCAAAATCTCTATGTTTTGTTCCTTGAGCCATTTAGTTATCACCTTTGCTTTATGGCAAGGTGCTCCATCATGCTGGAAAAGGCATTGTTGATCGCCAAACTGCTCTTGGAGGGTTTGGAGAAGTTGCTCTTGGAGGACATTCTGGTACCATTCTTTATTCATGGCTGTGTTTTTAGGCAAGACTGTGAGAGAGCAGATTCCCTTGGCTGAGAAGCAACCCCACACATGAATGGTTTCAGGATGCTTAACAGTTGGCATGAGACAAGACTGGTGGTAGCACTCACCTTGTCTTCTCCGAATGAGGCGTTTTCCTGATGTCCCAAACAATCGAAAAGGGGATTCATCAGAGAAAATAACTTTACCCCAGTCCTCAGCAGTCCACTGCCTCTACCTTTTGCAGAATATCAGTCTGTCCATGATGTTTTTTCTGGAGAGAAGTGGCTTCTTTGCTGCCCTCCTTGAGACCAGGCCTTGTTCCAAGAGTCTCTGCCTCACAGTGCGTGCAGATGCACTCACACCTGCCTGCTGCCATTCCTGAGCAAGCTCTGCACTGCTGGTAGCCCGATCCCGCAGCTGAAACACTTTTAAGAGACGGTCCTGGCGCTTGCTTGTCTTTCTTGGGCACCCTGGAGCCTTTTTGGCAACAATGGAACCTCTCTCCTTAAAGTTCTTGATGATGCGATAGATTGTTGACTGAGGTGCAATCTTGCTAACTGCGATACTCTTCCCTGTTAGGCCATTTTTGTGCATTGCAATGATGACTGCACATGTTTCTTTAGAGATAACCATGGTTAACAGAAGAGAAACAATGATGCCAAGCACCAGCCTCCTTTTAAAGTGTCCAGTGGTGTCATTCTTACTTAATCATGACAGATTGATCTCCAGCCATGTCCTCATCAACACCTACACCTGTGTTAATGGAGCAATCACTGAAAAGAGGTTAGCTGGTCCTTTTAAGGTAGGGCTGCAATGATGTTGAAATGTGTTTTGGGGGATAAAGTTAATTTTCTAGCCAAATATTGACTTTGCAAGTAATTGCTTTTAAGCTGATCACTCTTTATAACATTCTGGAGTATATGCAAATTGCCATTAGAAAAAGTGAAGCAGTAGACTTTGTAAAAATTAATATTTGTGTCATTCTCAAAACTTTTGGCCATGACTGTATTATACCACCAGCTCAGGGGCACAGCGATGGGGAATCCATGTGCTCCATCTTACGCTAATTTGCTCCTGGGCTGGTGGGAAAAAACCATTGTATTTAGTGATCTGTATCTTCAGGAATGCGAAAGGATAAGTTTTTGGTCAAGATATATTGATGATGTCTTCATGATATGGAGTGGGAGCATTCTAGAATTGGAGACTTTTGTGGCTAAATTGAATGTCATTCAGTTGGGACTTTCCTTTACTTTTGAACATCATATGTCTGAACTGCCCTTCTTGGATAAATACATCAAAAAAATGGGAAATGGAAATATTGAAACAAAGACATTTAGAAAACCTACGTCAACGAATGCTCTATTGAGATGGGAAAGTCATCACCCAACCCCCCTCAAAAAGGGTATTCCAAAGGGGCAGTACATGAGGATGCGACGTAATTGCTCCTCTGAGGGTGATTATCAGATACAGGCAGCAGATTTGAGGCAGCGATTTCTAAATAGGGGATACCCGGATGGGGTCCTACGTAAAGCATATAATGATACAAAATCCTTGGATAGGACATCACTACTGAATATCAAACAACCTAAAAATGAATCTCCCACATGTCGGTTCATCACTACATTTAATTCTGGAGCACAACAGGTTCGCTCGATTCTCCAGAAACATTGGTCAATTCTACAGATGGATGAGGACATTGGAGATCTGGTGGGAGATTTCCCACAAATGACCTTTTTGAAAGGTAGATCTATAGGGTACAGAATTGTACATAGCCACTTTAATCCCCAGAAGAAAGAGACATGGCTCACCAGCAATATAAAAGGTTGTTATAAATGCAGTGGATGTATTGCTTGTCCGGTGTTAGCTACAGGAGGATCATTTACGAGCTGTGTAAGGAACAAAATCTATGAAAAACCGACATTTCATTAATTGTCGCACCAAGGGTGTAATTTATAAAGCTACCTGCCCATGTAATCTGGAATATGTGGGAAAGACCATTCGAGAATTTAGAAGAAGAATAGGTGAACATCTGTGAGACATAGCCCTGAAGAGAGATATACCCCTAGCCAGACATATGGCTAGTCAACATGAGGGGGAAACGACGGGTCTCAAATTCATCGGCATTGATAAAATAGGAGCACCAAGGAGGGGCGGCAACTGGGATAAGAGAATTTTACAGAGTGAAACAAAATGGATTTATCAGCTGAAAACACAACAGCCATTGGGTCTCAATGAAATCTTAACATATAGTTGCTTTGTATGAATTCAGATATTCTCTTCTCCCATCATTAACCTCCCCTCCTTGCCCTCTTCTTCTTCCATGTATTCCTTTACTATTGATGTAATCTCTATTTCCACACCTATTCTAGGCTTAGATTAGGGTGTTATAGGGAAATATAGGGCCAGCCGCCGAGGAGTGGGGGCGCCAAATTTCGTACCTTCCTAGGGTGCCAACCTCCACGGTCAGGTAAGGTATACCAGGTCTGATAGGGATGTATAGCCCCAATTTTTGTTGTTGTTTTTTTGTTTCCCTCTTTTTACCTTTTCTCCAGTGTCCTCCAATACATCGAGAATGTCAATATATGTGCCTTGCACTCAGATAACCACCAATTCTACTGCAAGGAACCTGACAATTGTTTCAGGAGACTTAAATTATTTGTTAAAAGTTCTTTTGACTCCATCAATGATTTCTTTGAGTCATTATATATGGAACTAATCTAAGAATCCTTACTATCATGTTTATTCTAGTCGCTGATCTTATAGAGATTTATTATCAACTGGGGTTTTTTGAAATAAGTCTATATACTTATATCTTGAATATATATAGGGGAAAATTAAGTGATATACAACCCATTGGTTATTATGAACAAGGATCTATACTACTGGGTTGAATAGGAGGGCACTTTTTTGTAAAAAATTCCCCTACAATAATATTGTCCGTATACGGAATTAAAATATTGAAGGACATATTGATCTTTTATCAATTTTCTAATTTAAATTATATATCTGAGTATACGGTGACATATGGTGAATTTGTATAATACCCCAAGACTATTGTGATTGAACTGATAGTGGTTTCTTGTGGAACCTGTGGAATATCCCAAGAATTTGTTTTTAGAAAAATTCTTAGATCAGCATTGAAAGCATTTAAAGATTATATCATATGAAAGAATGGGATGTCATTATCTTTAGATATGTATTGGTGCGATGTCTACAATGTGACATCACCTGAGGAGTCACATGAACGCTGAACATATTGGAATCTTTGATATGACCTGTGCGTTCCATTCATGCGTTCCACATGGGAAGCGCATAAGATATTACGTCGTTATGGAGAACGCATAGGATATGACGTTGCTTTCTGTATTAGAACCCATGTGATTCATTTGCGTGCACCTGCTTGACAGTTTGCGTTCCATTCATGCGTCCCAGATGAGGAGCGCATAGGAGATTACGTCACTATGGAGAGCGCATAGGATATGACGTTATTTTAGCGTTCTATATTGGAACCTATATGATTCATTTGCGTGCACCTGCTTGACAGTTTGCGTTCCAGTTATGCGTTCCAGATGAGGAGCGCACAGGATATTACGTCGCTATGGAGAACGCACAGGATCTGACGTCACTATGTGACCGCTTTAGCGTTCTATTTAAGAACGCACGTGGTTCGGACACGTGCACCCGTTTAACAGTCTGCACAACCTCTGCGGGTGACATCTACCTTAACAGCTGACAAAAATGGCATAACTCTCCCCTGATGATCTAGCCAGAGAAACGCGTTGGGAGACTGTCAGTCCTTTTGGTCATATGTGTCCACATGGTTTGGGGTAATGTATGGCGCTGTCTAAAAAGCCTTCCCCATTTACAAATTTACAGTGGATATCAACATATGGTAAGACTGTTCTGTTTATTGAGATGTGCAATTTATGAAGTAAAAAAGGCACATATAGCTATCTGATATTACATGGATATATTGAATATTGTGGATAGTTTCTGTACAGATCTATCCTTATCTATCACATTGTGTTAACAGGTCAAGTCTGTTTTACTGACGGTTTTAATAATTTTGTTTTTTCACAAGATATTGGTGGTTAGGATACACTTATTGGTTGTTTGTTATTTTCTGAACGAATTATTCGTTTTTAAAGGCAGTTATTAAAAGTTAAATTTTAGCCTGTACTTCTACCTTGCTTTTTACACTTAATTTTGATTGGTAGATCCTTATTATTAATACAAATGTTATACTAAGCGTCTCAAATTTTTCCTTATACTCCAAAGCCTATTGCTATTCAAAATTTCATGTATTCCATATTGTCATGCTTTAGTATTTTAGAGTGCAACCTTTTCTCGTATGTTTTACATGGCGGTAGCTTCCCTTGGTTTGCACCTAATTCACATTAGTCTGGATGTGCCAGTCAGGTTTTTTTGACATTTTCTTGTGTAGTCACAACCTGTCTTACGTTTTCACTACATAAACAATTTTCTTATGTATTCATAACCTGACTTAGATTGTCAGTTTATAAATAGCTGATGATAAATGTGCAAAAATGCCTTCATTTGTTTAGTGAGTCTTATAAGGTATTTACCACGTACACTTTGGGCAATTAATAGTTACAGTCATTAAATATGTCTTAGAAACTCAAAGGTAAGAACTGTTCAAATTCATGTTTTTCATGTTGCACAATATTGCTGCACTTCTGTCATTCTTTTTAAAATGACTTCTCAATATATTAGAAGGAGCCCGTCACATTGTACATTCAGTCCTTTCTGTAATCAGCTTCTCTATACAGCAAATGGACCTGATAAGATTGATATACAGTTTTGTGGGAAAAGGTTCTATATATTTCTATGCTTAGGAATCGAGCGGGCAGTTACTATCTCTGTGAGAAAAGAGAATTATTGAGTAGGGTCGCCCTCTAGGCACTTTAACATAAAAAGAGCAATAATTTAAATGAGTAAATTACAACATAGAATGGATATATTTTCACCAAACGGTAAATCAATCTGTTCAGCACTTTATACCCTATGACATAATGCCCACAGATTATGTACCGTCTTCAATGAGACATGTTCCCTTTAAATTTAAAGAGTATGGAAGATTTCTCTAATACCTTTGATGTGGAACTCAGACAATATGCATTTTCTGTGCACTCAAAATTACCAAATAGCTTTTGAATATTTAAACCTTAAATAACACTGATGGTGCTTTTGACTATAAACTATCCACAATTTCATCAAAGTTAGATGTTCATCCACTGAACGCAATAATAGACAAGTATATAAAAAAAAGTTGCATGTATGCGAATAGGTAAAGTCCAAAATACAAAAATACTCACAGTCTGTACATACGCAGTACTAAATAACCATATAAGACTTGACTCTATATACAGTCATGGCCGAAAGTCTTGGAAGCCTTGAAATTGTTCCAGAAAATGAAGTATTTCTCCCATTATTATTTCAAGTTCACATGTTTTGTTCAACATTGTTACATACATATTTATTTCCTTTATGTGTATTGGAACAATACAAAGAAAACAGAAAAAAAATGCAAATTTGACATATATTCACACTAAACCTCAAATATGGAACAGACAAAATTGTTGGCACCTTTCCTAAAATGTGGGTAAGCAACTTTGTTTCAAGCATGTGATGATCTTTCAAATTCACCTGTGGCAAGTAACAGATGTAGGCAATATGAAAATCACACCTGAAATCAGATAAAAAGGGGAGAAGTTGACTCAGTCTTTGCACTGTGTGTCTGTGTATGCCATACTAAAGGCCCCGTCTCACAAAGCGAGATCGCTAGCGAGATCGCTTCTAAACAGCGATCTCAGCAGCGATCTCGCTATGTCTGTGAGTCGCACGTACCAGGGCTTTGGGGTACTCGGCTCCGAGCCCGTTCACTTTACTGGGGGATGTCACGGGTAGCGCAGCTCGGTCCGTTGCCCTGGGCGCTCACTAAAAAGGGGGTATTTACAGGGGATGATAGAATGTTCGTGACGCCACCTGTGGTTCCTGGTCAGGACGACCAGCGCTGCAGGGTAGGTCCTCTGAGGGGTTTTTGGGCAGCAAGGTGTTAAGTCTCCCACAGGCAAGACTGATCCCTCAGGGTATATAGCGGTGTAGGGGTGCAGGAGCAATAATGCAGACACACACAAGACAGTCTCTTTCTGTACCTTTACTGGTGGTGAAGTTGCAGGCACATCCTGGGAAGCTGTCAGAGTGGAGGATGCATGTCCAGTAAACCACTGAGTAGGTGTAGGGCCTCCTTCCTTCTTTAATGTGTGTGAGTTTCTAACTTTCATAAAACAAAGTTTAACTCCGTTCTCTTTGCTACGCCCGGCTGATCTTGTGGTGGAGCCTTCTTTTGGACAGAACTAAGTCTCTATATGGCTGATCAGGCCAGACTCCTGTTCTTCCTGACCCCGGTTACGTATCAGCACTATTGGGCCCCTGCGACATGAAGTCCCACAGGGTCTCCGGTTTTTCCTACTAGTCCTGAAGAAGCTAGTAAGCTCGGACCCGGTGTCCGGTAGTTCAGAGTGGAGGTAAGCTATCAATGCTGTCGACCTCTGTCACTCTCTCTTTCCCTTTTTCCACTTGCCTGTCATCCTACTCACACCTTTAACATAAGCACAACCAGCAGTAGATGTCAGCTTTCTTTGTCTTCACCACTCTTCAAGCATCGGCACGCTTACTTAATGAAACGCACACTGAAGGTATCTCAGTAGACTCAACTTTGACCAGACTGAGTGGCAATCCGTCCCACTATTACTGGACTCCACGATGTAAGCTGAGTGTATGCTGAAGTCTTCAGGCTTTCAAATAAGTCGTTCTCTTTAGCTAGTCTTTCCCTCTCAGCTCGTCTGAGGTGACTAGACTGTCTGTCTCAGCCCTCCGGCTACACTGATCTGAGGTAACTGCCGTTCTGAGGTAAAACCAGCGACTAGCTAACTCTCAGCTAGACTGCCTTCATCTCACTGCTCTATCTCTCCACACCATTATATACCTGCGTACTCTTCAAGGGCTCCCTCTGGTGGCACCAGGAAAATGTAGAGTGTGAATGAATATCAGGTGATTGTGGTTTACCTTTCATGCATCCTCCAGCGTAACATGTGGCACCAAGCGCAGCTGGGCTACACATCTGACACGTACCAGTGATCAGGCCCCTGCTGTGAATCGCTGGTCGTGTCAGAAATGCCTGGACTTTTCTTTGATCGCTGGTCTCCCGCTGGCCAGCACGCATCACTGCGTGTGGCAGGCAGGAGACCAGCGATCAGCTGGTAACCAAGGTACACTTCGAGTTTCCAGGCGCAGGGCTGTGCCTGGAAACCCAATGTGTACGTTGGATACCAGCGCGCTGCTGCAGGGGAGCTGGTAACCAAGGTACACATCGGGTTTCCAAGCACCGCGTAGTGCCTGGAAACCCGAAGTGTACCTTGGTTACCAGCTCCCTGCATCAGCGGGCTGGTATCCAACCTACACTGCGGGTAACTAGGCGACGTTACCCGCAGTGTCACTATCCTGATCGCTGCCTGAGCTGCCTGTTTGGCAGCTCAGCAGCGATCATGTAGTGACACACCAGCGATCCTGATCGTTGTCGGGATCGCTGGTGTGTCGCTATGTGAGATGGGGCCCTAAGAATGGAGAACAGAAAGAGAAGAAGAGAACTGTCTGAGGAATTGATGAAAGATATCAACAATCTCAAGGTTACAAGTCCATCTCTAGAGATCTTGATGTTCCTTTGCCCACGATGTGCAGCATAATCATGAAGTTTACAACTTATGGCTCAACTACAGGGCTCGATCCAGTGACCTCTGGCTGTGGTCGGTTGCCCCCCTTTTGAACCACAGCTTGTGTTATCTCTGTCCAACTGCTGATAATGCTCTTGTCTTTGCTGTGTTGCTTCTATGCAGTTGGTTTCAGTATGGTCGTTTTGGTTTGCCATATCACATCTTGGGAGGGGCTGTTTATACTATCCTGGCACATGCAGTCTTTGCTGACTATTTACCAAGTTAGATGGATGTTTGGAGTCCCAGCTCCCAAGTAAAGGATTATCTTGCTGAGGTTTTCTCTATTGCTTCTCCTTTTGTTTGTTTGCATGTTCCCCTTCTCAGCACTGATACGATTTTGTTACATTCAGAGTCTGAGGGTTTCACATATACTGAAGGTCTTTTTAGGTTCCATTCTTCTTCTTTTGACTTTCATGTATGACTGTGTAAACACATCTTTAGCCCTCTGTCTCACCTTCTGTACGTGTACATTAAGTTCTGTTGTTGTTTTGGGTTGCACTCTGTATAGTTGAGGGTGCAGTTAAGGACACTCATGGTAAGCCGACGTTAAGTGGGAGCGACATTGAGTAATTTTAGGGTGCCAACCTCAGTGGTCAGGCAGGGACAAATCAGGGTCAGATTGGGGATTTGCCTAGTCTGTATATTAACTTGTGGTGTGCAGGTTTAACATCTTCCCTGGTTTGTTCATCACCATATGAGTGTTAGGGTTCAGTAATAACAATGGCACTATAACTAATGTCCCTGGATGTGAACGGCAGAGAAAAATTTTGAAAAGTTGCAATGCAAGATAGTCTAGATGATGGATAAGCAGCTGCAATCAAGTTCCAAAGAAATTCAAACTGTTTTGCAGGCTCAGTATGCATCAGTGTCAGCTCAAACTGTCTATTGACATTTGAATAAAATGAAACCCTATTGCAGGAGACCCATGAGGACTCCACCGCTGATACAGAGACATAACAAAAGCTAGACTGCAGTTTGCCAAATCATATGTGAGTGAGCCAATATTCTTGCAGGAAAGCATGTTGTGGACAGATGAGACCAAGATAGATCTTTTTGCTAAAGCACATCATTCTACTGTTTACCGAAAATGGAATGAGACCTACAAAGAAAAGAACACAGTATGTACAGTCAAATATGGTGGAGGTCCAAAAATGTTTCTGGATTGTTTAGCTGCCTCTGGCACTGGGTTCCTTGACTGTGTGTAAGGCATCATGAAATCTGAAGATTACCAGAGGATTTTGGGTGGCAATGTAGTGCCCAGTGTGAGAAAGCTGGGTTTGCATCCTAGGCCATGGATCTTCCAGCTGGACAAGACCCCCCAAACATACTTCAAGAAGCACTCAAAAATGAATGGAAAGTAAGCACTGGAGAATTCTGAAGTTGCCATCAATCATCCGGATCTAAATCCCATTCAACACCTGTGGAGAAGTCTTAAAATTCCTGTTGGGAGAAGGCACCCTTTAAATATGAGAAACTTGGAGCAGTTTGCAAAAGAAGAGTGGTCCTGAATTCCAGTTGAGAAGTGTAAGAAGGTTGTTAATGGTTATAGAAAGCGATTGATTGCAGTTATTGATTCCAAAGGGTGTGCAAACAAATATTAAGTTGAGGGTGCAAACAATTTTGTCCTACCCATTTTTGGGGTTTAGTGTCCAAACTAATTATGTCCAATTTGCCTTTTTTTCCTCAGTTTTTTTTTTGCGTTCTTCCAATACACACAAAGGAAATAAAAGTGTATAACAAAAAACGTGTAATTGCAATAATTTTCTGAGAAAAATACTTCATTTTCTGGAACAATATCACGGGTGCCAGTACTTTCGGCCATGACTGTAAATAGTACACATAGAGAGATATACTTGATATGGTTGTCCATAGGCCCGAACATAAACTATACCGCTTGATAGAGTATTCACCCGCCACTATGAATAAAAAACTTGTCTTCCTGAAGATGAAATAGATTGCGGTGATGTCCAATGGGTAATGTCCCGCCAAGATCAAGATGAGATAATGTAATACAAGCCCAGGAGCACTTTGGCTGGCAGAGCTCACTGAGATGTGTCCAACATACAAGTTCCAGGAGGTGCTTCCAAAATAATGTGACCGAGTAACTATGGATCACCAGATAGGCCAAAATTCATCCAACGTGATTTGGAAACACAATTTCCTTCCTTATGGATTGTTATGATCCAAATGTGGCTGGCTTAAATAGTTTCCTTAATTAGTCACTTGTACACTGCAACCTTATATTTATATAACCAAATGTTTATGGCCCCAGAGGATGCAGAGAGTGGGTGAGTCACCGCCCACCTCTGCCCACTGAGCATCCAGGTTTTTGAATTTTGGGAATTTTTTATTGTATCTTACCTATTCATATATGTGGGAGTAACTTTTGAATATTTCTTTGTAGTGGTCAAAGCCCTGTCTTTCTAATTCAATACTCCGAATCTACATTTGCTTTATGCAGCCACTATTAAGAGTAGATTAGAAGATTAGTGCAATTTGGTTTTACATTAAACTTTTAATGTACATCTCTGACCTTGTACACCTGCTGTTCAGTAGTATATAACACAGCTCTATTTAGGTGAACAGGACTGTGGTGGTGTTAGAGAGGTCGCCATTTTGTATGTCATTAAGCTCCATTTTGTATGTTTTCAGCTAATTGTGTTGTGGAGAACCTCTATACATACCCCTGACTGCTGCATTAGATGTCCTCAGTGGTTGCAACTATTTTCTATTTACAATGAATAGACTTCTGTATTATAAGGAAAGTTACCCTGGCAGTTGCATTTCTTGCACACTATATGGACAGGAGAAAAAGCCGTGAAGCAGGTGTAGTGATTAGTGCTGTAACCCTTCACTCTGCGGAACAGTATATATCTTAGCAGTCAGACTAGCAAAATGTTATTTCTTCTTCTGGTGGAAAAGCACATGTTTAACCGCTGTCCCACTCCAGATGTATCCATACGTCCTTGTGACCTGGTACTTATTTATATGGGATGTATGGATATGTCCTGGTAATTTTGGACGCACAGAGGCAGATTCTGACAGTTGATACTCGGCACTCAGTGAGAGGAGCGGTCCTGCACCACTCCCGCCACATTAACCCCCTAAATGCTGCGATCTAACTCAGTCGCAGCATTTCAGGAGAAGGCAGAGGGAAGAAAGCCCATCTGCCTTTGGATCGGAGACCCTGCAACATCATCGCGGGGTCCCAATCGTTGCCATGGTGACCCGATGTCGTCGTGACGACATCCAGGTCACCAGAGCTAGCAAAGTTGCTTGATCATGCTGAGTGCATGAGTCAGTGTTGAGCTGACAGTTTGCATAGCATAGGGATACTCTTGCATCTCTATGCTATACAAGCAATCAGCCTACAAACCATGAAAGGCTGAGGTCACACTGGCGACTAAATCGTACCACTACAAAGCGATGAAATATCGCATTGCAGTCGGACCAATGCTAATCTATGGAGCAGCTCCCAGCATCAGATTTTTTGTGGTCCGATTTAAACGTGCGAGTGTAATCGCAGCATGCTGCGATTGTCACCGATTGTGGGTTGACTATCGCCAATGCAAGTCTATGGGTGCGATGAAAAGTGGGATCACAAACGGACCGCACGTGTGACTTCCAATTAAATCGCACAACTTTTCCAGGTGACAGGAAACTGCCTCAGTAATTCTCAGGAAGCCTTTACATGCTAATTAGCTAAGCACATGTTAAAAAAACCCAGGAAGAACGCCTACACGGAGTCCAGAAACATGGCATCTAGCCACATCAATGTCGAACTGCTCATAGTTTTGGTGCAGGAGAGGCCAGAATTGTGGGAACAGCGCGATCCCAATTACAGTAATCGGATGCGCAAAGAGGCTGCATGGCGAAGAATATGTCAACAAATTTTCCCAGACTATGAGCAGAGATCAAGGGAGGACCAAGAGCGTATTAGTAAGTAGGACATTTAACTGATAATTCTAAAATGGTTTATTTGTCTAAAAATTATACCAACAAAATAATAATGTAGCCATATGTGTTCAAATTATATTTAAAATGCACCATTATGTAACTCTTCATATTTAGAACTACACATTGTTGTGTGTGTTCACAAACAACATCCATGTATTTTAAAACATCATCGATGGTTGGCCATTTATTGACTATAAAAGTTTTTAGTCACCTTCACCTCACATGTAGTGTGTAGGTCCTTAAATTCATATTTATTTAGCCCTTTTGTAAAGGGGCAAGCTGTTTTCAAAATGTATGTTAGTGGTTATACCATGGACACTTCTGTTTGTATGTTGATGTGTTTTAACATTCAAAATACCATCACACATGAACAATATTTGAATGTTCAGTGTTACAGATGTATGATTTTGTAAAAAAATACATATCACTCATACTAACCGTTCTGCTGTTATTAACCCCTCTCTGACATTAGACGTACTATCCCGTCCATAAAACCCGTGCCATTCTGACCATGGACGGGATAGTACGTCATAGGCGATTAGCTGCGCTCCCCGAGGGAGCGCAGCTAATCGCCGCCGGGTGTCAGCTGATTATCACAGCTGACACCCGTGACTGTGTGTCAGGAGCGGTCACGGACCGCTCCCGGCACATTAACCCCTTGCACACCGCGATCAAACATGATCGCGGTGTACTGGGGGCACAGGGAGGATCGCGCAGTGTGGGGGCTCCCTGCGCGCCCCCCTGAGACCCTCAGACCAGCGCGATGTGATCGCGCTGCTCTGAGGGCTTCCTCCCTCCCAGGACCCGGATCCAAGATGGCGCTGGGGTCCTGGAGGGAGGCGGCTTCCTCAGTGCCTGCCGAGAGCAGGCACTGAGAAGCCTGCTGCACTGCCTGAGCGATCGCTGGTGTGACAGAGTGCTGTGCACACTGTCACACCAGCGATCTGATGAAATACAGTGATGTCCCACCCTGGGACAAAGTAAAAAAGTAAAAAAAGTAAAAATAAACATGTGTAAAAAAAAATCCAAAAAAAAAAAAAAATATTCCCCAATAAATTCATTACTTATTGTAAATAAAAAAAATAAAACAATAAAAGTACACATATTTGGTATCGCCGCGTCCGTAACGACCCCCCTATAAAAATGTCCCACTAGTTAACCCCTTTTGTGAACCCCTTAAAAAATAAAAAATAAAAACGAAGCAAAAAATCAGTGCTTTATCATCATACCGCTGAACAAAAAGTGGAATAACACGCGATCAAAAAGACGGATATAAATAAACATGGTACCGCTGAAAACGTCATCTTGTCCCGCAAAAAACGAGCCATCACACAGCATCATGAGCGAAAAAAAAAAAAGTTATAGCTCGCAGAATAAAGCGATGCAAAAATAATTATTTTTTATATAAAATTGTTTTTATTCTATAAAAGCGCGAAAACATAAAAAAATGATATAAATGAGGTATCGCCATAATCGTACTGACCCGAAGAATAAAACTGCTTTATCAATTTTACCACACGCGGAACAATAAAAACGCCTCACCCAAAAGAAATTCATGAATTGCTGATTTTTGTTCATTCTAACCTCCCAAAAATCGAAATAAAAAGCGATCAAAAAATGTCACGTGCTCAAAATGGTACCAATAAAAGCGTCACCTCGTCCCGCAAAAATTAAGACCTCACATGACTCTGTGGGCCAAAATATGCAAAAATTATAGCTCTCAAAATGTGGCGATGAAAAAAACTACTTTTTGCAATAAAAAGCGTCTTTTAGCGTGACAGCTGCCAATCATAAAAACCGCTATAAATAGTAAATCAAACCCCCCTTTATCACCCCCTTAGTTAGGGAAAAAAAATAAAATAAAAAAAATGTATTTATTTCCATTTTCCCATTAGGGTTAGGGTTAGGGTTTCGGCTAAAGTTAGGGTTAGGGTTGGCGCTAAAGTTAGGATTAGGGTTAGAGTTTGGATTAGGGTTAGGGTTGGGATTAGGGTTGGGACTAGGGTTAGGGGTGTGTTGGGGTTAGGGTTGGAGTTAGAATTGGGGGGTTTCCGCTGTTTAGGCACATCAGGGGCTCTCCAAATGTGACATGGCGTCTGATCTCCATTCCAGCCAATTCTGCTTTGAAAAAGTCAAACGGTGTTCCTTCACTTCTGAGCTCTGCCATGCGTCCAAACAGTAGTTTATCCCCACATATGGGGTATCAGCGTACTCTGGACCCCAAGAGTTATTGTGAAATTTGTCCTATTTCTTCTGTTACCCTTGGGAAAATAAAAAACTGGGGGCGAAAATATTATTTTTGTAAAAAAAATAAGATTTTTTTGTTTTTACGGCTGTACATTATAAACTTCTGTGAAGCACTTGGGGCTTCATAGCGCTCACCACACATCTAAATAAGTTCCTTGTGGGGTCTATTTTCCAAAATGGGGTCACTTGTTGGGGATTTCCACTGTTTAGGCGCATCAGGGGCTCTCCAAATGCGACATGACGCCCCCAGACCATTCCATCAAAGTCTGCAATCCAAAACGTCACTACTTCCCTTTCCGAGCCCTGACATGCGCCCATACAGTAGTTTTCTCCCACATATTGGGTATCAGCGTACTCAGGACAAATTGGACAACAACTTTTGGGGTCCAATTTCTCCTGTTACCCTTGTGAAAATAAAATATTGGGGGCGAAAAAATCATTTTTGTAAAAAAAAAAAGGATTTTTTATTTTTACGGCTGTGCGTTATAAACTTCTGTGAAGCACTTCGGGGTTCAAAGTGCTCACCACACATCTAGGTAAGTTCCTAGTGGGGTCTATTTTCCAAAATGGGGTCACTTGTGGGGGTTTCCACTGTTTAGGCGCATCAGGGGCTCTCCAAATGCGACATGACGCCCCCAGACCATTCCATCAAAGTCTGCAATCCAAAACGTCACTACTTCCCTTTCCGAGCCCTGACATGCGCCCATACAGTAGTTTTCTCCCACATATTGGGTATCAGCGTACTCAGGACAAATTGGACAACAACTTTTGGGGTCCAATTTCTCCTGTTACCCTTGTGAAAATAAAATATTGGGGGCGAAAAATCATTTTTGTAAAAAAAAAAAGGATTTTTTATTTTTACGGCTGTGCGTTATAAACTTCTGTGAAGCACTTCGGGGTTCAAAGTGCTCACCACACATCTAGATAAGTTCCTTGTGGGGTCTATTTTCCAAAATGGGGTCACTTGTGGGGGTTTCCACTGTTTAGGCGTATCAGGGGCTCTCCAAATGCGACATGACGCCCCCAGACCATTCCATCAAAGTCTGCAATCCAAAACGTCACTACTTCCCTTCCGAGCCCTGACGTGCACCCATACAGTAGTTTTCTCCTACATATTGGGTATCAGCGTACTCAGGACAAATTGGACAACAACTTTTGGGTTCCAATTTCTTCTGTTACCCTTGTGAAAATAAAATATTGGGGGCGAGAAAATCATTTTTGTAAAAAAAAAAAAGGATTTTTTATTTTAAGGCTGTACGTTATAAACTTTAGTGAAACACCTGGGGGTTCAAAGTTCTCACCACACATCTAGATAAGTTCCTTGAGGGGTCTAGTTTCCAAAATGGTGTCATTTGTGGGGGTTTCCACTGTTTAGGCAGATCAGGAGCTCTCCAAACACGACATGGCGTCCAGCCAATTCTGCGTTGAAAAAGTGAGACGGCGCTCCTTCCCTTCCAAACTCTGCCATGCACCCAAACAGTGGTATACCCCCACATATGGGGTATCAGTGTACTCAGGACAAATTGCACAATAACTTTTGGAGTCTTGTTACCCTTGGAAAATAAAAATTCGGGTGAAAAGATCATTTTTGTGGAAAAAATATGATTTTTAAATTTTACGGCTCTACGTTATAAACTTGTGTGAAGCACTTGAGGGTTCAAATTGCTCACCAAAGATCTAGATAAGTTCCTTAGGGGGTCTAGTTTCCCAAATGGGGTCATTTGTGGGGGGTTTCCACTGTTTAGGCACATCAGGGGCTCTCCAAATGCAACATGGCATCCAATCTCAATTCCAGCCAATTTGGTTGGAAAAAGTCAAATGGTGCTCCTTCCCTTCCGAGCTCTGCCGTGCGCCCAAACAGTGGTTCCCCCCCACATATGGGGCATCAGCGTACTCAGGACAAATTGGACAACAACTTATGTGGTCCAATTTCTCCTGATACCCTTGGTAAAATAAAAAATTAGTGACTAAAAGATAATTTTTGTGGGAAAAAAATAGGATTTTTTATTTTCATGCCCGGGCATTATAAACTTGTGTGAAGCACTTGGGGTTCAAAGTGCTCACCAAAGATCTAGATAAGTTCCTTAGGGGGTCTAGTTTCCAAAATGGGGTCACTTGTGGGGGATTTCCACTGTTTAGGCTCATCTGGGGCACTGCAAACGGAACATGACCCCCATCAACGTCTGCATTCCAAAACGTTACTACTTCCTTTCCAAGCCCTGCCGTGCGCCCAAACAGTTTTCCACCCTCACATATGGGGTATCAGCGTACTCAGGACAAATTGGACAACAACTTTTGGGGTCCAATTTCCTTGGGAAAATTCAAAAATTTAGGACTAAAAAATCATTTTTGTGGAAATTTTTTTATTTTTTTTTCACACCCAGGCATTATAAACTTTTGTGAAACACTTGGGGGTTCAAAGTGCTCACAACAGATCTAGATAAGTACCTTAGGGGTCTAGTTTCCAAAATGGTGTCACTTGTGGGGGTTTCCACTGTTTAGGCGCATCAGAGGTTCTCCAAGCGCGACATGGCGTCCAATCTCAACTCCAGCCAATTTTAGTTTGAAAAAGTCAAACGGCGCTCCTTCCCTTACGAGCTCTGCCGTGTGCCCAAACAGTGGTTTTCCCCCACATATGGGGTATTGGCGTACTCAGGAGAAATTGCATAACAACCTTATCTGTCCATTTTCTCCTTTTACCCTTGTGAAAATAAAAAAAAAGTTTGTAAAAGATCATTTTTGTGGCTAAAAAGTTAAATATTCATTTTTTCCTTCCACGTTGCTTTAGTTCCTGTGAAGCACCTGAAGGGTTAATAAACTTCTTGAATGTGGTTTTGAGTACCTTGAGGGGTGCAGTTTTTAGAATGGTGTCACTTTTGGGTATTTTTCTGTCATGTAGACCCCTCAAAGTGACTTCAAATGAGAGGTGGTCCCTAAAAAAAATGGCTTTGTAAATTTTGTTGTAAAAATGAGAAATCGCTGGTCAACTTTTAACCCTTATAACTTCCTAACAAAAAAAAATTTTGATTCCAAAATTGTGCTGATGTAAAGTAGACATGTGGGAAATGTTATTTCTTAACTATTTTGTGTGACATATTTCTCTGTTTTAAGGGAATAAAAATTCAAAGTTTGAAAATTGCTAAATTTTCAAAATTTTCGCCATATTTGCGTTTTTTTCAAAAATAAACGCAAGTTATATGGAAGAAATTTTACCACTAACATGAAGTACAATATGTCACGAGAAAACAATCTCAGAATCGCGAAGATCCGTTGAAGCGTTCCGGAGTTATAACCTCATAAAGAGACAGTGGTCAGAATTGTAAAAATTGTCCCGGTCATTAACGTGCAAACCACCCTTGGGGGTGAAGGGGTTAAATTTGTAGTGACAGATGTGACAAGGCGGTGGCGCAGCTGTCGGGACTGCTACCACAGGGAGAGGCAGCTAAGGGATCGTAGTGGGGCTTCAGCTACAAAAAAGAGAAGTACCTATATTTTGATAGGCTCAACTTCCTTGCGCCTGTGATGGATCTGCGACCGTAAGTGCATGTCTGTTGAACCACTATCATAGAAAAATGTGTTAGTTGCTGCATTTTAAGTCATTTTATTTTTTTCCTTTCTAGGACTGAGTCTAACCTAACTGAGAGGGAGACGGGGTCGGACTCCGAAGTGGTTATAGACCCCGTTGGTGATGGGGCAGAGGAGGCAGGCCCTTCCTCTGCAGCATGTTGTTCCACCCAAGCAGCACCACCAGCAGCTGCAGGAGCTGAGGAGTCGCAAAGCCAGCAGCCCGAACAGGAGGACCTACAGTACCTGTGAGCAGCAGCCCTAATAGGCCTCAGGATGGGTCTCCTCCTCCTTCCCAACGCACAAGGCGAGGCAGGCGGCGACGAGAAGGAGTGGCTTCTGGGACAAGGAGACAGGTGGACAGAGGAGTTCTGGACTATTTTTCCAGTGTAGCAAATGATGATGGGGAGGAGGCATTTGCCCGCAGTCTGGCCCGTTACCTCAGGGCTATTCCAAGATAGCACAGACTGCGGATCAGAGGCGGACTGCAGATTGTTCTGGATGCTGGAACACCGCCTAATCATCCAAACACCGTACTAGATTTTCTAGAAAGATGGCAGGTTTGTCCGGAAAATCTATTACGGTTGTTTGGAACCCAGCAATCACACTCTGCTTCTGCCTCTGATCCTCCTCCTCATCAACATCCCCCTCTTTGTGTCCAACAGAACCCAACTCCTCCTCCTACTGCAGCTCCTTCATATTACGGAGCTACCCAGCTCCAAGCCATAGGACAGAGTGGCCATGCCCAATATGCCCACTCTAACATACCCAATGTTGTTGGCTGGCCACAACATGGATATGGTAGACATGGGCATATTGGGGGTCATTCTGGAACTGCTCAGTCATATCCATATGACTATGACCAGCAGTTTCCCATGTACCCCTACCCACAACCCCATCAGGATGCAGCCAGTAACCCAGCTGGTACCTTAGCTTCTGCCCCAGCTCAGGGTCAACCACAGGTTGCAGATAGTCGAAGGCCTAACACACAACCTGGCCCTCCATCCTCACCACCACCAACCTACCATCAATTGTAAGTCAAATAACATTGGTTATTAGTTTAGAATTTGTATATACATTATATATGTGTGAATTTTGGGTGTTACCGATTTACTAAATATATAATTGGTACCTTTGGACATGTTTGTCCGGTATGCAAAAGCTATCAGCCACTAAAAGGCAAAAAAAAAAACCACTAATGAGTAAAATTAGTGAAGTGGCATTGGTTGTCTGTGATTATTCTTATATGTTATGTCCTGTGTAAAGTAGGGTCAAGTGGACTTTAAGAACAACACTATAACATCAATTAATTAATCACAAGTAAGTTTATGCTATCATATAACAAACACACTACATAGCTATGGCCTCCTCTTGCCAAGGAATAGCACCAGCGGGGGAAACAAAGAAATTAGTGAATAAGTCACGGACTTTGAGTCCAGAAGGGGGACGACGAGGATGGATGACTGGTCTCATAAGCCTCGTCATATTATCAGACTCAAGGTCAGGCATATCAGCTGATGAGCATTCATGCATTCTAGTAAAATTATGTAGTACCACACATGCTTGGACTACAAGATTTACATTTGCTTCACTAAGCTGAATGGCTGATTGTAGGACACGCCATTTGGCAGTAAGAATACCAAATGTGCACTCCACCAGGCGTCGTGCACGAGAAAGCGATAATTAAATATGTGTCGCCGATGGTTCAGATTGCGACGAGGATATGGCCTCATAACATGACGAGTTAATTGGAAGGCCTCATCCGCTACTACAACATATGGCACTGCATCCATATTTGACTGTGGAAGTTGACATGGTGGTGGTAAGTCCAATTGGTTATTGCGTAGCCGCCGACCCATAATGGAAGAATTGAAGACTCTGGAGTCTCCAGTCCTTCCATAGGCCCCAATGTCTACAATTATGAAGCGGTAGTTACTGTCGACCAAGGCCAACAAAACTATAGAAAAATATTGCTTATAGTTATAATTGTAGAATTGGGTCCCTGAGTTCGGCGGCTTACACACACGTATGTGCTTCCTGTCCAGGGCTCCAATACAGTGTGGAAAATGACAGCTTTCTTGAAAACCACGTGCAATCCTCAACCAATCTTCCATTTTTGGCTCTGGCATCACCTCTTTATTTAGTCTTGACCAAATTTGTGCACAAGTAGAGCTGACAATTCCGGAAATGGTGGATTTCCCAATTAAAAACTCTAAATGCAGAGCAGCGTATGAGAGCCCAGTGGAAAGGAACTTGCAATACAGAAACAACAACAAACATGTACACATCAGACAAACAAACTACAAGCAGTGCATTAACCACATTTAAACAGTGGACATTTGTTTAGTCAGGCATTCACTTAATGGTATGACTTACAAACCATTATGATGGCTACACACAAGCAAATAGGGAAAATGTAATAATGGCATTGGGTACAGTATGTTAAGATGAACAAAGTAAGAACAATGCTAAAGTTGGTATATTCTGGAAAACATCATCAACATATCGTTGACACACATACCGTAATGTTAGAAGAAGCCTTTCCTCAGCAGAAATTGAAGGACGCATCCTGGTGTTCTGAAAGGTGATTCCAGGGCGCAATATGTCAAGCAAAATATCAAAGGTGGGAACACTCATGCGACAATAGCCAAAAAACTTGTCTGGATTCCTACGCAGTGTCGAATACAGGCGCTCAAAATGCCCTTTGCTGATCCTTCGCTTCAAAAGGGGATGCACCCACATCCTTCTGCGGATTCTGGGAGAAACAACTACAGGGTATGACTCCCCAAAACGTCTGGATAGCACCCAATAGTACAGCAGATGCTCAGTTCTATTAAACATTAGTCTGTCACTCATGATTGTAACTTAGCAGCAACACAACAGGAACCACTAAGAAGCCAAACACTCCACGGCAACGTTGGGAGGGTAAGAACAGTGAAACCACGCTTAAATATGGGTCTGGCTCATTATTCAAATCAGTTGCAGGCCTCAAAACCGTTAAATGTCCATTTTGCTATGATGCCACTAAAAAACGGTAGTCGCAGGCTAATCGGATGTGAAACGTAAGCGCACATGCTACAAACTCGCATCAGCTACTAAAAATCGGATGCCAGTCGCATCAATGTTCATGAAATTTTCATCCGATTATATCGACCGACTAAAACAGTCCGATTTTTTAGACGTGTGTGACTCCAGCCAAAGTCCCATAGTAGGATAAAGTAAAAAAAAAAAAAATTAAAGTTTTTAAAAAATCTTTAAAAAAATTAACTAATTAAAAAATGTAAATATGTGATGTCCATGAATAAATAGTTTTATGAAAAAAAATTATAAACAAAAGTACAATAAAAGTACACATATTTGGTATCGTCACATCTGGAACGACCTGACCTATAAAACTGTTTCCACTAGTTAACCTTTTTAGTGAACACAATAAAAAAAAATTAAAAAAAGGCAAAAAATAATGCTTTATCGTCATGCTGCAGAACAAAAAACTGGAATAAAACACGATAAAAAAGACAAATATAGATAAAAATGGTTCAGTTGAAAATGTCATCTTGTCCCACAAAAAACAAGCCATCATACAGCTCCATCAGCGGAAAAATAAGTTATAGCTCTCAGAATAAAGCGAATAATATTTTTTTTTTTTTACATAAAATAGTTTTCATTGTGTAAAGGCGCCAAAACATAAAAAAATATAAATATGGTATCATTGTACTCACACTAACCTGAACAAAAAAACTGCCTCATCAATTTTACCACACGTGGAGCGACAAATCTTGAAATTCTGGTTTATGTTCATTCTACCTCACAAAACTCAAAATAGAAAGTTCATGTGCCTGAAAATAGAACCAATAAAAACGTCAACTCATCCCGCAAAAAGAAGACCCCACATGACTCTGTGGGCCAAAATATTGAAAAATTATAACTCTCAAAATATGGCAAGCAAAAACTAGTTTTTGAAATTAAAAGCATTTTTAGTGTGTGACAGCAGGCAAACCTAAAAAAAAAGATATAAATCTGGTATCCCTGTAATCACACCGACCCGAAGAATAAAGTTGTCTAATCACCTATACTATATGAGTAACAGAGTAAAAAATAAATAAAACCAATTCTTCACCTGCTGTTAATTTGTTCATTCTGTCTCCCAAAGATCGCAGTAAGCCTCGGCGCACATTTATCCTGCACTCTGCGCTGAGGGATTACCTCAGGGTTTATGTGTAAATCTCTGAAATACGTGATTCAGATGGAACCCCTGTCAGAACATTCCCTATAATGAGGCAGATGGAGGCACTGTGGGCGCCGTCTGGCCTATGATCCAGTGGTGTCTGTCTTATTAGGATTGCAAAAAAGTGCAGCCGGCCAGTTTTGTGCACTTCTGAAAAGAAGGACATCGCAGAACAGAGGCTAGACGAAGTGCATAGAAACTCTGCTGCCTCGCTATAGTGAATGGATCCCTCAGGTGTTTCATCTGAATCACGTCACTCAGAGATTTAGATTGAAACCCCAAAGTAAGTGCTCAGTGTAGAGCGTCTTATCACTGGGATCCCAAACGTTATGTAAAATGTTCCAAATAAAAGCTTCAACTCAATCCACAAAAAAAGCAAGTCCTCACTCAGATCTGTTAATGGAAATATAGGGGGCTTCCGCGTTACTGGTAGAACAAAGGCTCTGGAAAGGCGAAATGGCTCCTCGCCCCTCAAAAGAAATTCAGCAAATTCTGCATTCCAAATTCCAAACACCTCCCTCCCTTCTGAGCCCAACAGTGTACCTGAACCACATTTAGGCTAAATTCACACTGGGTGTTTTTGCTCCGTTTTTTTCTGCAGCAAACCTGATGGTTTTGGCAGGAAATAAGACGCCCCCATTACTAACCCCATAGTCATATTGTATAAAAGCGCACACACACACAGAATAAAGTCCTTTAATTGAAAGAATGACACTGACTACTTTAAGAAATCTTATATTAACATTGTCTCACAAAATTATAGTAGCAAAAAGAGTCTAATCTTTAACATGATTATACACATCCTCAGGTGATGTAATGAGGACAGACGAAATATTGCAATTTTAGAGATTAAAATCAAATCTTTATTATAATTGAGACATTATAATAAGATCAAAAAATGTTAAAAGTCAAGCTATGGAACATGAAGAAGCACGCTGGCACGGAAATAAATGATCAAGAGTGGTTATATTAGTATGCACAGTTGTAAATATTAAATCCGGTTGAAAAACCAAAAAAGGGATTGTAAATTACACTCAGTATATAGCAGAAATATGTGATGTATTTGTGCTATTGTAATGGATGTGCCGGGACCTTGTAAATACTCCTATTGCCTGCATTTGTATAATTGCATGTTATCCCCTTGTTCGTCCCGTTACCATGTATTACAATGTGTATTTATGTATAATGAAATGTTTTCTAAGATATACCTGGGGAAAGTACAGTAACCTAGCCTAGACACTAGATGGGGTACACCCTAGTTCCGCTCACACAGGACTGTGAATAGTTAAAGTAGGAGGGGCATGGTGGGTTAAGCTAGAGGGACTTCCTTATTTTAGTCAGTCGGGGCCAGGGTGCCCATGGGCTCAGGTGGGCAGTTTAGCCCTAAGCAACCCTATATCACGTAACGTTTTGATTAAAGAGAGGAGCCCAGCTTTTCTGCAACAACAGGCTATGAAGGCAGCAAGACAGAATTACAGTGGGTTACAGCAATGTGACGCAGAAGCTGAAGGAAAGAGAGCACAGGGACGCAGGAGATTCCATGATGTGGCAACTTATCGCAGGGACTGAAGCCCTCAGAACCAGGGCGAAATGGCTGAGGGAACACCCAACCACAGTGAGTGAAAACAGAAGGGACACTGCATTATCGTTGAAGGTGGTAGTTCCCCGTAATGTGGTACAGGCCATAGGAAGTACCACAGGAACACATACAGCAATACAGGAGTGCAGGTCACTCGCTATGTGGCAACTGACTTTGGAGGCTGAAACACACTTGTCTGGGGCGAAACAGACTAGGGAAGGTCTAATCGTGGCAGAGCTAAACTGGAAGGTCACTGAGGAACCACGTCAGATGGTCCGACCCGGGTACATGCTGTGTGTCAGAGAAAGAAGTACAGGGAAAGAGGAAGAAATGTGCAGAATTAAGCTTGTTGTTAATACTGTGAAGAACGTGGATGTGCTGTGTAAAGACATCAGTAAAGTTGTTCAGTTTGAAGTTAATTTGTACAGTGTCTCAATTTATGCCTAACTGACTATGGTGAGCCCACAGCAACACAGAAAGGTCTCTGATAGTGAGGGAAATGAAGCAACAGGTATGCTGACAGAAAACTGTCATGTCTATGTGAGGGGAGTCCAGGATACCGTTGCCCCGGAGTCCTCTGCCACAACTGCAGTCCTGGCTGAGCCTACACTATCTTAGTATACATAGATATGACCTATAATGAGATCCACAGTATAAATATAAAGTTTGAAGTGCAAATGTAATAAAGTGGATCACTGGATTGCCATAGTAAACATCACAATAAATATGCAGAGGTCATTTGGTCCTAAAGAGTCCAGTTTTTTGTACAAAATAATTGGATTTTGGTAAAATAACCAAAAAATACATTCCATGGCCAAAAGATGAAGAGAAGAGTTTCTGGAGCGGGGAAGTGCCCTCGGATCCCACCACTGACCCGAGGTCCAATCATTTCACGGCAGGACATACTTAAGGCATTTCCATCAGCCATGTAATTCACACCCCCTTTGGAAGAAGCTCATTAGCAAAACGGCACTGCTGCGGTAGGAGCACCCAGCAGTCAGGAATCATGCACATGCCACTTTGTAAGTACCACTTTTGAACTCTGGCCAAACTTTTCTTATCCATTTACTTGATGCTTATTTTGCACCATGTTCTACTGAGGGATTTGCTCTAGTCACCTTCAAGTATCCTACTCTGCATATTTATTGTGATGTTTACTTTGGAAATCCAGTGATCCACTTTATTACATTTGCACTTTGCACTTTATATTTATATTTATACTGTGGATCTCATATAGGTCATATCTTTGTATAGTAAAATAGCACAATAACATTACATATTTCTGCTATATACTGTGTGCAATTTACAATCCCCTTTTTTGTTCTTTAAAAAGATTTAATATTTACAACTGTGCAAACTAATATAACCACTCTTGATCATTTATTTCCGTGCCAGCATGCTTCTTCATGTTCCATAGCTTGAATTTTAACATTTTTTGTTCTTTTTATAATGTCCCAATCATAATAAAGATTTGATTTTAATCTCTAAAATTGCAATATATTGTCTGTCCTCATTACATCACCTGAGGATGTGTATAGTCATTTTAATAAATCTTAATTAAACCATACTTACTGCATCCCCCATTCTAGTGACACCTTTGTCTCCTGCGAGAGAATTAAAATAATAAACAGCAATATTCCTCCCCTGTCCGCTGAGCAGCAAAAAGCACAGCATAAACACCCATAGCCTCCACATGTTTGGCATTTGTGAAGCAATTAGAGCCCTCCTGTTGTGAATGTGTTAGAAATGAGTTCTGAGCAGAGGCTCCCTCTGGTGGTTACAAACAGTACTGAACCATTCAATGAAGATTGTGAAGATTGGCAATCAGGAGTTACAGACTGGTCTTATATAAGGGAGGTTCCCTCCCATCATGTTTGCCGGTGATCAATTGTTCTTGTCTCAACTGTGGTTCCTGGTTCACTTTGAAGCTTGCTGAGTCTTGCCTGCATCTTCTGCTATCAGATAAGATATTTTCTGCTTTTATTTTTGTGCTTGCTTTTTGCATTGTTCTCTGCACTTCTGTGGAGGTCAGCAGGTCCCCTCGGGGGCTTGTGCTCCTCTCAGTTTATCTGAGCCACTGTTATTTGTTCATTTGCCTTTTCCAGTTTTTTCAGTGGCTGCGGCTTAGTTTTGTTACACCAGAGAACTAATTTAGGTGGTAGAGGTCGTGTGATCTCAGGTGTTTTTGCAATTAGTAGAGTTGGTATTTTTTAGGGTTTTTTGGATTGCAGTAAGTGTCCTTCCTATCCTTTTCTTTCTAGGAAGATTGGGCCCCAACGTTTGCTCATACTATTTTCTGTCTGTGTCTGTATTTCCTCTTGTCTAACCGCCATTACATGTTTGGGGGCTTCCTATGTTCTTTGGGGATCTGCTCCGGGGCAGATAGCTTTCCTCTTTCTATCTTTAGGTGTAGTTAACCTCTCAGGCTGTGACGAGGCGTCTAGGACCAACTTAGGAACGCTCCACGGCTGCCTTTAGTTGTGGTGGTTAGTCAGGGTACTGCAATCCAGTAGATTCCAACCTCTCTGGTGTATTGCCGTTTTTGCCTGCTCTCCTCAGCTACCAAATCATAACACCCTCCTAACTTACGAGTGCATGTCTCCAGAAGCATGAGTTGGGCATAATGTACTGGTCACTATAAGATACTGATCACTACAACAGCTGTTTGCAATATCCACTCAGCAAAATTCATTGCTGCTTGTTTGTGGAAAACACCTATGGAGTCAAAATCGTCACTACACCTGTAGATAAATTCCCAAAGGGTTATAATTTTAAAAATGGGGTCACTTGAGGGGGGCATTCTGCTCTTCTAGCACTTAGGGGCTCTGTATGGAGTCCGCAAACTATTCTAGGAAAATCTGTGCTCGAGGAGGCAAATACCTCTCCGTCTCTACAGAGTCTCTCCGTATGGCTAAGCAGTACTGTACAGCCACATATGGGGTATTAGAAATTGTGGGACACATTTTGGGGCAATTTTTACTTCTTGTGTGAAACTGTAAAATCTAGGGCTAAAACAAAATTTTTGTGGTAAAAATTTAATTATTTTTTCTCCAATATCCAATGGTATAAAATTCTGTGACACACCCATGCTGTCAATATGATCACTGTACACCTAGATGAACTCATTGAGAGCTGTAGTTTGTAAAATAAAGTCATTTATGGGGCTTCTGCTTTTCTGACAACTCAGGGGCTCTCCCAGTGGGTCATGGCACCTGCAAACCATAACAGTAAAATCTGCACTATAGTATGGCACTCCTTCCCTTCTGAGCTTTGCACTGTGCCTGAAATTTTTTTACTGATTACATGTAGGGTATTGGCACACTCAGGAAAAAATGGACCTCAGTTTGTTTTAAAAAAATTTCCTATTAGCCACTAGAAAAATTAAAAAACTTGGGGCTAAAACAACATTTTACTGGTAAAAATGTAATTTATTCTTTCTTCACCACTCAATAGTATAAAATTCTGTGAGGCACAAATGGTGTCAATATGATCACTGCACCCCTAGATTAATTCATTGAGAGGTTTAGTTTGTAAAATGAGTACACATATGGGGGGTTTCTGTTGTTCTGTCACCTCAGGGACTCTGCCAATGTAATATGGCACCCTCAAACCATTTCAGCAAAATCTGAATTTTAATAAGCTGATTTTTCCCTTCTGAGCTTTGCACTGTGCCTCAAAAGTAGTATTCCCATATATATGGGGTATCGGCTTACTCAAGAGATATTGCACAACAAATTAAAAGGAAAAATGTCTTCTGTTACCCTTATGAAATGCAAAATTTGGGGCTAAAAAACATTTTTTCAGCAAAAATGTGATTTTTTGTTTTTAATTTTCACGGCTCAACAGCTGAGAAGCACCTGAGGGTTCAATTTGCTTACCATACAACTAGATAAGTATGGTTTCCAAAATGGTGTCACTTGACAGGGGTCTGCTTTCCAAAATGGTGTTACTTGGGGATTTTTAATGTTTAGGCACATCAGGAGCTCTCCAAACGCGATATGGCGTCCGCTAATTGTTCTAGCAAATTTTGCATTCAAAAAGTCAAATAACGCTCATTCCCTTTTGAGCTCTGCCGTGCACCCAACCAGTGGTTTTCCCCACATATGCAGTATCTGCATGCTTAGGAGAAATTGTACAACAAATTTTGTTTTCCATTCTGTCTTGTCATCCTTATGAAAATAAAAAAATTTAGGTCTAAAGTAATTTTTTATGAAAAGTTAAATGTTCATTTTTTTCCACATTCCAAAAATTCCTGTTAAGCACCTGAATAAACTTTTTAAATGTGGTTTTGAGTACCTTAAGCGATGCGGTTTTTAGAATGGTGTCGCTTGTGGGTATTTTCTATCATAGAGACGCCTTAACCCCCAAGGGTGGTTTGCACGTTAATGACCGGGCCAATTTTTACAATTCTGACCACTATCTCTTTATGAGGTTATAACTCTGGAACGCTTCAATGGATCTTCGCCATTCTGAGACTGTTTTCTTAGAACATATTGTACTTCATGATAGTGGTAAAATTTCTTCAATATAACTTGCGTTTATTTATGAAAAAAATGGAAATATGGCGAAAATTTTGAAAATTTTGCAATTTTCAAACTTTTAATTTTTATTCCCTTAAAACAGAGAAATATGTCACACGAAATAGTTATTAAATAACATTTCCCACATGTCTACTTTACATCAGCACAATTTTGGAACCAAAATTTTTTTTTGTTAGGAAGTTATAAGGGTTAAAAGTTGACCAGTGATTTCTCATTTTTACAACAAATTGTACAAAACCATTCTTTTAGGGGCCACCTCACATTTGAAGTCACTTTGAGGGGTCTATATGGCAGAAAATATCCAAAAGTGACATCATTCTAAAAACTACACCCCTCAAGGTACTCAAAACCACATTCAAGAAGTTTCTATTAACCCTTCAGTGCTTCACGGGAAAAAATGAACATTTATCTTTTTAGTCACAAAAATGATCTTTTACAAACAATTTTTTTTATTTTCACAAGGGTAAAAATAGGAAATGGACAGATAAAGTTGTTGTGCAATGTCTCCTGAGTACGCCGATACCCATATGTGGGGGAAAACCACTGTCTGGGCGCACGGTAGAGCTCGGAAGGGAAGGAGCGCCATTAGACTTTTTCAAATCAAAATTGGCGGGAATTGAGATTGGATGCCATGTCGCGTTTCGAGAGCCCCTAATGTGCCTAAACAGTGGAAACCCCCCACATGTGACACCATTTTGGAAACTAGACCCCTAGGGAACTTATCTAGATCTGTTGTGAGCACTTTGCACCCCAAGTGTTTCACTAAAGTTTATAATGCCTGGGTGTGAATTTTTTTTTCCACAAAAATGATTTTTTACGATACGATACGATACACTTTATTGATCCCGGGGGGAAATTACAGTATTACAGCAGCAATACAAACAGCAGTACATAAAATATTAGGACACAAATCTTGCACAGGTGTACCAACATTACATAATAAATAAACGTGGGTAGTTCAGGTGTATATAAGATAATGTTAATTGACATTAGTACACCAGCCATCAGTCATTATTTTTCTGCCACCCTTAGGAAATTATTATACATCCCCATAGCAGTAGGTACAAACGATTTCCTGAATTTCTCCTTGCACCTTAGTAGGATTAGACGGCTGCTGAATGTGCTCTTCTGATTCAAGAACAGCTCGTATAGTGGGTGTGTATTATTGTTCATTATTGCCCTACACTTCTTCTGAATTCTATCCTCCAATACCTCCTCAAAAGAGTCAAGATGGAGGCCAACAGCTGCGCTTGCCTTCTTGATAAGTTTGTTGAGTTTATTAGCGTCAGCTACTCGCACACTACTGCCCCAGCAAATGATAGCAAAAAAGATGGCGCTTGCTACAACGGACTGGTAGAACATCTCCAGCATTTTACTGCACACATTGAACGACCTGAGCTTCCACAGAAAGTACAGTCTGCTCATTCCCTTCTTGTAAACCTTTTCTGTATGACACCTCCAATCGAGTTTACTGTCAAGGTGAACCCCCAAATATTTGTAGCTCTCAACAATCTCAACCTCCTGGCCAGCAATGGTGATTGGTATGTAATCCTCCTTTTTCCTTCTATAACTCACCACCATCTCATTGGTTTTCTTTACATTTAGTTCTAGACAGTTAGTCTGACACCAATCCACAAAGTCAGAAACCACCCTTCTATATTCCTCCTCCCCCCGGCCCCCCACAATGCCCCCTACAATCACGGAGTCATCTGAAAATTTTTGGAGGTGACAAAAATCAGATTTATACTGAAAGTCAGCTGTATACAATGAGAATGAGAACAATTAGTCCCCAATTTTTGATTTTTCCCAAAGAAATTGGTCCCCAAAAGTTGTCCAATTTATCCTGAGTGTGCTGATACCCCATATGTGGGGGGGAGGGAAGCTGTTTGGGCGCACGGCAGGGCTCGGAAAGGAAGTAATGACGTTTTGGAATGCAGACTTTGATGCTTGTCATGTTCAGTTTACAGAGCCCTGATGTGCCTAAACAGTGGAAACCCCCCACAACTGACCCATTTTGTAAACTAGACCTCCTAAGGAACTTATCTAGATCTGTGTTGAGCACTTTGAACCCTCAAGTGCTTCACACAAGTTTATCATGCCCGGGCATGAAAATAAAAAATCCTACTTTTTTCACACAAAAATGATCTTTTAGTCACCAATTTTTTATTTTCCCAAGGGTAACAGGAGAAATTGGACCACAAAAGTTGTACAATTTACCCTGAGTACGATGATACCCCATATGTGGGTGAAGAGCACGGCAGAGCTCGGAAAGGAAGGAGCGCCATTTGACTTTTTCAAACCAAAATTGGCTGGAATTGAGATTAGACGCCATGTCGCGTTTGGATAGCCCCTGATGTGCCTAAACAGTTGAAACCCCCACAAGTAACATAATTAGTAACATAGTTATTCAGATTGAAGGAAGACTTTAAGTCCATCTAGTTCAACCCTTATCCTATCCTAACCTGCCCTAACATGTTGATCCAGAGGAAGGCAAAAAAAAACCATGAGGCAAACAATAAGCTTCACATTGGGGAAAAAAATTCCTTCCCGACTCCACATACGGCAATCAGACTAGCTCCCTGGATCAACGCAATATCTAGGAAACTAATGTATATAACCTGTAATATTATACTTTTCAAGAAAGGCATCCAGGCCCCTCTTAAATTTTAGTAGGGAATCACTCATTACAACATTGTACGGCAGAGAGTTCCATAGTCTCACTGCTCTTACAGTAAAGAATCTGTGTCTGTGATTATGACTAAACCTTTCCTCCAGACGTAGAGGATGCCCCTTTGTCCCAGTCACATGTCTAAGAGTAAAAAGATCATTAGAAAGGGCTTTGTACTGTCCCCTCATACACTTATATATTGTAATAATATCACCTCTAAGCCTTCATTTTTCCAAACTAAATAACCCCAAGTGTTATAACCTGTCTTGGTATGGCAGACCCCCAGTTCTTTAATAACCTTGGTCGCTCTTCTCTGCACCCGTTCCAATTCAGCTACATCTTATACACTGGAGACCAGAACTGTACACAGTATTCTAAGTGTGGTCACACTAGTGACTTGTATATTGGTAAAATTATGTTCTCCTCATGAGCATCTATGCCTCTTTTAATGCATCCCATTATTTTATTTGCCTTTGCAGCAGCTGCCTGACACTGGCCTCTAAATGTGAGT
The DNA here is from genome assembly GCA_033576555.1 of Oophaga sylvatica. Lineage (NCBI taxonomy): Eukaryota > Metazoa > Chordata > Amphibia > Anura > Dendrobatidae > Oophaga > Oophaga sylvatica. The sequence continues at coordinate 312,909,212 of JARQOD010000006.1, forward strand.
TTGTTGTCCACTCATACACCCAGGTCTTTTTCAGTGACAGTTTTGCCCAGTGTTTTACAATAAAGCACATAATTATACATCTTGTTTGTTCTACCCAAGTGCATGACCTTACATTTATCCCCATTAAAGCTCATTTGCCATTTATCAGCCCAAGCTTCTAGTTTACATAAATCCTCCTGTAATATAAAATTCTCCTCCTTTGTATTGATTACCCTGCAGAGTTTAGTGTCATCTGCAAATATTGAAAAATTACTCTGTATGCCCCCTACAAGGTCATTAATAAATATGTTAAAAAGAAGCGGCCCCAATACTGACCCCTGTTGGTACCCCACTGCTAACCGTGACCAAGTCCGAGTGTGCTCCATTAATAACCACCCTTTGTTTCCTATCCCTGAGCCAGTTCTTAACCCACTTATACATATTTTCCCCTATCCCCATTGTTCTCATTTTATGTATCAATCTTTTGTGTGGCACCGTATCAAAAGCTTTTGAAAAGTCCATATACACCACGTCCACTGCGTTCCCTTGGTCCAGTCTGGAACTTACCTCTTCATAAAAGCTTATCAGATTAGTCTGACAGGAACGGTCTCTCGTGACCCCATTTTAGAAACTAGACCCCCTAAGGAACTTATCTAGATCTGTGGGGAGCACTTTGAACCTCCAAGTGCTTCATACAAGTTTTATAACATAGAGCCGTAAAATTAAAAAATCATATTTTTTCCACAAAATGATCTTTTCACCCCAATTTTTATTTTCCCAAGGAGAACTCAAAAGTTATTGTGCAATTTGTCCTGAATACGCTGATACCCAATATGTGGGGGTAAACCACTGTTTGGGTCCATGGCAGAGCTCGGAAGGGAAGGAGCGCTGTTTGACTATTTCAATGCCGAATTGGTTGGACGCCATGTCGCGTTTGGAGAGTCCCTGATGTGCCTAAACAGTGGAAACTCTCCACAAGTGACGCCATTTTGGAAACTAGACCCTCTAAGGAACTTATCTAGATCTGTTGTGAGCACTTTGAACCCTCAAGTGTTTCACTAAAGTTTATAATGCCCGAGTGTGAAAATAAAAAAAATCACAGAAATGATTTTTTAGTCCCCAATTTTTGATTTTTCCCAAGGAAATTGGACCCAAAAAGTTGTTGTCCAATTTGTCCTGAGTACGCTGATACCCCATATGTGGGGGGGGAACTGTTTGGGCGCACGGCAGGGCTCACAAAGGAAGTAATGACGTTTTGGTTTGCAGACTTTGATGGTTGTCATGTTCAGTTTGCAGAGCCCCTGATGTGCCCAAACAGTGGAAACCCCCATAAGTTACCCCATTTTGGAAACTAGACCCCCGAAGGAACTAATTTAAAATAAAAAATCATATTTTTTTCCCACAAAAATTATCTTTTAGTCACCCATTTTTTATTTTCTCAAGGGTAACAGGAGAAATTGGACCCCAAAAGTTGTTGTCCAATTTGTCCTCAGTACGCTAATACCCCATATGTGGGAGAAAACTACTGTGTGGGCACATGTCGGGGCTCGGAATAGAAGTAGTGACGTTTTGTAATGCAGACTTTGATGGAAAGGTCTGCGGGTGTCATGTCGCATTTGGAGAGCACCTGATGTGCCTAAACAGTGGAAACCCCCCAAAAATGACCCCATTTTGGAAACTAGACCCCAAAGGAACTTATCTAGATCTGTGGTGAGCACTTTGAACCCCCAAGTGCTTCACAGAAGTTTATAATACCCGGGCGTGAAAATAAAAAAATCATATTTTTTTCACAAACATGATCTTTTAGTCCCCAGTTTTTTATTTTCCCAAGGGTAATAGGAGAAATTGGACAACAAAGGTGGTTGCTCAATTTGTCCTGAGTACGCTGATACCCTATACAGTCATGGCCAAAAGTTTTGAGAATGACACAAATATTATATTTTCACATGATCTGCTGCCCTCTGGTTTTTATGTGTGTTTGACAGATGTTTTTATCACAGACTGAAATATAATAATTTCAAACATATGAGTAATAAAAGCTTATATTGACAGTTAGAATGAGTTAATGCAGCAAGTCAATACTTGCAGTGTTGACCCTTCTTCTTCAGGACCTCTGAATTCTCCCTGGCATGCTCTCAATCAACTTCTGGACCAAATCCTGACTGACAGCAGTCCATTCTTGCACAATTAATGCTTTCATTTTGTCAGAATTTTTAGGTTTTTGTTTGTCCACCTGTCTCTTGATGATTGACCACAAGTTCTCAATGGGATTAAGATCTGGGGAGTTTCCAGGCCATGGACCCAAAATCTCTATGTTTTGTTCCCTGAGCCATTTAGTTATCACCCTTGCTTTATGGCAAGGTGCTCCATCATGCTGGAAAAGGCATTGTTGATCGCCAAACTGCTCTTGGAGGGTTGGGAGAAGTTGCTCTTGGAGGACATTCTGGTACCATTCTTTTTTCATGGCTGTGTTTTTAGACAAGACTGTGAGAGCCGATTCCCTTGGCTGAGAAGCAACCCCACACATGAATGGTTTCAGGATGCTTAACAGTTGGCATGAGACAAGACTGGTGGTAGCGCTCACCTTGTCTTCTCCGAATGAGGCGTTTTCCTGATGTCCCAAACAATCGAAAAGGGGATTCATCAGAGAAAATAACTTTACCCCAGTCCTCAACAGTCCACTGCCTGTACCTTTTGCAGAATATCAGTCTGTCCATGATGTTTTTTCTGGAGAGAAGTGGCTTCTTTGCTGCCCTCCTTGAGACCAGGCCTTGCTCCAAGAGTCTCCGCCTCACAGTGCGTGCAGATGCACTCACACCTGCCTGCTGCCATTCCTGAGCAAGCTCTGCACTGCTGGTAGCCCGATCCCGCAGCTGAAACACTTTTAAGAGACGGTCCTGGCACTTGCTGGTCTTTCTTGGGCGCCCTGAAGCCTTTTTGGCAACAATGGAACCTCTCTCCTTGAAGTTCTTGATGATGCGATAGAGTGTTGACTGGGCTGCAATCTTTCTAGCTGCGATACTCTTCCCTGTTAGGCCATTTTTGTGCATTGCAATGATGACTGCACATGTTTCTTTAGAGATAACCATGGTTAACAGAAGAGAAACAATGATGCCAAGCACCAGCCTCCTTTTAAAGTGTCCAGTGGTGTCATTCTTACTTAATCATGACAGATTGATCTCCAGCCATGTCCTCATCAACACCCACACCTGTGTTAATGGAGCAATCACTGAAAAGAGGTTAGCTGGTCCTTTTAAGGCAGGGCTGCAATGATGTTGAAATGTGTTTTGGGGGATAAAGTTCATTTTCTAGCCAAATATTGACTTTGCAAGTAATTGCTGTTAACTGATCACTCTTTATAACATACTGGAGTATATGCAAATAGCCATTAGAAAAAGTGAAGCAGTAGACTTTGTAAAAATTAATATTTGTGTCATTCTCAAAACTTTTGGCCATGACTGTATATGGGAGAAAACTACTGTATGGGCTCACGTCGGGGCTCGGAAGCGAAGTAGTGACGTTTTGCATTGCAGACTTTGATGGAATAGTCTGCGGGCATCATGTCGCGTTTGGAGAGCCACTGATGTGCCTAAACAGTGGAAACCCCCAGAAGTGACCCCTTTTTTTGAAACGAAACCCCCCAAGGAACTTATCTAGATGTGTGGTGAGAACTTTAAACCCCCAAGTGCTTCACAGAAGTTTATAACGTAGAGCCATAAAAATAAAAAATCCAATTTTTTTCCGGCAAAAGTGATATGTTTGCCCCAATTTTTTATTTTCCCAAGGGTAACAAGAAATTGGACCCCGAGAGTTATTGTGCAATTTGTCCTGAGTATACTGATACCTCATATGTGGGGGTAAACTATTTGTTTGGGCGCATGGCAGAGCTCAGAAGGGAAGGAGCACAGTTTGACTTTTTCAACGCAAAATTGGCTGGAATTGAGATCAGATGCCATGTCACGTTTGGAGAGCCCCTGATGTGCCTAAACAGCGGAAACCCCCCAATTCTAACTCCAACCCTAACCCCAACACACCCCTAACCCTAGTCCCAACCCTAACCTTAACCCTAACCACAAACCTAACCCTAACACACCCCTAACCCTAATCCCAACCCTAACTTTAGCCCCAACCCTAACCCTAACTTTAGCCCCAACCTTAACCCTAACCCTAAAGGGAAAATGGAAATAAATACATTTTTTAAATTTTATTATTTTACCTAACTAAGGGGGTGATAAAGGGGGGTTTGATTTACTATTTATAGCAGGTTTTTATGATTGGCAGCTGTCACGCTAAAAGACGCATTTTATTGCAAAAAATAGTTTTTGCAACACCACATTTTGAGAGCTATAATTTTTCCTTATTTTGGCCCACAGAGTCATGTGAGGTCTTCTTTTTTGCAGGATGAGATGACGTTTTTATTGGTACCATTTTTGGAGACATAAAATTTTTTGATCGCTTTTTATTACGATTTTTGGGAGGCAGAATGAACAAAAACCAGCAATTCATGAATTTCTTTTGGGGGGGTGTTTATAACGTTCCGCGTGTGGTAAAATTGATAAAGCGGTTTTATTCTTTGGGTCAATACGATTACAGCGATACCTCATTTATATTTTTTTTTATGTTTTGGTGCTTTTATACAATAAAAACAATTATATATAAAAAATAATTATTTTCTCTTTCGCTTTATTCTGCGAGCTATAACTTTTTTATTTTTTCGCTGATGATTCGGTATGGCAGCTGGTTTTTGGCGGGACAAGATGACGTTTTCAGCGGTGCCATGCTTATTTATATCTGTCTTTTTGATCGCGTGTCATTCCACTTTTTGTTCGGCTGTATGATGATAGAGCATTGCTTTTTTGCCTTGTTTTTTTTAAGGGGTTAACTAGTAGGACAGTTTTATAGGGTGGGTCGTTACGGACGCAACGATACTAAATATGTGTACTTTTATTGCTTTTTCTTTTTTTTATTTACATAGAAATGAATTTATTGGGGAATATTTTTTTTTTTCTTTATTTAGGAATTTATTTTTTTTTACACATGTTAATTTTTTTTTTACTTTTTTACTTTGTCCCAGGGTGGGATATCACTATAAAGTGTCAGATCGCTGCTCTAACAGTTTGCACAGCACTCTGTCAGACAAGCGATCTGACAGGCACTGCAGCAGGCTTTCTCAGCGCCTGCTCTCAGCAAGCACTGAGGAAGCCGCCTCCCTGCAGGACCCGGAAGGACCCCGCGGCCATCTTTGATCCGGGGTCCTGCAGGGAGGAGGCCCTCAGAACAGTGCGATCACATCACGCTGTTCTGAGAGTCTCAGGGAAGCACGCAGGGAGCCCCCCTACCTGCGCGATGCTTTCCTATACCGCCGGAACACTGCGATCATGTTTGATCACAGTATGTAGGGGGTTAATGTTCCAGGAGCGGTCCGTGACCGCTCCTGGCACATAGTGCTGGGTGTCAGCTGTGATAATCAGTGAGCCAGCTGATCGCGTATGACGTACTATCCCGTCCTTGGGAATTAAGTCCCAGGGCACATGGACGGGATAGTATGTCAGATGGCAGAAAAAGGTTAAAGTCACTTCAAATGGTTTTGTAATTTTTGTTGGAAAAATGAGAACTCACTGGTCAATGTTTAACCCTTATAACTCCCTAACAAAAAAATTTGTTTAAAAAATTGTGCTGATGTAAAGTAGACATGTGGGAAATGTTTTTTATTAACTATCTTGTGTGACACCTCTTTGATATAAGGGCATAAGAAGTTTGAAAATGCCAAATTGTGCAAATTTTCACCAAATTTTAGTTTTTTTCACAAATAAACATGAGTTATTTTGAAGAAATTTTACCACTGTCATGAAGTACAATGTGTCTATTGAAGCGTTCCAAAGTTACTACCTCATAAAGTGACAGTGGTCTGAATTCTAAAAATTGGTCTGGTCATTAACATTGCCAACCACCTTGGGGGGTAAAGGGGTTAATACTTTTCATGACCTGGGACTGTTTTTCATGTAGTAACAAATTTATGATATAAAAGGGACGTCTTGTGCCCATTTTAATGATAGCACCAGTAATATGAACAAATTCAAGTGAAATGTATTTTACTGTACATTTTCATTTATGGTTGTAGAGGTCTACATTTATATCAGCTTACCTCTTTTTCTATAACACAGTAACAGTGTTTCATATGTATGCCTTTTGGACCTGCTGTTGATGATTCCTATTCATGAAATCTGTTCAGCATTACTCCTATATTGTGACCTTTAAGACCACCCCTGTATTTCTTTACACATGTTCTTCACTAACTGCCATACAGAATTTAGTGTTGCTTTACTATAAACTGTAATCAGTTTCTTCTGTAACCTCAGCTTCAAAATGTATGAAAATTAGCTTTGCATTTCTTTTCTTTGCAGCCTGGGAGACTAATAATTTTAGTCAAGCACTCTGAGCTTGAACAAAAACATTTATTTTCTGTGCACAACTAAGGCATCATTTAGACCTCTTTTTTGTATACAAGATATTACTGAGCATCGGTTAACTGGATTGAATTGTTATCCAATTTTTACCATCAGGGTTGCATCTGTTTTTCTCATATATTATATGAAAGACAAAAATTCCAAGATTCTCCTCATTAATTAGTAAATTAAGCATTCAAATCATACATGAATGGCATCAGTGCTGTACATAATAACATTAAAAGATTCTGGAGAAATCTATATACACAAGGGACAAAGCCGACAGGCAATATCAGCTGCTCATGATCTATGGGCCCTCAGGTGGCACCACATTCAAAACAGGCATGATTCAGTCATGCAAATCATTGCATGAGCTCAGGAATACTTCCAGAAATCAAATGCAAGTTAAAGCTCTAAAATGCTAAGAAGCCGTATATCAAGACAATCCAGAAATACTGGCATCTTCTCTGGGCCAAAACTATAAAACCACCACATGTATCTACTGACCTTTCAAAGGACTGATATACACTTATCTGTATACTAGATGGAGGCCCGCTGCTATCGCACCGGGAGGGCGGTATTGTCACGATGGGGGCAGGCTTTGCAGCGTTGAGAATCTCTCCCTCCCATGTGCTCACCCACCTATCTACTCTCTCTTCCCCATGTGCTGACTTCTCCCATCTGCGCTCTCTTCTTTGACCTGTCTACCCCTTGTGCTATCCCCCTTGTCTGCTGTATATCTCTGTCCTGTGCTGTGTTCTCCCCTCATGTGCTATCCTGTTTGAGCTTTCTCCCCACTGTGCTCTGTCTCTCTCACCTCTGTGCGCGTCTTCAACGTTGTGCCTTTACTGCTTTCCTTTCATTGTCATTGCCGTACTTTTTAGGAAGAGCCATGTTGGCGTTGATATTTGCTTTTTAAAGGGGTTTTCCCACGAACGAAAGTTCATTTTAAAAATTGTCTGTGTCTGACCGTGTACAGAACATACCACAGCTCCTGGTGAGGACAGCAAAAGACAATACTAACATTACAGCAGGAGATCGCAGAGGATACATTTTGTGAGGTAAAATATTGTTTAACCCCTTAGTGACAGAGCCAATTTGCAGTTTAATGACTGGGCCAATTTTTACAATTCTGACCACTGTCACTTTATGAGGTTATAACTCTGGAACGCTTTAACGGATCCTGCTGATTCTGACACTGTTTTTTCATAACATATTGTACTTCACATTAGCGGCAAATTTTTTTGATATGACTTGCGTTTATTTATGAAAAAAACGGAAATATGGTGAAAATTTTGAAAATTTAGCAATTTTCAAACTTTACATTTTTATGCCCTTAAATCAGAGAGATATGTCATACAAATTTCTAATAAATAACATTTCCCACATGTCTACTTTACATCAGCACAATTTTGGGAACAAATTTTTTTTTTGTTACGAAGTTATAAGGGTTAAAATTTGACCAGCAATTTCTCATTTTTACAACACCATTTTTTTTTAGGGACCACATCACATTTGAAGTCACTTTTAGGGGTCTATATGATAGAAAATACCCAAAAGTGACACCATTCTAAAAACTGCACCTCTCAAGGTTCTCAAAACCACATTCAAGAAGTTTATTAACCCTTTACGTGCTTCACAGGAACTGAAGCAATGTGGAAGGAAAAAATTAACATTTAACTTTTTTTGCAAAAACTTTACTTCGGAACCAATATTTTTAATTTTCACAAGTGTTAAAAGAAAAAATGAACCACAAAAATTGTTGTGCAATTTCTCCTGAATACGCTGATACCCCATATGTGGGGGTAAACCACTTTTTGGGCGCACGGCAGAGGTCGCAAGGGAAGGAACGCCGTTTGACTTTTTCAACGCAGAATTGGCTGGATGCCATGTCGCGTTTAAAGAGCCCCTGATGTGCCTAAATAGTGGAAACCCCCAACAAGTAACCCATTTTGGAAACTAGACCCTTAAGGAACTTATCTAGATGTGTGGTGAGCACTTTGAACCTCCAAGTGCTTCACAGAAGTTTATAACGTAGAGCCGTGAAAATAAAAAATCATATTTTTTCCACAAAAACGATCTTTTCACCCCAATTTTTATTTTCCCAAGGGTAACAAGACCCCAAAAGTTTTTTGTGCAATTTGTCCTGAGCATGCTGATACCCCATATGTAGAGGTAAACCACTGTTTGGGTGCATGGCAGAGCTTGGAAGGGAAGGAGCACCGTTTGACTTTTTCAACGCAGAATTGGCTGGACGCCATGTCGTGTTTGTAGAGGCCCTGATGTGTCTAAACAGTGGAAACACCCCACAAGTGACCCCATTTTGGAAACTAGACCCCCTAAGGAACTTATCTAGATGTGTGGTGAGCACTTTGAACCCCCAAGTGCTTCACAGAAGTTTATAACGCCCGGGCGTGAAATTAAAAAATCATATTTTTTCCACAAACCTGATCATTTAGTCCCCAATTTTTTATTTTCCCAAGGGTAACAAGAGAAATTAGACCACAAAAGTTGTTGTCCAATTTGGCCTGAGTACGCTGATACTCCATATGTGGGGGGGGACCACTGTTTGGGCGCACGGCAGGGCTTGGAATCGAAGGAGCGCGTTTGACTTTTTCAAACCAAAATTGGCTGGAATTGAAATTGGATGCCATGTCGCGTTTGGAGAGCCCCTGATGCGCCTAAACAGTGGAAACCCCCCACAAATAACACCATTTTAGAAACTAGACCCCTTAAGGAATTTATCTAGATGTGTGGTGAGCACTTTGAACCCCCAAGTGCTTCACAGAAGTTTATAACGTAAAAAATGATTCTTTAGCCCGCTATTTTTTTATTTTCCCAAGGGTAACAGGAGAAATTGGACCCAAAAAGTTGTGCAATTTTTCCTGAGTACGCTGATACCCCATATGTGGGGTGGAACCACTGTTTGGGCGCATGGGAGAGCTTGGAAGGGAAGGAGCGCCATTTTGTAATGCAGACTTTGATGGAATGTTCTGTGGGCGTCATGTTGTGTTTGCAGAGCCCTTGATGTGCCTAAACAGTAGAAATCCTGAAACCATGAAAATAAAAAATCATATTTTTTTCCCACAAAAATGATCTTTTAGTCACCAATTATTTATTTTCCCAAGGGTAACAGGAGAAATTAGAACCCCAAAATTGGTTTGCCATTTGTCCTGAGTAGGCTGATACCCCATATGTTGGGGTAAACTACTGTTTGGGCGCATAGCAGGGCTCGGAAGGAAGGGAGCGCCATTTGACTTTTGAACGACACGTCGTGTTTGGAAACTCCCTCATGTGCCTAAATAGTGGAAACCCCTCAATTCTAGCTCCAACCCTAACCCCAACACACCCCTAATCCCAACCCTAATGCTAACCCTAATCCCAATCCTAATTCCAACCCTAATTGTAACCCTAACCCTAATTGTAACCCTAACCCTAAGGCTAGGTTCATTTTGCGTTTTACCAGCCCGTTCAACACATAACATTGACGGGCTGGTAACGGTATAGCATAACGCGATTGCGTTATGCTATACCCGCTAGTTCAGAGGAATCAGCAGATGATTCATCTGCGCTAGCAGTGACGGAGCCCAGATGCTGCAGGCCGCGTCCGAGGCTCCGTCACTGAATGACGGCACGTCGCGAACGCATGCCGCTTTATGGCATGCATTGCGATGCGCCCTCAAATAGGGGTGAATGGCAGCGTTAACGGACTGCCATAACGCAGTATGAAACCAGCCTAACCCTAATGCTAACCCTAATTATAACCCTAACCCTAGCTCTAACCCTAATTCTAACCCTAATGGAAAAATTAAAATAAATACAATTTCTATATTTTATTGTAGTCCCTAACTAAGGGGGTGATAAAGGGGGGTTTATGTACTTTTTTTTATTTTAATCACTGTGATAGTTTATCACAGTGATCAAAATGTAGTTTTAGTGAATGAATGAATCATTTATTTTTTTGAATCTGCCGCCAGCCTCTTTTTTGCAGGGAGAAGAGGCTGGAGCTGCAGGACCTGCCGGAGGACGGGGACACCGGGAGGTACAGGGGGTACTGGGGACCCTAATTGTCACCCCTCTGATGTGCGATCACATCAGAGGGGAGAGAAATCTTTTTTTTTTTTGCGGTCGCCGTTATACTGTTATAACGGCGATCGCGACACCGGGGTCGGTAAATACCGACCCGGATCATGTTCTCTGGGGTCTCGGCTACCCCGGCAGCCGAGACCCCGGAGAAAATTGCCCAACCCCCCCCGGCACATCACGGCAGGCGCACTGAGCATGCGCCTGCCATTTTCTTGCCTTTAAAGATGGCGGCGCCCACCGGGGGACACGGGAGGGCCCTGGGGCCACAAGGGGGGGATTGGGGGCCACAAGGGGGAGATCGGGGACCCTTTTTCTCTCCTCTGTGGTCCCATAACATTAGAGGAGAGAGAAATTAAATTTTTTTTTTGTTGTTGCGATCGCCGTTATAGGGTTAATAACGGCAATCGCAACACCGGGGTCGGTAAAAACCGACCCGATTCATGTTCTCTCGGGTCTCGGCTACCCCCGGCAGCCGAGACTCCGGAGAAAAATCTGACTATTCACTTTTTCCACAGCGCCGTTAATTTAAGTACGGGTTTAAGTACCCTTAATGACCGCCGTTAAAAGGTGTATCAGCGGTCGTTAAGGTGTTAAAGGGAACCTGTCACCCCCCCGGGCCTTTTTAAGTAAAAGAGCTACCTTCAACAGCACTAAGGCTACATTCTGTGAAGGAACACTGAAATATACACTTTTATAATCTGTCCGACATACCTTTATTGTGTCAGGGAGGTATGTCTTCTGCTCCTGTGTTAACGGCCTCAGAGGTGCCAATCATCCCCCTCTTGTTTCCGGCCCCAGCCTCCTCTCCTTGCGAAGTCACCTGAGGCGCTTCGTGTAGCGTCGGCCCCAGATCCCGCCCCGCAGTGTGTTATGATGTGTTCACACTGCGGGGCTGGGAATCTGGCACCTGCGCAGTGAGGATCTCTGTGCCTGTCCCTCATCTCTCTCCTCCACTATTCTATTATTAAAATAAAGAATTGTAGGTTTCTACATATGGCTCATACTCCTATGTGTTTATAGGAATTTGGTTTTTCTTCTATAAAATGGACTGAGGCAAAATGGAAATTTATTCTGTGGTCAGATTAATCAAAATGTGAAATTCTTTGTGGAAACCAAGGACACTGTGCTCAGTGGACTCAAGATGAGAAGAACCATCCAGCATTAGTTCCCATGGCATGGGCAACTTACACATACCTCCCAACTTTTGAAGAACAGAAAGAGGGACAAATGATGCTGGCGCAGTTTGTCGCATAAAACTTTGGCCACGTCCCAATCTATGCCTATTTATCATTATTTTGTACCCTAGCAGGAGGAGATGTCTAAATGGCACTGCCAGTGTGTGAAATTCAGCAGAC
>JARQOD010000006.1:312921177-312954312 GCA_033576555.1 Oophaga sylvatica
GGCCGTAAAGCAGTCAGTCCGATGACGTCACCGCCGGGGAAGCAGGTAATCAGCTGTGCTGCGCCGCGATGACAGGCTCTGCCTGTCATTCTGATGTAGCAGAGCTGGATCGTCGTGGGACACTCGTTACTATGGACTGCGTCGGTCAGGTGGTATACTTTTTTTTTTTTTTTCATTTTTTTACAGGAGATCGATGGCGTCGCAGGATGAGACAGTAATAAAAGAAATGAAAACTGTGTTTTTTTTTTTTTATTAAATTAAAAAACTTTTTTAGGAACATTCACCCGTCCGGGTACATAAACAATTTAACTATTTACATACAGGGACCCTGTCCGGGTTATTTAGACTTCTTTGGCTGGCCTCTTCCAGGTACCACCTGGTACTCTTCTTGAGATTGCCAAACATCCGAGGCACCAAGGACCACCAGGACCTGATGACGTCGTGTGGCCTGTACAGTGACGTCGTGACCCGCTATCTGGGTCTGTGTGGCCACCTCTTTCATCTCCCTCCGGGTCTGGAACCCTATGTCACGGACTGAACGAACCCCAGGGGGCCTAACAGGCGCCGGGTACGGGCCACGTATCGATATCATGTCCATGGGTGGGTCTGCTGAGGAGACCACTGAGGGAGGCTGGGGAGATTTACGGCGTGGGGTGGGCACTTTTGCAGAGGCCTGGATGTGGGAGGCTGAAGGCTTCGAGGGTCTCACAGGTTCCTCACACACTGGGGAGTAGGGGTCGCACCTGGTAACATTTAGGGCGTACCACCCATTGTAACCCCAGTGTCGGGTGTAAGTCACCAAGTCTCCTGGCAACAGGTCCCTCCCCGGGTGTCCTTCTGGGAGGTGAGCCTCCACGTCCCGCCGGGTCACAAAGACTTCTAAATAAAGTCCAGGTTCCTGGATGAAGCCCCAACCACCTTTTAATTTAAAGTTCCGTACTGCACCCTTACGCCGCGGCTCACTCAGGGTTCCTTTATCCTTTCTCATCCGGTCCTTATCTGCCCGGTCCTTCTCCAGGTGACGTTGGCGAAGTTTTAGGGTTTCTCGCTGCTCCCTTTGTCGCTCTGCTTCCTTCTCCCAACGTCTCCACTCTTCCTCCTGACGCCGGTTGAAATTCTCCTCCACCAGCTGCTCCATGTCTCCACCACTCCACTGCAGCTTACAGTGTCCGGTTTGCGGCAGCTCTCCTGTCGCCCCCCAGTCCTGGCGGCGCTCCCCTGCGGAGGAAGCAGACGGCTCTAAATCAGATGACAGTCGGGGCTCCGGTACAGGCAGGTAGTGCTCTGGTGCCTGCGCGGCCTCCTCCATGAGGACGGGTGTCGCTTCTTCTGTCTCAGCGACGGGGGCAGACAGCGGGATCTGGGGTGCTGCTGACGGTGCTGCGGTTTTTGCAGGAACGGGTGCCTCCACTGCGACAACGTCAACCGGATCACATTGCAAGGACTCCTCTACTAGAACGGGTGCCTCACCTTCCGGTACAGACACTTCAGGTAAGAGGGATTGGCGCCGCTCCAAGTTTATTTTTAGGGCACGCCAGCTGGCTTCCATCCTGGCGACCTCCTCCCGGTGCCGGGCCAGGCCTCTTAGGGTATCCTCCGCTTCTTGCAGCGTAGGAGGGTTTACAGGCCGGGTGCCCAACGGTGATTCTGTGGCGATCGGGTCGCTTCCGTGGGGGGAGAGCTCTGACTGCTCCATCCCTTCCCACTTCTGCTCGTGTCCATTAGCCATCTCTGCCAAGTCACATGTGTCATTAGCATCTGGAGAGGGCCCCTCTTTTGTAGTGAGGCGGGACCTTCGTGTTAGTTTCCGCACACTGAGGAGGATGAGGAGGCGGAACTGAAGAGCTGTGGGGCACGATCTTACGTTGCAGTACCATTTAGAGTGGTCGGCCATCGTTTTCACGCCACTGAGTGAGTGACACCCACGAAGAGCACGCCCTTCTTCTTCACCAGTGCCTCGTCGTGACGCAGATATGGCGGAAAAATGGCAAATACATTCTCTGATGATTTTAGCAATTCTCAAGCACAAAACCAGTGCAATTCAGGCACACAGGACTCGCTTATAGCGAGCTACAGAATCCTGTTCGTGACGCCCAAGTTGAGTCGCACAGAGCCAGAGGTTTTCGGGGTACTCGGCACCGAGCCCGTCGACTTCTATGGGGTATGTCACGTCTTTACCCGGCAATTGAATTAGAGTCGATTTTACTATGTAGAAGTGTATAAACTATAAATATATGTATATATATATATGTCACAATGACATGTATATATATATATATATATGTATTCTATGTGTGTATATTTAGTGTTTACAAGGAAATAAAGGTTTTTTTTAATTTCGATATTTTGTTCCCATAGACTTACATGGGACTTCCGCTATCGAAATCGGATATCGACGATATTTAGTGCTATCGGCGATACAATTTCGATACAATATTTTTAGATATCGAGCAATATCGCTCAACACTACATATGGGACCTATACTATGGAGCATCATATAGGGGCATAATCTATGGGGCATCATATGGGGGCATAATCTATGGAGCACCATATGGGGGCATAATCTATGACCATCATATGGGGGCATAATCTATAGCGCATCATATGGGGGCATAATCTATGGAGCATCTTATGGGGGCATAATCTATGGAGTATCATATGGGGCATAATCTATGGAGCATCATATGGGGCATAATCTATGGAGCATCATATGGGGGCATAATCTATGGAGTATCATATGGGGGCATAATCTATGGAGTATCATATGGGGGCATAATCTATGGAGCATCTTAGGGGGCATAATCTATGGAGCATCTTAGGGGGGCATAATCTATGGAGCATCATATGGGGCATAAAATATATGGAGCATTTTATGGTGGCATAACTTTTATGGGGCAGCATATGGGGCATATTATTCTATTGAGCATCTTATGGGGCCATTATTAACCTTTATGGAGCATTATATGGGGAGTATTTTGTATGGGGCATCTTATGGGGCCCATCATTAAATGTATGGAGAATTTTATGGGGCTCCTGATTCAATATGGATATTTAAAAACATTTAACCTACTGATGTCTCAATTAATTTTACTTTTATTTTTGTAATTTACCAGTAGCTGCTGCATTTTCCACCCTAGGCTTATACGCAAGTCAATAAGTTTTCCCAGTTTTTTTGTGGCAAAATTAGGGGGTCGGCTTATACACAGGTCGGCTTATACATGAGTATATACAGTATAAATTTATTAAATACAAATTTAACAGTAATAATTTCAAGTACAGAGAATAAAGAAACAAAAAAACAAAAGAGATCAGGTAGAGACCAGATGCTGTGTCCATACCATGGTAAGCAATCTTTACATAAAGTGCATAGTGAAAGGCGACAAGGGGTATTACTTGTCCCTCTTCAGTTGGGACCCTACACAAACAGGTTTACTTAAGCCTACAATATTAAGTGGCAAATAGGATCCATCTATACTCTGCACTAAATAAATCTGTCCAAGGCTGCTTTACTTGAAACAAAGTATAGCTGTATCCTAGTTCCCCCTTAATTTTACAGGCATGAGCCTAGAAAAATTAAGTCTGGTTTTATAGGGTCTTATCTGAAGAGGTTGCCATGTTGTTGGTTCATATAAATTGATTAAAATGTGCACTAAGAACCTCACATTTGTAAGTATTGAATGTATGTAGCGATGCAGTTCAAAATGTACGTATTTAATGTTTGTACTGTATATATCTTAGCTCAGATTGCTTTTAAACATAAATAACCAAAAGTTTGAGACAAGTTATGACAAATTCATGGTTGGTAAACATGAAACAAACTATTGCGGTTGAGCTAGCCATGGGTGTAGCTATTGGGGGTGAGGCAGTAGCAGTGGCACCTGGACACTGATGCCTAATTCACATACATTATACATATATTTAATTATTCATTTAATAATAGATCAATATATAAAGGATATCTTCATCTGGCAAAGCCACTTTTTAAAAAAAAAAAACACAAAACATTCAATAGCAATTATATAAAGTTAAACAAAGACATTTTCTCACATAACAGAAAACTATATGTGACTGGTTTATTTTCAGCAATATTTGTGAAAAATCTGCATTTGATGGAATTTTCCTGATAATTATCAGTCATTGCCAGATGTATATCTGGAGCTTATTGCTTGATGTAGATCAAATTTAAAACCCTCACAATGAAAGAGTTAATGTCTTTTTCGCTATATACAAGTAATGAGCCACATTGGCAGCTCGTCTAAGTTCACTTGTTGAGATTATGCTAATAAATATTTCCTTGGGTTCTTGATGCATGTGAGTGGGAGAATGATGAGGGCCAGAGGTTAATGTTCCTTTGGGGCCCACTGCAATATACATCCTTGATCTTCCATATACACAATAAACGCTGCCAAACCTATTTCCATGTAGTAAAGTTGTTGTACTGAGAGATACTTTGTGCACAGATGATTTTCCATTTGTCTTTTCCTTATTGATTTAAATTACTGCCCCTTACCTTGAGGTAATAAAACATAAAAAATACATTTTGGTTATTTCTAGTGTAATTGTCAGAAATAGGTTATGTACAGTGGGTGCAATAAGTATTGAACACATCACCAATTTTCTAACTAAATATATTTCTAAAGGTGCTAATGACATTAAATTCTCACCAGATGTTGGTAACAACCCATCCAATCCACACAGGCAAATAAATCAAACCATAGATGTCCATAAAGTAAATTATGTGTTACAATTAGTGATGAGAGCCACTAAAATGCTTGAGTGCTCGGTAATCGAATCGAGCAGGTCGGACACTCTGAAGCGCTCGACCTCAGCAATGAGTATAATGCAAGTCAATGAGAAACTCAAGCATTTTTTCCGGATACCCTAATAAGAGGGCTGGGGGGACAGGAAAAGCGCTGAAATGGATGGAAACAGCGCTCAAATGGAATCGGAACAGCATGGGGAAGACGCCTGGACGCATCTCTGACTCCCAGGTCGCTGCTGGGAACAGTGTTGTCAGAGTATTACCCCACTTTTTGCAGATAGACAATAAAACGTACAAAACCAAAGATAAAATGGATTTTATAGGTAAAAATGTTAGGAAACATTAGTTACTGTATAATGACTTGTATATAAGGGCAAAATTAAAAAAAGAAGAAAAATAAAAAATGTCACCTCCACCCCTTAATAGCCAGGCCATCCCTCACCATATTTCCCATCGCCTATGACTACAGTAGATAACATAGCAGAGGGGAAATAAAACTACACCCATTGGTAGTCACTGATAAATGTAATTTTAACATTATTCTACCTTATCTTGGCATGGGATGTATGTGACATGGTCAGACATATCCTGTTTAATTTGAAACTCACAAAACCTATGCGGACAATGCAAGAACTGCCAAAAATTAGAAGGAAGAGGGACTCTGATACACCCTGTATTAGACATAAAGGAGGGCCTTATAAACATTCTGCTATAATGTTAGGTGGTAGGACTCCTAGACTCATAAAGGCTATGCACTAAGTGCAAGGACTGCCAAAAATTAGAAGGGACTGCAATAATCCATGGAAGACACGTAGAGGAGGGCCTAAGAAAACATTTTTTTTCTATTTTTAAGGAGTGGGACTCCTAGACTGGTAAAGCCTATGCAGTGCAAGGGCTGAAAAATATTTCCCCTCATATATATGAGAATTGAAGAGATAGGCCACATACACATGCTATGCAAATTATGCAGGAGGCATCAAACACACCCTGAAAAATTAATGATGATCCTTCAAATATTTTGAGTGAGGGCGCCTGATTGCACTACAAACATTTTGAGTGAGGGCCGCCTGATGACCCTGTAAAGATTTTGAGTGAGAACGCCTGATTGCACTACAAAGATTTTGAGTGAGGGCCGCCTGATGACCCTGTAAAGATTTTGAGTGAGAACACCTGATGACCCTATAAAGATTTTGTGTGAGTGCCGCCTGATGATCTTGTTGATATGGTGGATGAGGAGGAGAAATAAGAAAAAGAAGAAACCATTAGCCATATACACTATTTTGGGTCGGAAGGTGTGCATGGGAATATACCAGAAAAAAAAGTTACATTTGAATTGGCTTTATGTTCCGCAGCTGTCATCCGGTGGGGTTGAGAAGTATGGACGAATCCAGGCCTTGTTCATTTTTATGTCAGTCCGTCAGCATTTTCAGTTGACAGGCAGATGTGCCTATCAGTTATTATACCCCCGGTGGCACTAAAAATCCGCTCTAACAAAACACTAGCAGCAGGGCAGACCAGCATCTCCAAGGGTAGAAGGACATGCCACATGTCCATCTTGGATACCCAATAGTTGTACAGCACAGAGGAATCACGGAGGACACTGGTACAGTTGGCTAGGTACTCCTTCACCATCTTCAAAAACTTTTCCCTCATTGTCAGACTACCCAGCAAACCAGGGCCTGGATACTTGGGGGTCTAATGAAACTGTCCCAGACCTTTGATAGTGTTCCCCTACCTCTGTTGGATCGGTGTGTGTCTATGACCACTGTCGTCAGCGTTGTCAGATCGGAATTTTTATACTAATTGTACAATTAGGGTGAACAACCAGTAATCAGTGTTGGCCAAAAAGCGTATAATGCACGGGTCAAAAGAAAGGCAGCAGGACATAAAGTCAGCCATTTATGCCAGATTCCCAAGAGACAAGACTTCACTGTCCCCACCAGTAGGATGACTCTCCATATCCTCCTCCTTCCCTTCCTCATCTTCAGCCTATTCATTCTGAGCAGATGCAATGAAGCTGGTGTGGATAGTACACTTTGCGGTACAGGAAACCATCTCATGTTTGTCCTCCTCCTCAGCCTCCCTCTGCTCATTATCACCGAATCCGCACTGAGAAGATGAGATGAGGCTGGGCTGGGTAGTATCACCTTATGTACTTTCATCCTCTATCTCCACCTGGTCTACATGCAAATCTTCCTCTTTAATTGTGAGCAGCAAGTAGACACAGAAGCGGGATGGTTACGGTGATTATAGTGTCATCACCGCTCACCATGTTTGTTGATTCCTCAAAGATTTTAAGAACCTCACAGATGTCAGACATCCATGCCTACTAGCAGGTTGTTATGTGCAGTGGCTGACCGGAATACCGACGGGCATGTTGTAGCTGGTATTCTACTACTGCCCTCCGCTGCTCATAAAGCCTTACCAACATGTGCAATGTGGAGTTCCAGCGTGTGGTCACGTAGCACACCAGTCGCTGAGCTGGCACTTGCAAGCGCTGCTCAGCACTGTCAAACCAGCACCAGCTGTAGCTGACTTGCAGAGATGGGTGAACACGTGGCGTACCTTCACAAGTAGCTCAGGAAATCTGGGTAGGTTTTCAGAAACTGCAGAACCACTAAATTGATCGCGTTGGCCAGGCATGGTACGTGTGCGAGCTTGCCAAGCTTCAGAGCAACTACCAGGTTACGGACAATATCACACAAGACCATACCTGGTTGTAGGTTCAACGAGGAGAGCCACAGTTCTGTCTGTTCTACCTTTCCAACTGTGGCACTGTGCTATTTTTCACCAAAACAAAATAGTTTGAAGATTTCATGAAATCACATCCACTTTGCTTGGACATTAAGACCAAGTTCACATCTAGCATAAATGCTACGTATTTTCTGCATTTTTTTGCACAGAAATTCTGCTGCATTTAATTGTCCCAGCAAAGTGGATGTGAATTCATGAAAACTGCACCCTTTGTGCGTCTAACCACGCTGCTGAACCGTGCAGTTTTAGTGCTTTTTTTTCGTCTGAAGGCTTTTATGTGAAGCCTAAATAAAATATATGAAAAAAGCTGCAGTTTCTTTTTTAAGTGGAAAATCAAAGCTTCTTTTTTTACTATAAAAATTTACTACAACAAGCACATTTAAAACGCGACTTTACAGCTGCATGAAAAACGCATCAAATAAGGTGGAAAAGGCCTAAAAAATGCAGCAATAATCAGTGAAGATTATATTTGTGCAGTTTGATGTGGACAGCTGCAGATAACAAAAAAATACAGTATTTATGCAACGTGTGAACACGGCCTTAGAGTTACAAAAAGCCTGATGTCGTATAGTGAAGCTACATAAAGAGAAGAATGTTCTGACGGCTCCGACTGTGAATGAAGGAACAAAAAATAAATCCACAGGTCCCAACTAGAGATGAGCAGGATGCACAGATGGCGTGGCGCCAGCCCTGGCTATTTAAAAGCCACCTCGGGATGCCGTAAGGTAATAGACTCGCAGCCTTCTGTCTGGCAACCAGGTATAACTTACCTGGACGCTGGACCGGAGTCCCGTGAATTGATTAACTTATCTCTAGTTCCAGCTGTCCCGGATACAGAAGACACTCCCGGATTTGGGTATATGCCAATGAAAAACACAACATGAAAAATAGTCTTACCAAATCTTGTCAAATAACAAGTGCATTTGATGCATCTATATATATAAGAGGCATCGTGATTACTCGCTAATCCCGCCCCCTGTACTGTAGCTCTGACCCCACCACATTACCACACACAATCCCACCCTCCACCACATTACCACACACAATCCCACCTGCACCACATTACCACACGCAATCCCGCCTCCCCACCACATTACCATACACAATCCTGCCCCCCACCACATTACCACACATAATCCCGCCCCCCACCACATTACTACACACAATCCCGCCCCCCCACCACATTACCACACATAATCCTGCCCCCCACCACATTACCACACATAATCCCGCCCCCCACCACATTACCACACACAATCCTGCCCCCCACCACATTACCACACATAATCCTGCCCCCCAACACATTACCACACACAATCCCGCCCCCACCACATTACCACACATAATCCTGCCCCCCACCACATTACCACACATAATCCCGCCCCCCACCACATTACCACACACAATAGCACCTCCCCAACACATTACCGCTCATAATCCCGCCCCCACCACATCACCACACATAATCCCACCCACAACCATGCCACCACACATAATCCCGCCCCCCTAACACATTACCACACAATCCCGCCCCACCACATTACCGCTCATAATCTCGCACCCCACCACATAACCGCTCATAATCCCGCCCCCCGCCTCTTTACCGCTCATAATCCCGCCCCACCACCTTACCACTCAATCCCGCCCCCCACCACATTACCGCTCATAATCCCGCCCCCACCAAATCGCCACACATAATCCCGCCCCCCCACCACATCACCACACATAATTCCGCCCCCACCACATTACCACTCATAATCCCGCCCCCCACCACATTGCCGCTCATAATCCCGCCCCCCACCACATTGCCACACATAATCCCGCCCCCCCACCACATCACCAGACATAATCCCACCCCCCACATCACCACACATAATCCCGCCCCTAACACATTACTACACATAATCCCGCCCCCCTAACACATTACCACACATAATCCCGCACCCCCACCAATTACCGCTCATAATCCCGCACCCCCACCATATTACCGCTCATAATCCCACCCCCCACCACTTTACCACACATAATCCCACCCCCCACCACATTACCACTCATAATCCCACCCCCCACATTACCGCTCATAATCCGCCCCCCACATTGCCACACATAATCCCGCCCCCACCACATCACCACACATAATCCCGCCCCCACCACATCACCACACATAATCCCGCCCCCACCACATCACCACACATAATCCCGCCCTCTAACACATTACCACTCATAATCCCGCCCCCACCACATTACTGCTCATAATCCCGCCCCCCACCACATCGCTACACATAATCCCGCCCCCCCACCACATCATCACACATAATCCTGCCCCCTACCACATCACCACACATAATCCCGCCCCCCCACCACATTGCCACACATAATCCCTGCCCACTACCACATTACCACACATAATCCCACCCCCCACCACACTACCACACATAATCCCGCCCCCCCACCACATCACCACACATAATCCCACCCCATCACATTACCACACATAATCCCGCCCCCACCACATTACTGCTCATAATCCCGCACCCCCACCACATAACCGCTCATAATCCCGCCCCCCCACCACTTTACCACTCATAATCCCGCCCCCACCACATTACCACTCATAATCCCGCCCCACCACATTACCGCTCATAATCCCCCCCCACACATTGCCACACATAATCCCGCCCCCACCACATCACCACATATAATCCCGCCCCCACCACATTACCACTCATAATCCCGTTCCCTCACCACATTGTCGCTCATAATCCCGCCCCCACCACATTGCCACACATAATCCCGCCCCCACATCACCAGCATATCCCACCCCCACATCACACACTAATCCTGCCCCTAACACATTACTACACATAATCCCGCCCCCCAAACATTACCACACATAATCCCGCCCCCCACCACATTACCACTCATAATCCCCCCCCAACACATTACCGCTCATAATCCTGCCCCCACCACATTGACCACATAATCCTGCCCCCCACCACATACTGCTCATAATCCCGCACCCCCACCACATAACCGCTCATAATCCCGCCCCCACCACATTACCACTCATAATCCCGCCCCCCACCACATTACCGCTCATAATCCCACCCCCCACCACATTGCCACACATAATCCCGCCCCCCACCACATCACCACATATAATCCCGCCCCCACCACATTACCACTCATAATCCCGTTCCCTCACCACATTGTCGCTCATAATCCCGCCCCCACCACATTGCCACACATAATCCCGCCCCCACATCACCAGGCATAATCCCACCCCCCACATCACCACACATAATCCTGCCCCCTAACACATTACTACACATAATCCCGCCCCCCAAAACATTACCACACATAATCCCGCCCCCCACCACATTACCACTCATAATCCCGCCCCCCAACACATTACCGCTCATAATCCTGCCCCCCACCACATTGACACACATAATCCTGCCCCCCACCACATCACCACACATAATCCCGCCCCCCACCACATCTCCACACATAATCCCGCCTTCTAACATTACCACTCATAATCCCGCCCCCATCACATTACCACTCATAATCTCACCCCACCACATCACCACACATAATCCTGCCCCCACAACATCAACACACATAATCCCGCCCCCCCACCACATTACCACACATAATCCCTGCCCACTACCACATTACCACATAATCCCGCCCCCCACTACATCACCACACACAATCCCGCCCCCACCACATCACCACACATAATCCTGCCTCCCTGTCATGGGTGTATCGCCACGAGGATCGTCGCGATTACACACTCTGACTTCTCACAGCTGAGTTGCTGTTACTTTGTGTTAGGTAATGAGAGAGTTAATTTTACCTAGCTCTTTGCTAAGACTAGGTGCAGCCTCGCCCGGCTGCTTTTGATTATGTTCTAATTAGTTTCCTTTATATTCCTGCCAGTCTGGGTGTTAGACGCCGGTGAAAGCATTCATGTAGTCTAGCAGACTGGATCGGTTCTGAGAATATTTAAGCTAAGAGCTCCTTAGTTGTTTTTACTCTTATAGCTTATAGTTTATCTCTGAGACCTTAGGTGTTCCTACTGTGTGTGAGTGTTGTATGTAAGACTTTATTTACTTTATTTCTTGTCTTTCTTGTATGTCTTTCTGTTCATTAACCGTTACCTGTTCATTCCCTTTGGTGGTATTCAGGTCCTTCTTAGGACTAGAATACAGTTGGCAGGGATTGATAGGAGACAGGGTTTACGCTGGTGGCCTGGACCTCTGTACCTTTAACAGTACCTCCAGGTAGAGGGATTAGTTAGGACCCCAGTTCAGGGTCAGCTTAGACCCCGGTCACCCTCTAGCCGGAGACAGCGTATAACGGATTCCGTTTTGACCCACTGGACATTCTGTCAGGTAAATCTATGTTATCATATATCTATGCGCATGTTATATAGTATGTTGCCCTTTTGATATAGATTACTGACATCACATATATATATCTGCTATACAGCGTGACATTTTCACCGGCCCAACTAAAGATTCTCCCCAGCTGTCATGGATCCAGTAGCCAGCTGGCCCGGCAGTTGCAGGGGTTGTCCATGGAATTTGCAGACATTAAGTCCAAGGTTTTGTCCCCCCCGGAGCAAACCAGATCTGAACCTAAGGTTGCTCTCCCGGACAGGTTCACTGGTGGGCGGGACAAATTTTTTACTTTCCGGGAGGCATGTAAATTGTACTTTCGGCTGCGGCCTCGGTCATCTGGGAGTGAAGAGCAGAGGGTGGGAATTGTTATCTCGCTCTTACAAGGGGACCCTCAATCTTGGGCGTTCTCTATTCCTCCAGGCTCCCCAGATCTCCAGTCAGTGGATCGATTTTTTACTGCCCTGGGTCTGGTATATGATGATCCGGATCGAGTCTCCCTTGCTGAAACAAGGTTACGTAAAATACGGCAAGGAAATCGTCCAGCGGAGGAATATTCTTCTGAGTTCCGTAGATGGGCAACAGATACTCAGTGGAATGACCCAGCTCTTAGGAGCCAGTTTTGTCAAGGGTTGTCTGACAAATTAAAAGATGTGTTGGCTCAGTATGATTCTCCTCCATCACTGGAGGCTGCTATGGCCCTCGCTATTCGCATTGATAGACGACTTCGGGGAAGACGCGAGGTAACTCCGCCTCCCGTGATGACTCCGCCTACTACTAAGGTCCCTTATACTGAGGTTCCCCTGGTCTGTTCTGAGGAACCCATGCAGTTGGGAGGGACATCATTTTGTAGGAGGGAATCGGCGGTGCGCCGCAAGACTAGAAGGTGTTTCTTTTGCGGGAGAGAGGGACATTTTGTTGGGGGTGTCCATCCCGGACCTCTTTGAGCCAAGGAGTTAACCTGGGAGTGTGTATTTCGTCCCCAAATCCCTCTCAGTTTCTCGTGCCTGCGGAGGTGGTGATTGGTACTAGAACTGAGAGGATTTCTGTTTTTCTTGATAGTGGGTCCGGGGCTAATCTGGTGGACGCTCGGTTTGCCCAGGTGCATGGTATGCAACTGAGTGTATTGGCCAAACCGGTCCCTATACTCTCTATTGATTCTAGACCTCTTGGTCAAGGTAGCTTGGTACAAGCTGTTCATAACATAGATCTTCGAGTAGGGGCAATACATAAAGAGCAATTGTCTTGTTATGTGTTGGAGGGTCTACCTACTCCTATTGTGTTGGGACTTCCTTGGTTGGCTAAACATAACCCAGTGATTGATTGGCAATCCAGAAAGATAAGCCAGTGGGGTGAATTTTGCAAGAATAACTGCATGAGCACGGTCATCGGTGCGGTTGTGCCTAGGACTTTGCCTCCTTTTCTGGAGGACTTTGGGGAGATGTTCTCAGAGGAGGGGTGTAAAGAGTTACCTCCTCATCGCGCATATGACTGCTCAATAAAGTTGCTTCCTGATGCCTTATCTCGTACTTTCCCAGGGACCGGGAGGATGGATGATCCGGTTCCTATTCCTCAGGAGGGAGTTGTAGTGTCAGCTGTATGCTCTGAGCTTGAGGGGAGGTATTGGGGGCTCAGGGGGACGCCCCTGTGGGACTTCCAGGGAGACTGATAGTTCCAGATCGGTTAAGACTGAAGGTTACGGGGAACCGTTACAAACGGATGGCTGATAGGGGAGAGTTTCTGGTCGAGATCTGAAGGTGAACGATCTGGTGTGGTTGTCTACCAGGAATATAAAACTTGAAGTTCCCTCCTGGAGGTTGGGTCCCAGATTCATCGGGCCGTACAGGATCAGTTCCATAGTTAATCCTGTGGCATTTCGTCTGGACCTCCCTCCTACGTTTAAAAATCATAATGTGTTTCACAGGTCATTACTTAAAAAGTATGTGGCACCAGTTATACCGTCACCTCTACCTCCTTCAGTGGTGGTCAATGATAACGTGGAAATTCATGGGTCGAAAATCATTGACTCACGTCTCAGTCGCCGATCCCTTCAGTGCTTGGTTCATTGGAGGGGGTATGGTCCTGAGGAGGGGACGTGGGTCCCTGCGTCTGATGTTAACGCAGATCGATTGGTTCGGACCTTTCACACAACTCACCCGGGCAGACCTGGCCTTGAGGGTCCGGAGGCCCCTCGTAGAAGGGGGGTACTGTCATGGGTGTATCGCCACGAGGATCGTCGCGATTACACACTCTGACTTCTCACAGCTGAGTTGCTGTTACTTTGTGTTAGGTAATGAGAGAGTTAATTTTACCTAGCTCTTTGCTAAGACTAGGTGCAGCCTCGCCCGGCTGCTTTTGATTATGTTCTAATTAGTTTCCTTTATATTCCTGCCAGTCTGGGTGTTAGACGCCGGTGAAAGCATTCATGTAGTCTAGCAGACTGGATCGGTTCTGAGAATATTTAAGCTAAGAGCTCCTTAGTTGTTTTTACTCTTATAGCTTATAGTTTATCTCTGAGACCTTAGGTGTTCCTACTGTGTGTGAGTGTTGTATGTAAGACTTTATTTACTTTATTTCTTGTCTTTCTTGTATGTCTTTCTGTTCATTAACCGTTACCTGTTCATTCCCTTTGGTGGTATTCAGGGTCCTTCTTAGGACTAGAATACAGTTGGCAGGGATTGATAGGAGACAGGGTTTACGCTGGTGGCCTGGACCTCTGTACCTTTAACAGTACCTCCAGGTAGAGGGATTAGTTAGGACCCCAGTTCAGGGTCAGCTTAGACCCCGGTCACCCTCTAGCCGGAGACAGCGTATAACGGATTCCGTTTTGACCCACTGGACATTCTGTCAGGTAAATCTATGTTATCATATATCTATGTGCATGTTATATAGTATGTTGCCCTTTTGATATAGATTACTGACATCACATATATATATCTGCTATACAGCGTGACACTCCCACATTACCACACATAATCCGCCCCACCACATTACCACACATAATCCCACCCCAACACATTACCACACATAATCCCACCCCCCACATTACCACACATAATCCCGCCCCCCACCACATCACCACACATAATCCCACCCCATCACATTACCACACATAATCCCACCCCCACCACATTACTGCTCATAATCCCGCCCCCCCACCACATCACCACACATAATCCTGCCCTCCCACCACATTAACACACATAATCCACCCCCCCACCACATTACCACACATAATCCCACCCCCCACTACATTACCACACATAATCCCGCCCACCAACACATTACCACACATAATCCCACCCCCCACCACACATAATCCCGCCCCCCACCACATCACCACACATAATCCCACCCCATCACATTACTACACATAATCCGGCCCCCCACCACATCACCACACATAATCCCGCCCCCACCACATTACCACATAATTCCGCCCCATCACATCACCATGCATAATACCACCTCCCCACCACATTACCACACATAATCCCGCCCCCCCACCACATTACCACACATAATCCCGCCCCCCCACCACATTACCACACATAATCCCACCCCCCACCACATTACCACACGAGGCTCTGTCCACACACATTACCACACTGTGAATAAAATGTATCATTAGTATTATTCAGATTTTTGATGATTATTATTGTTATTAACTTCATTTTAATTTCCTTTACCACCTGCGTAAGCGCTATTGAATGTTGTCATTATTTACTTTAGTTTAATCACCAGCAGCGTTAATTAGATAGCAATGAGCGTGTCGAGCGTTAGCTGGCTGGAAACAGCTAGTTTATCATATGCATCATTTTTTGCACTTTTTATCATTTTTTGCAGGATACAGCTAGGCTCCTTTTTGATGGCTTGGTTTTCTGTGTTATGCACATATAGTGCTGAACAGCCCGCCTTCCATCATAGGCGTTATAAATAGGCTGTCATCCAGACACTGTGTATTTCACTTTCCTGTGTGACTTATGTCCTAAGCAAGCCTTATTTGTATGCTTTTTTCCACTGGGCAGTTAACACCTTCATCATCACTGTTTTTGTGATAGGGTGGCTGCTCTCATCAGTGGTAAGCACCTGTGCTTCTCCAGCCTTTATCTATGGGAGCCTGCTGCATCCTGCTAGTGCACTTGTTATTTGACAAGATTTGGTAAGACTATTTTTCATGTTGTGTTTTTTGCTAGAAAAAAATTCAGGATTTTTAAGTCCTTTTCATCCTTTTCTGTGAGCTTTGAATTGATGTTTAGATACTCGCAATATAATGGGGACCCTTGACGTTGGGTTGCGAGCTTATCTGCTTTGGCCAAAATAGTAACCAATACCCCATTTGATGCATTTATCATATGCATCATTTTTTGCATTTTTTATCATTTTTTGCAGGGTGCAGCTAGGCTCCTTTTTGATGGCTTGGTTTTCTGTGTTATGCACATATAGTGCTGAACAGCCCGCCTTCCATCATAGGCGTTATAAATAGGCTGTGTAACGGGTCTGGTAGGTGAAACCACTGAGCTTTATTATACAAGACAGTATACTTGTAAGAGAGCAGGTGGCGCCCGGGGAATACGGACAGGAATTCACGGGAAGTGACCAGGAAGTCTCTGGGTAGGCAAGTTGTCACGGCAAGTGACCAGGGCAGTCTCTGGGCAGGCAGGTTGTCACAGCAAGTGACCGGGGCAGTCTCTGGACAGGCAGGTTGTCACAGCAAGTGACCGGGGCAGTCTCTGGGCAGGCAGGTTGTCACAGCAAGTGACCAGGGCAGTCTCTGGGCAGGCAGGTTGTCACAGCAAGTGACCAGGGCAGTCTCTGGGCAGGCAGGTTGTCACAGCAAGTGACCAGGGCAGTCTCTGGACAGGCAGGTTGTCACAGTAAGTGACCAGGACAGTTTCTGAATAGACAGGCTTATACGACCTGAGATGTTGGAGCCTCCTGGTAGGCTGCAGTCTGATGGCAGATGATCGCTCCCAAGCGAGCAGGCAGGAGTCTCTGGAGTAGCCGGTGATCACTGCTGGAGATGTCCGAACCTTCGGATAAAGCTGCAGTCGGATGGCAGATGATCGCTCCCAAGTGAGCAGGCAAGAGTCTCTGAAGTAGCCGGTGATCACTGCTGATGAAGTCCGAACCTTCGGATAGTGCTGCAGTCGGATGGCAGATGATCGCTCCCAAGTGAGCAGGCAAGAGTCTCTGTAATCGCCGGGGATCACTGCAGGTGATGTCCGAACCTCCGGGGAGGGCTGCAGTCAGATGGCAGACAGCAAACAGACGGGTAACAGGCAGGCAACTGGAAACAGGAGCTGAGGGCTGAAGCAGAGTTATACAGTGCAACAACAACATTGCTCGGGCACCTCCATTAAGGAGGAGGCCCTTAATATAGGGTGGAGTCCTCCGGCATTGGCCAGAGACTAATTTGGAAAATGCGCGCGGCTCCTTTAAGAGCGGGGGAGGGCGCGGGCGCGCGCCCTAAGTCCAGCAGCAGGGAAGGAGCGCGCGGGCCCAGCAGGGCGGAATGAGGACGCCGAGGATGCTGGGGGTGCTGAGGACGCTGGGGGCGCTGAGGACGCTGGGGGCGCTGAGGACGCAGAGCGCTGGTAAGGGGAACGGCGTCCCTGCCTGGCAGAGGGCCGGGACGCCGATGCTACAGTACCCCCCCTCTAGGCCCCCCCCTCTTTAGGCCAGAAAGAAATTTAGCTAGGATGAGAGGGGCATGGATGTTCTCCCGAGGCTCCCACGTTCTCTCCTCAGGACCAAACCCCTTCCAATCCACCAAAAAATAAGTCTTTCTTCCTACCCTTTTTGTGGCCAGAATGTTCTCTACCTCAAATTCATCATCAGCAGACACTGGAGCAGGAGGTGTACCTGTAGACTTGAAAAAAGAGTTAAGTACCACAGGTTTGAGGAGAGACACATGAAAAGAGTTAGGAATTCGCAAATTGGCCGGGAGTTTCAGTTTATAGGACACTGGGTTGATCTGCCTGATGACCTCAAAAGGACCGATAAACCGAGGACCTAACTTGTAGGAAGGAATTTTGAGCCGAACATATTTGGACGAAAGCCAGACTTTGTCCCCAGGACGGAATTGAGGAGGATCCAGACGTTTCTTGTCAGCATGTCTTTTCATGCGCTCGGATGACTGAATGAGTGCGGACCGGGTACTCTCCCAGATGGAGGAGAATTCTCTAACCAGAGATTCCGCAGCTGGATTGTCCACAGAGATGGAAACGGGGACAGGAATCCGAGGGTGCTGACCGAAGACTATAAAAAAGGAGACTTGGTGGACGATTCGCTCTCGTGATTATTGTAAGAGAATTCGGCCCAAGGCAGGAGCTCCACCCAATCAGAATGATGAGCATTAACGAAGTGTCGGAGATAGCTGGTCAGATTCTGATTTATTCGCTCAACTTGTCCATTGGACTGTGGGTGGTAAGCGGAGGAGAAATCCAAGGTGACGTCTAGTAACTTACAAGTAGCTCTCCAGAAACGTGAAGTGAACTGTACCCCACGATCCGACACAATGTGACGAGGCAAACCATGGAGACGGAAGATGTGGCGGATAAAGTCTTTAGCCAACTCGGGTGCAGACGGAAGACCTGGCAGAGGAATGAAGTGAGCCATCTTGGAAAAGCGGTCAGCGACCACCCAAATGACCGTACAACCGGCAGAGACGGGCAGATCAGTAATGAAGTCCATGGCTATATGTTGCCAGGGAGCAGCGGGTACAGGAAGCGGAAGAAGACGGCCGGCAGGCAGGTGTCTCGGAACTTTGTTGCGGGCACAGGAGACACAGGCAGAAACAAAGTCTATTACGTCTTTGTGCAGGGTAGGCCACCAATAATGCCGGGTAATGAGTTGGAGGGTCTTTTTCTGACCAGCGTGGCCAGCGAGTTTAGACGAATGACCCCAATGTAGAATTCTCTTCCGATCAGTCTCTGATACGAACGTCTTACCAGGAGGGAGACGGTTTAGACTCACGGGAGCCACCTGCATCACTCTGGCGGGATCGATGATATGTTTAGGCTCATCTTCGAGATCCGACACCAGGAAGGACCGGGACAAGGCATCCGCCTTGATGTTTTTGTCAGCCGGGCGAAAATGCAGGAGAAAATCAAAACGGGCAAAAAACAAGGACCACCGGGCTTGGCGAGGGTTAAGTCTCTGAGCATGCTGAAGGTAAGACAGATTTTTGTGGTCCGTGTAGATGATTACCGGATGAAGAGCCCCCTCGAGTAGGTAACGCCACTCCTCCAATGCCAATTTAATGGCCAATAACTCTCGATCTCCTATGGAGTAGTTGCGCTCGGAGGAGAAGAGTTTGGAGAAGAAACCACAGGAAACCATCTTCCCGGATGAAGATTTTTGAGTAAGTACCGCTCCGGCTCCAGCAGAGGAAGCGTCCACCTCCATGAAGAACTGCTTGTTGCCGTCCGGGCGATGCAGCACTGGAGCGGAAGAGAAAGGCTTGTTTCAAGGAAAGAAAGGCCTCCTCTGCTTCGGGCGTCCACTGTTTGGGGTTAGCATCCTTGCGGGTGAGCGCTGAGATTGGAGCAGTCCTGGAAGAGAAGTGCGGTATGAAGAGACGGTAATAGTTAGCGAATCCCAGGAACCGCTGAATGGCCTTCAACCCCTCTGGTCGGGGCCACTTCTCGATGGCAGACAGTTTCTCCGGATCCATTCGTAGGCCTGTCTGAGAGATAATGTAGCCCAGAAACGGAAGCGAGGTCTGCTCAAAGAGGCACTTCTCATATTTGGCGAAGAGGTGATTCTGCCTGAGCCTGAGCAGAACCTGACGAACATCCCTCCGGTGAGACTGGAGATCCGGAGAGAAGACCAAGATGTCGTCAAGGTACA
This sequence comes from Oophaga sylvatica, assembly GCA_033576555.1. Taxonomy (NCBI): domain Eukaryota; kingdom Metazoa; phylum Chordata; class Amphibia; order Anura; family Dendrobatidae; genus Oophaga; species Oophaga sylvatica. The sequence continues at coordinate 312,940,955 of JARQOD010000006.1, forward strand.
CCACAACGCAGGAGTAGAGGAGGTCCCGGAAGATGTCATTGACCAACTCCTGAAAGACTGCTGGAGCATTACAGAGACCAAAGGGCATAACCAGATACTCGTAGTGGCCATCCCGGGTGTTGAATGCCGTCTTCCATTCATCTCCTCGACGGATACGAACCAGGTTGTATGCTCCACGAAGATCCAGTTTAGTGAAGACTCTAGCCCCTCTAAGACGATCAAACAACTCCGGAATGAGCGGAAGAGGGTACTTATTCTTCACTGTGATCAAATTTAGGCCTCTGTAGTCAATACAGGGACGGAGAGATCCGTCTTTCTTTTTTACAAAAAGAAACCTGCTCCCGCGGGGGAGGTAGATTTACGGATGAATCCTTTCGCTAAATTCTCCTCGATATATTCTGACATCGACCTGGTCTCTGCAGCGGACAATGGGTAAATACGCCCACGGGGAGGCGTAGTACCGGGTAGCAGGTCGATCGGGCAATCATATGGTCTATGCGGGGGTAATGTCTCTGCTTCCTTTTTATTAAAGACATCCGCGAATGACCAATATGGAATCGGGAGTCCAGGTAGATTAGCAGGTGTAGGAGAAGAACGGACGGGATGGACAGGCACCAGACACGTTTTATGACAGTCCTGTCCCCAGCGAAGAATCTCTCCATTCTGCCAGTCGTGCACGGGTGCATGTTTTTGGAGCCAAGGCAGACCTAGTAAGAAAGCATGAGAGAGTCCAGGTAAAACATGAAACGAGATGCTCTCAGAATGCAACATTCCCACCTGCAGGGTTATGGCTTCAGTGATAAGTTGGATGGGACGAGGTAGGAGACCCCCATCCACAGCAGCAACAGATACTGGTTCAACCAGAGGTTTGGTGGGAATGCGATACTTCTCTACTAGAGCCTGTGAAACAAGATTCCCAGCTGCTCCAGAATCAAGTTGGGCCAGTTCGAAGTAACGGTTCTTACCGATGAGAATAGAGACAGACAGCAGCAGAGATGAAGAGGATTTATTCTGGTCTAGGTGGACCTCTCCGAGCGAACCTAGACACAGGCGTTTCCCGACCTCTCCGGACAGGTACGGATCCAGTGCTCCTTACTGCCACAGTAGAAGCAACTCCTCTCGGCACGGCGTGAGTCCTGACGGGTTTGGACCATCTTGGTCTGGTCGACCTGCATAGGCTCAGCAGTGTGCATCTGGGGAGAAACGGAAGGGGTTATAGGTCTCTGAAACGAGGGTGCAAGACAAGGAAACCCTCTCTCACGGGTGACCTCTTTGGCACGTTCCTGGAACCGTAGATCAATTCGATTGGCAAGATTTATTAAATCATCAAGGGAGGTTGGAATGTCCCGACCGGCAAGTTCATCTTTAATACGGCCGGACAGACCCTCCCAGAAGACCGAAATCAGGGCGTTATTGTCCCAAGCCAACTCTGAGGCTAGAGTACGGAACCGTATGGCATATTGACCAACGGTGAGACTCTCCTGACGGAGACGCAACAGAGATGATGCAGAGGAGGTCTTCCGTCCAGGTTCGTCGAATACCTTCCGGAAGGCCGAGAGAAAAGCAGGCAGGTCAGATACCAGAGGATCTTCTCTCTCCCAGAGAGGATTAAGCCAGGCCAGAGCCTCTCCGGTGAGATGGGACATGATGAAGGCAATTTTGGCCCGGTCAAGAGTTAAACTGGTGTGCCAGGAGTTCGAAATGCAGGGTGCACTGGTTAATAAAACCACGAGCCAGAGCAGGGTCGCCTCCAAACCTAGGAGGAGCTGAAAGTCGGGGTCCGGGAATGGAAACCACGGAATTGGGAAGCAGCGAGGCTGCCGGATTATGAGTCATGGCTCCAGCGGTGGTTGCTGGTGATGAATTCAGAGTGTCCAGGCGGGAATTGACGTTCCGCAGGTGACCCAGGATGGCCTCCTGTTGCGACCTCTGGCGAGATAGTTCATGACACAATTCCGGGAGTGAAGGGGTTTGGGTGCCACCGGGTTCCATGGCCCGAGCAAACTGTAACGGGTCTGGTAGGTGAAACCACTGAGCTTTATTATACAAGACAGTATACTTGTAAGAGAGCAGGTGGCGCCCGGGGAATACGGACAGGAATTCACGGGAAGTGACCAGGGAAGTCTCTGGGTATGCAAGTTGTCACGGCAAGTGACCAGGGCAGTCTCTGGGCAGGCAGGTTGTCACAGCAAGTGACCGGGGCAGTCTCTGGACAGGCAGGTTGTCACAGCAAGTGACCGGGGCAGTCTCTGGGCAGGCAGGTTGTCACAGCAAGTGACCGGGGCAGTCTCTGGGCAGGCAGGTTGTCACAGCAAGTGACCAGGGCAGTCTCTGGGCAGGCAGGTTGTCACAGCAAGTGACCAGGGCAGTCTCTGGACAGGCAGGTTGTCACAGTAAGTGACCAGGACAGTTTCTGAATAGACAGGCTTATACGACCTGAGATGTTGGAGCCTCCTGGTAGGCTGCAGTCTGATGGCAGATGATCGCTCCCAAGCGAGCAGGCAGGAGTCTCTGGAGTAGCCGGTGATCACTGCTGGAGATGTCCGAACCTTCGGATAAAGCTGCAGTCGGATGGCAGATGATCGCTCCCAAGTGAGCAGGCAAGAGTCTCTGAAGTAGCCGGTGATCACTGCTGATGAAGTCCGAACCTTCGGATAGTGCTGCAGTCGGATGGCAGATGATCGCTCCCAAGTGAGCAGGCAAGAGTCTCTGTAATCGCCGGGGATCACTGCAGGTGATGTCCGAACCTCCGGGGAGGGCTGCAGTCAGATGGCAGACAGCAAACAGACGGGTAACAGGCAGGCAACTGGAAACAGGAGCTGAGGGCTGAAGCAGAGTTATACAGTGCAACAACAACATTGCTCGGGCACCTCCATTAAGGAGGAGGCCCTTAATATAGGGTGGAGTCCTCCGGCATTGGCCGGAGACTAATTTGGAAAATGTGCGCGGCTCCTTTAAGAGCGGGGGAGGCGCGGCGGGCCCTAAGTCCAGCAGCAGGGAAGGAGCGCGCGGGCCCAGCAGGGCGGAATGAGGATGCCGAGGATGCTGGGGGTGCTAAGGACGCTGGGGGCGCTGAGGACGCTGGGGGCGCTGAGGACGCAGAGCGCTGGTAAGGGGAACGGCGTCCCTGCCTGCCAGAGGGCCGGGACGCCGATGCTACAGGCTGTCATCCAGACACTGTGTATTTCACTTTCCTGTGTGACTTATGTCCTAAGCAAGCCTTATTTGTGTGCTTTTTTCCACTAGGCAGTTAACACCTTCATCATCACTGCTTTTGTGATAGGGTGGCTGCTCTCATAAGTGGTAAGCACCTGTGCTTCTGTTGCGACCACGCACCACAATTGTGGATACCAAGGCTATGGGGTACTCGGAGCCGAGCCCATGGAAGTCTATGGGAGTTGTCACTGGTAGCGGTGGCTCGGTCCGTGGCCCTGGCGGTCGTGCAATGGGGGAATATTTACAGGGGATTATTAGGATAGTTCGTGACGCCACCTGTGGTTTCTGGTAATTTGTACCAGCGCTGCTGTAAGGGTCTTCACAGGGGATGTTATGGGGCAGCTTGGTAGTAAGTCTCCCACAGGTGAGACGTGTCCCTGGAAGTCTATGGTGGAGATGATGCAAGGGTAGTAAGAATTCAGTCACACACAAGGTAGTTCCTTTTCATACCTTTTACTGATGGTAGTTCAAGCAGATCCCGGGGAGCTGGTCGGGGTGAAGAGTGCACTTTCCTGTAACAGCTGAGCAGGTTAGAGGCCTCCTTAACTTCCAATGTGTAGGTGAGTCCAACTTGCCTGAAGCGAAGTTAACTCTGAATCTCCAGCTTTCTCAGTAGCTGTCCTGCCCGGCCAACATTGTGGTGGAAACTTCTAAGTGGTGAAAACTAAGTCTATATTTGCTGATCAGGCTAGACCCGTTATCCCTGTCTCCGGTTACGTATTGACACTTAGGGCTGCTCTCTGCGACCTGTAGTCCAGATGCCTCCGGTTTTCTTGTTACTATGCCTGAAACAGTAGCAACGCTTCGGACCCCGGTGTCCGGCAATTTAGTGCAGGCAATCCAATACCTGTAGCACTTCTCTATCTTCTCCACTGTGCCCTTCGCCCTGCTTCCCGCTCTTAACATAAGCACTTGTGGCAGTTGTGGAATAATGTCAGCTTCATCCAGAGCTCGCTGCACAGCTCTCAGTTTCCTCCAAAGTCCACACAGGACCGAGACTGAATGGCTGCTCTGTCCTTGAGACAGAAGCTAACAGGCTGAACTCCACTGAACACTACTTCCTCAAGATCTGACTCACTGACTGCCCTGTCCGAAGACAGGAAGCTGTCTGACTGACTCCCTCTGTCCTGAGCTCTTCTCAGACAGGAAACAGACTCAGTCTGCCACGTGTCACTCCCCCTTATATCTCAGATGGGTGTGTCTGAAAGTGTGAGTGACAGTGAATGAATATCAAGCGTTGCTGTTACCTTCTAGTGCACTCTCCTGGACTTTTATGTGTGCCTGCGTAGCTGGGCTACACATCCCCCTTGGTAAAATACAGCACTCCCGGGCTGTAAAAGACAAAAAGAATATTTTGTTTTGCATTAACATCAACATATTAACACTTCCCATCCGGGAGGTAAAACTCCTTAAACGTTACATTATGTACAGTAGAAAATTACAAAAGTATCAAAACATTCTCATATTACAAGGCAATATTCTTGTGGAGGACCCGCACCAAAAACCTCCCACGTGGGTCCTGGGTGGGCTGCAGGACTTTATTGCAGACCTCACTCTGGGCCCCACCATACGGGTTTTTCTTCTGAGGTAGTTAGCAATGGTTTCATGTAAACCAAGATAATGCACCGAAGCGCAACTATTTACAAAGATCAGTTCTTGGGCTGGCTCAGTCCACAGCCTCGCAGTCCATTTATGACAAAAGACACAATATACATTTCAAGTAGTCATGCTGTGCAAAATTTGTATAAACTATGTAAACATTTTTCACATATTAATGAAAGACCATAAAGTGCAACATCTTCATCACACATTTTCACTTTTTAAATAACCATTAAACTCGTATAACCTAGTATAATCTTGAACCCAGCCGGGTATTCTACTTTATGCAGGATATGTAAACATTACATACTTTTTAGTGCAATTCTGCAAACTTTCTTCAAACTTTATACATTCTTGTATGCGGTAAACCCCTGTCTGGGTCCTACCGGTCTTCACTTTTTAATACTTTCAATTACATCTTCCACCCCGGGGGCTGGAACAACGTGATGCTCTCTAGAGCGCATTACAAACAGGTCATGACCTGCTATCAAGGTCTGGGTCGCTACAGTCCTTGTGCAACCGCTAGGGGCACGCCGGGTGCTTCCTCTTTGTGGGACGCCGATTGCGTCGCTGTTTGCGTAGCAGGGGGCGATTCAGCTGTAACCGCAGTTTGCGATGCAGAGGGAGGCTTGGCTGCAGAGGTGTATGCAGGAGGCGATGCCTTTTGCAACTTAAATTGCGATGGGCCTGCAGGGGGCGATGCTGGAGCACGACCTGGTGCTGTGGGAGCTCGAGACGGGGACGCTGCGGTAGTGTTGACGTTACCGGCGTCGAGGACGGGGTCACTGACGATTGCGACATTTAGGGCATACCATCCCTTCAGACCCCAGTGCCGCGTATAGCTCACTATGTCCCCATTAATCAGGTCCCTCCCAGGATGACCGATGGGCAGGTGGGACTCTACGTCCCGGCGGCTCACAAATACCCCAGGATAGAGTCCCGGTTCCCGGATGAAACCCCAGCCCTTGCGGAGCTGGAATTCTACCACGCACCCCTGCCGCCGCGGTTCCCTTAAGGTACCTTTATTCCCAGCGGACGGTTTCCTTATCAGCGACCAACTGCTCGTACTGCCGCTGTCGGTTCCGCTGCACCTCCCGCTCTTCCTCCTGCCGGCGTCGCTGCTCCTCTTCACGACACTGCATCTCTCTTTCCCACTGGACCGCAAAGGTGACGTCATCAATACGCTCCATCTCGTCCCAGTCGACTTCCGGCAACGATGGACAGGAACCCTTCCGGTGTCCCCGCCGGGGAACGGTAATCCGCTGCGGCCTCCTGGCCGGGCTGGCACTCCGGTCCGGGCAATACCTCCTCAGCCTCCTTCTCCTCCACCTCCGCATCGGTGGGATCAGGTACAGCACTCTCGGTGGTAACCTCCGGTCGTCCCTCAGCCTTCTCCAGCAGCGATTTCAGGAATTCAGGAGACGGCGCTTGGCTTGTAGGAGAGAACATGGCGTCCCACAGCAGCCGCTGTGTTTGGGTGCGCCAGCGTCTCTCCATCTCCTGTCGATCAGCACGACCCTGGAGCTTCTTTTTCAGCTCCTCATTCTCCCTCGCAGCTCCATCATGGCGGGGTCGGTGTCCCTATCTGGGGACAGCTCCGGCACAGGTAGGAAATCATCCGGTCCTCGGCTCAGATCCTCCTGTCCTTCCGCCATCTCGTCCCAGGCCAGAGTGTAGGTTCCATCAGGAACTGTCTGGTCTCTTCCGTGGAGGCGGGATTTGCGTCTCCTCCTCTTCGGATAGAGGATGAAGAGGAGGCGGATTTCTTTAGCAGAGGGGCAAGACCGCACATTGTAGTAACATTTGGAGAGGGCGGCCATATCTTTCGCGCCTCAGGGGGTACACGCCCACGAATGCACGCCCACTTTCTTCACCAGCGCCTCAGGGCGCCAACTTGGCGGTAAAATGGCGGTATTTGGCGCCAAAAGCAGCAAACAGTCTTTTTCTGCACAAACAGTTCAATAGGCACACAGGACTTACAATTGCAAGTTTCGCATCCTGTTCGTGACGCCAGAAAGTTGTTGCGACCACGCACCACAATTGTGGATACCAAGGCTATGGGGTACTCGGAGCCGAGCCCATGGAAGTCTATGGGAGTTGTCACTGGTAGCGGTGGCTCGGTCCGTGGCCCTGGCGGTCGTGCAATGGGGGAATATTTACAGGGGATTATTAGGATAGTTCGTGACGCCACCTGTGGTTTCTGGTAATTTGTACCAGCGCTGCTGTAAGGGTCTTCACAGGGGATGTTATGGGGCAGCTTGGTAGTAAGTCTCCCACAGGTGAGACGTGTCCCTGGAAGTCTATGGTGGAGATGATGCAAGGGTAGTAAGAATTCAGTCACACACAAGGTAGTTCCTTTTCATACCTTTTACTGATGGTAGTTCAAGCAGATCCCGGGGAGCTGGTCGGGGTGAAGAGTGCACTTTCCGGTAACAGCTGAGCAGGTTAGAGGCCTCCTTAACTTCCAATGTGTAGGTGAGTCCAACTTGCCTGAAGCGAAGTTAACTCTGAATCTCCAGCTTTCTCAGTAGCTGTCCTGCCCGGCCAACATTGTGGTGGAAACTTCTAAGTGGTGAAAACTAAGTCTATATTTGCTGATCAGGCTAGACCCGTTATCCCTGTCTCCGGTTACGTATTGACACTTAGGGCTGCTCTCTGCAACCTGTAGTCCAGATGCCTCCGGTTTTCTTGTTACTATGCCTGAAACAGTAGCAACGCTTCGGACCCGGTGTCCGGCAATTTAGTGCAGGCAATCCAATACCTGTAGCACTTCTCTATCTTCTCCACTGTGCCCTTCGCCCTGCTTCCCGCTCTTAACATAAGCACTTGTGGCAGTTGTGGAATAATGTCAGCTTCATCCAGAGCTCGCTGCACAGCTCTCAGTTTCCTCCAAAGTCCACACAGGACCGAGACTGAATGGCTGCTCTGTCCTTGAGACAGAAGCTAACAGGCTGAACTCCACTGAACACTACTTCCTCAAGATCTGACTCACTGACTGCCCTGTCCGAAGACAGGAAGCTGTCTGACTGACTCTCTCTGTCCTGAGCTCTTCTCAGACAGGAAACAGACTCAGTCTGCCACGTGTCACTCCCCCTTATATCTCAGATGGGTGTGTCTGAAAGTGTGAGTGACAGTGAATGAATATCAAGCGTTGCTGTTACCTTCTAGTGCACTCTCCTGGACTTTTATGTGTGCCTGCGTAGCTGGGCTACACACTTCTCCAGCCTTTATCTATGGGAGCTTGCTGCATCCTGCTAGTGCACTTGTTATTTGACAAGATTTGGTAAGACTATTTTTCATGTTGTGTTTTTGCTAAAAAAATTTCAGGATTTTTAAGTCCTTTTCATCCTTTTCTGTGAGCTTTGAATATATGCCATGCAGTCTCGAGTGTCTGCTGAATTTCACACACTGGCAGTGCCATTTAGACATCTCCTCCTGCTAGGGTACAAAATAATGATAAATAGGCATAGATTGGGACGTGGCCAAAGTTTTATGCGACAAACTGCGCGCAGCATCATTTGTCCCTCTTTCTGTTCTTCAAAAGTTGGGAGGTATGTGTAAGTTGCCCATGCCATGGGAACTAATGCTGGATGGTTCTTCTCATCTTGAGTCCACTGAGCACAGTGTCCTTGGTTTCCACAAAGAATTTCACATTTTGATTAATCTGACCACAGAATAAATTTCCATTTTGCCTCAGTCCATTTTATAGAAGAAAAACCAAATTCCTATAAACACATAGGAGTATGAGCCATATGTAGAAACCTACAATTCTTTATTTTAATAATAGAATAGTGGAGGAGAGAGATGAGGGACAGGCACAGAGATCCTCACTGCGCAGGTGCCAGATTCCCAGCCCCGCAGTGTGAACACATCATAACACACTGCGGGGCGGGATCTGGGGCCGACGCTACACGAAGCGCCTCAGGTGACTTCGCAAGGAGAGGAGGCTGGGGCCGGAAACAAGAGGGGGATGATTGGCACCTCTGAGGCCGTTAACACAGGAGCAGAAGACATACCTCCCTGACACAATAAAGGTATGTCGGACAGATTATAAAAGTGTATATTTCAGTGTTCCTTCACAGAATGTAGCCTTAGTGCTGTTGAAGGTAGCTCTTTTACTTAAAAAGGCCCGGGGGGGTGACAGGTTCCCTTTAACACCTTAACGACCGCTGATACACCTTTTAACGGCGGTCATTAAGGGTACTTAAACCCGTACTTAAATTAACGGCGCTGTGGAAAAAGTGAATAGTCAGATTTTCTCCGGAGTCTCGGCTGCCGGGGGTAGCCGAGACCCGAGAGAACATGAATCGGGTCGGTTTTTACCGACCCCGGTGTTGCGATTGCCGTTATTAACCCTATAACGGCGATCGCAACAACAAAAAAAAAATTTAATTTCTCTCTCCTCTAATGTTATGGGACCACAGAGGAGAGAAAAAGGGTCCCCGATCTCCCCCTTGTGGCCCCCAATCCCCCCTTGTGGCCCCAGGGCCCTCCCGTGTCCCCCGGTGGGCGCCGCCATCTTTAAAGGCAAGAAAATGGCAGGCGCATGCTCAGTGCGCCTGCCGTGATGTGCCGGGGGGGTTGGGCAATTTTCTCCGGGGTCTCGGCTGCCGGGGGTAGCCGAGACCCCAGAGAACATGATCCGGGTCGGTATTTACCGACCCCGGTGTCGCGATCGCCGTTATAACAGTATAACGGCGACCGCAAAAAAAAAAAAGATTTCTCTCCCCTCTGATGTGATCGCACATCAGAGGGGTGACAATTAGGGTCCCCAGTACCCCTGTACCTCCCGGTGTCCCCGTCCTCCGGCAGGTCCTGCAGCTCCAGCCTCTTCTCCCTGCAAAAAAGAGGCTGGCGGCAGATTCAAAAAAAATAAATGATTCATTCATTCACTAAAACTACATTTTGATCACTGTGATAAACTATCACAGTGATTAAATAAAAAAAAGTACATAAACCCCCCTTTATCACCCCCTTAGTTAGGGACTACAATAAAATATAGAAATTGTATTTATTTTAATTTTTCCATTAGGGTTAGAATTAGGGTTAGAGCTAGGGTTAGGGTTATAATTAGGGTTAGCATTAGGGTTAGGCTGGTTTCATACTGCGTTATGGCAGTCCGTTAACGCTGCCATTCACCCCTATTTGAGGGCGCATCGCAATGCATGCCATAAAGCGGCATGCGTTCGCGACGTGCCGTCATTCAGTGACGGAGCCTCGGACGCGGCCTGCAGCATCTGGGCTCCGTCACTGCTAGCGCAGATGAATCATCTGCTGATTCCTCTGAACTAGCGGGTATAGCATAACGCAATCGCGTTATGCTATACCGTTACCAGCCCGTCAATGTTATGTGTTGAACGGGCTGGTAAAACGCAAAATGAACCTAGCCTTAGGGTTAGGGTTACAATTAGGGTTAGGGTTACAATTAGGGTTGGAATTAGGATTGGGATTAGGGTTAGCATTAGGGTTGGGATTAGGGGTGTGTTGGGGTTAGGGTTGGAGCTAGAATTGAGGGGTTTCCACTATTTAGGCACATGAGGGAGTTTCCAAACACGACGTGTCGTTCAAAAAGTCAAATGGCGCTCCCTTCCTTCCGAGCCCTGCTATGCGCCCAAACAGTAGTTTACCCCAACATATGGGGTATCAGCCTACTCAGGACAAATGGCAAACCAATTTTGGGGTTCTAATTTCTCCTGTTACCCTTGGGAAAATAAATAATTGGTGACTAAAAGATCATTTTTGTGGGAAAAAAATATGATTTTTTATTTTCATGGTTTCAGGATTTCTACTGTTTAGGCACATCAAGGGCTCTGCAAACACAACATGACGCCCACAGAACATTCCATCAAAGTCTGCATTACAAAATGGCGCTCCTTCCCTTCCAAGCTCTCCCATGCGCCCAAACAGTGGTTCCACCCCACATATGGGGTATCAGCGTACTCAGGAAAAATTGCACAACTTTTTGGGTCCAATTTCTCCTGTTACCCTTGGGAAAATAAAAAAATAGCGGGCTAAAGAATCATTTTTTACGTTATAAACTTCTGTGAAGCACTTGGGGGTTCAAAGTGCTCACCACACATCTAGATAAATTCCTTAAGGGGTCTAGTTTCTAAAATGGTGTTATTTGTGGGGGGTTTCCACTGTTTAGGCGCATCAGGGGCTCTCCAAACGCGACATGGCATCCAATTTCAATTCCAGCCAATTTTGGTTTGAAAAAGTCAAACGCCGCTCCTTCGATTCCAAGCCCTGCCGTGCGCCCAAACAGTGGTCCCCCCCACATATGGAGTATCAGCGTACTCAGGCCAAATTGGACAACAACTTTTGTGGTCTAATTTCTCTTGTTACCCTTGGGAAAATAAAAAATTGGGGACTAAATGATCAGGTTTGTGGAAAAAAATATGATTTTTTAATTTCACGCCCGGGCGTTATAAACTTCTGTGAAGCACTTGGGGGTTCAAAGTGCTCACCACACATCTAGATAAGTTCCTTAGGGGGTCTAGTTTCCAAAATGGGGTCACTTGTGGGGTGTTTCCACTGTTTAGACACATCAGGGCCTCTACAAACACGACATGGCGTCCAGCCAATTCTGCGTTGAAAAAGTCAAACGGTGCTCCTTCCCTTCCAAGCTCTGCCATGCACCCAAACAGTGGTTTACCTCTACATATGGGGTATCAGCATGCTCAGGACAAATTGCACAAAAAACTTTTGGGGTCTTGTTACCCTTGGGAAAATAAAAATTGGGGTGAAAAGATCGTTTTTGTGGAAAAAATATGATTTTTTATTTTCACGGCTCTACGTTATAAACTTCTGTGAAGCACTTGGAGGTTCAAAGTGCTCACCACACATCTAGATAAGTTCCTTAAGGGGTCTAGTTTCCAAAATGGGGTTACTTGTTGGGGTTTCCACTATTTAGGCACATCAGGGGCTCTTTAAACGCGACATGGCATCCAGCCAATTCTGCGTTGAAAAAGTCAAACGGCGTTCCTTCCCTTGCGACCTCTGCCGTGCGCCCAAAAAGTGGTTTACCCCCACATATGGGGTATCAGCGTATTCAGGAGAAATTGCACAACAATTTTTGTGGTTCATTTTTTCTTTTAACACTTGTGAAAATTAAAAATATTGGTTCCGAAGTAAAGTTTTTGCAAAAAAAGTTAAATGTTAATTTTTTCCTTCCACATTGCTTCAGTTCCTGTGAAGCACGTAAAGGGTTAATAAACTTCTTGAATGTGGTTTTGAGAACCTTGAGAGGTGCAGTTTTTAGAATGGTGTCACTTTTGGGTATTTTCTATCATATAGACCCCTAAAAGTGACTTCAAATGTGATGTGGTCCCTAAAAAAAAATGGTGTTGTAAAAATGAGAAATTGCTGGTCAAATTTTAACCCTTATAACTTCGTAACAAAAAAAAAATTTGTTCCCAAAATTGTGCTGATGTAAAGTAGACATGTGGGAAATGTTATTTATTAGAAATTTGTATGACATATCTCTCTGATTTAAGGGCATAAAAATGTAAAGTTTGAAAATTGCTAAATTTTCAAAATTTTCACCATATTTCCGTTTTTTTCATAAATAAACGCAAGTCATATCAAAAAAATTTGCCGCTAATGTGAAGTACAATATGTTATGAAAAAACAGTGTCAGAATCAGCAGGATCCGTTAAAGCGTTCCAGAGTTATAACCTCATAAAGTGACAGTGGTCAGAATTGTAAAAATTGGCCCAGTCATTAAACTGCAAATTGGCTCTGTCACTAAGGGGTTAAACAATATTTTACCTCACAAAATGTATCCTCTGCGATCTCCTGCTGTAATGTTAGTATTGTCTTTTGCTGTCCTCACCAGGAGCTGTGGTATGTTCTGTACACGGTCAGACACAGACAATTTTTAAAATGAACTTTCGTTCGTGGGAAAACCCCTTTAAAAAGCAAATATCAACGCCAACATGGCTCTTCCTAAAAAGTACGGCAATGACAATGAAAGGAAAACAGTAAAGGCACAACGTTGAAGACGCGCACAGAGGTGAGAGAGACAGAGCACAGTGGGGAGAAAGCTCAAACAGGATAGCACATGAGGGGAGAACACAGCACAGGACAGAGATATACAGCAGACAAGGGGGATAGCACAAGGGGTAGACAGGTCAAAGAAGAGAGCGCAGATGGGAGAAGTCAGCACATGGGGAAGAGAGAGTAGATAGGTGGGTGAGCACATGGGGAGGGAGAGATTCTCAACGCTGCAAAGCCTGCCCCATCGTGACAATACCGCCCTCCCGGTGCGATAGCAGCGGGCCTCCATCTAGTATACAGATAAGTGTATATCAGTCCTTTGAAAGGTCAGTAGATACATGTGGTGGTTTTATAGTTTTGGCCCAGAGAAGATGCCAGTATTTCTGGATTGTCTTGATATACGGCTTCTTAGCATTTTAGAGCTTTAACTTGCATTTGATTTCTGGAAGTATTCCTGAGCTCATGCAATGATTTGCATGACTGAATCATGCCTGTTTTGAATGTGGTGCCACCTGAGGGCCCATAGATCATGAGCAGCTGATATT